>CM069168.1:8222690-8727690 GCA_035221665.1 Okamejei kenojei | reverse complement strand
TGGAGAAATTCAGCGGGACAGTCGGCATCTCTGGAGAGAAGGAATGGAGACGTTTTGGGTCGGATCTTTCTAACTAAATCATCTCTGCAGTTGTCCTAACAGAAGGGATTAGGTGCATTGTTCCTGCCTTTGGCCAGCAGTATGCTGATGTTGCACTGGTCTTATAGCGATGGTGCAGGCGTTAACTTGACTCAGTCTGGGTGGATCCCGTCTACTCTCTGAGCAATCTGGTCTGGGACTCTGAGGCCAGGCCAACAAGGGGAGCAGTGAAAATGTGTTGGAAGGAACTGCAGATGCTGAATTAGACTGAAAATAGACGCAAAAAGCTGGAGTAACTCAGCGGGGCAGGCTGCATCTCTGGAGAAAAGGAATAGATGACAATTCGGGTCGAGACTCTTCTTTGGAGCAGGAGAGCAGGAGGCTTTGACCCAGACGCGGTGGTGGAGTTGCTGCCTTACAGTGCCAGAGTCCTGGGTTCGATCCTGACTACGGGTGCTGTCTGTACAGAGTTTGTACGTTTTCCCCATGTGGGTTTTCTCCAGATACTCTAGTTTCATCCCACACTCCAAATATGTGCAGGTTTGTGGGTTAATTGGCTTCGGTGAAAAAAATCGTAAATTGTCGCTAGTGTGTAGGAGAGCGCTGGTGTATGGGTGATCACTGGTCGGCCAAAGGAGATCCTTCACCCCTGCAGCCATTAGATTTTATAATTCGGACCGCTAGGCTGCAGGGGGATGCATTTTTGCATTTAAAAAAAATGTTTAATTGTTAATTATTGGTCTTTTTAAGTATTTATTACTCTCAGGTAGTGTCCACATTGTATTTTATGTATTTCCTGTCTGCGTTCGTTTTGAATGTGTGGATTTGTTGGTTGGGGGCTTCTGGACATCTGAATATCCCTTAGGGGATCAATAAATTATTTATTATTATTATTATTATTATTATTATTATTATTATTATTATTATTATTATTATTATTATTATTATTTATATTATTATTAAACTAAACTAAAGTAAGCTGAAGAAGGGTCTCGACCTGAATCGTCAGAGATGCTGCCTGTCCCATTGAGTTACTCCAGATTTTTGTGTCTATCTTCGGTTTAAACCAGCGTCTGCAGTTCCTTCCTAAACCAAACTGGACCTGGTAAATCTGTCTGCCTCACACCTCCTGTGGAACATCAGGCAGCACTGAACTTGACTAAAGGTACGGTTTTCCATAACCTGTCCACCAAGACACTGAACAGTGCATCTGTCTCTTGGCAGCAGAGTCAGGGGCCCCTTGTACCAGGAGAGGTGAACTTGCTCTCTGGAAGAGCAGCCTCCTGTTCCCATCTGAACAGTCTGTCCCCGACCACCATTCTCTCCAATAAATAATTACATTAACACATAAACTGTATAAAACATACTGTGCACCTCGCTCAAACAGTCCCTGACACGGTGCAGTCGAGACAGAAGCAACTCCTACCGTTTTGTGTCTCTCCGAAAGAAAGTTAAAAGACTTGCCTTTGCATAGCACCGTTCACATCCCTTACACTCCAAGCACTTTAAAGCCAATGAAATACTGTCCCTTTGAAGGGTAATCAAAAGTGATCACTATAATGTAAGACTCAATCTGGAGAAGTGTCTCGATCCGAAACGTCACCTATTCCTTCGCTCCATAGATGCTGCCTCACCCGCTGAGTTTCTCCAGCATTTTTGTCTACCTTCGATTTTCCAGCATCTGCAGTTCCTTCTTAAACTATAATGCAAGAAATGTAGGAGCGAAATGGGGCGGCACGGTGGCGCAGCGGTAGAGTTGCTGCCTTACAGCGCCAGAGACCCAGATTCGATCCTGACTACGGGTGCTGTCTATGTGGTGTTTGTACGTGCTCCCTGTGCACTGTGCGGGTTTTCTCCGGGTGCCTCCCACACTCCAATGACGTACAGCCTTGTAGGCTAATTGGGTATCGTAATCGGCTGGGTATAATTGTAAATTGTCCCTAGCGTGTGCAGGATAGTGTTAGTGTGCAGGAATCGCTGGTCGGTGCGTAGTTGGTGTTTCTGCAGTGTATATCCCAACTAAACTAAAACTACACTTCCACTAAACTAAGATTCCCCAACGGGGCTGTGTTCACCACATGCCCATTCACTACATGAATGTTCATCACTCCACTCCCACTGCCTCCTTCTCAGCCCCATCGCTCCCTCCTCCCTGCCCCTCACACGCCTTTATTCCCCACTCCCTCCCTTCACTCCCCCTCACTGCTCCATTCACTCCACACTCACTGCCCATCACTTCCCACTCAGCTCCTCCCTCGAGATCCCCCCATTCACTCCTTGCTCCCCATCACTCCCCCGTGAGGCCACACCTGGAGTATTGCGTACAGTTTTGGTCTCCAAATCTGAGAGACATTCTTACCATAGAGGGGGTACAGAGAAGGTTCTCCAGACTGATTCCTGGGATGTCAGGACTTTCATATGAGGAAAGACTGGATAGACTCGGCTTGTCCTCGCTAGAATTTAGAAGATTGAGGGGGGGGATCTAATAGAAACTTACAAAATTCTTAAGGGGTTGGACAGGCTAGATGCAGGAAGATTGTTCCCTATGTTGGAGAAGTCCAGAACAAGGGGTCACAGTTTAAGGATAAGGGGGAAGTCTTTTAAGACCGAGATGAGGAAAACATTTTTCACACAGAGAGTGGTGAGTCTCTGGAATTCTCTGCCACAGAAGGTAGTTGAGGCCAGTTCATTGGCTATATTTAAGAGGGAGTTAGGTGTGGCCCTTGTGGCTAAAGGGATCAGGGGGTATGAAGAGAAGGCAGGTAGAGGATACTGAGTTGAATGATCAGCCATGATCATATTGAATGGTGGTGCAGACTCGAAGGGCCAAATGGCCTACTCCTGCACCTATTTTCTATGTTTCTATGTTTCTATCATTGAAGTGTCCTACACATTACCCAATTTATTCACCCCTCACTCGCTCTCAAATCCACCTCACTACTTCCTCACCTCCCCTCGTTCCCGCCTTTCCTTCCCTTAGCCCCTTCTCACATCCCCTCACTCCCACGCACTCCCTCTCACCCCTCTCTCACAGCCCCTCTCTTCCCCCATGTTACTTCTTCACTTCCTCCTCACCTCTCCGCATTCCCTCAACTCCTCCACTCGCCCCTCTCTACGTGGCTTCACTGATGTCGATCTAGATGGACCTGGAGGTTAAACCCTAGTTGTTTTGCTTTAAGTTAGTTAATTACGTTTGTTGTCACGGTTACAGTGAAAAGCTTTACTGGGCTTTATCCTACACTTTATCCTGTATCTGTCTACACTGTGGACAGTGAAAGGCCCTGGAAGGACCTGCATAGTGTGGATGTGGAGAGGATGTCTTCACTAGTGGGTGAGTCTAGGACCAGTCTAGGAGGAATTTCTTAGGTCAGAGAGTGGTGAATCTGTGGAATCCGTTGCCACAGACGGCTATGGTGGCCGTCAATGGATATTTTTCCATGGCAGCAGCTATACCGCTACACCAGTGTGCTGCGAGATTACAGTGTTTAATAGCCTGAACCTGCTATAAATAATAGACACCACAAAATGCTGGAGTAATTCATCGGGACAGGCAGCATCTCTGGAGAGAAGGAAAGAGTGACGTTTCGGGTCAAAACCGTTCACATGAAACGCCACCCATTCCTTCTCTCCAGAGGTGCTGCCTGTCCCGCTGAGTTACTCTAAGATTTTGTGTCTTTCCTTGGTTTAAACCAGCATCTGCTGTCCATTTCCTGCACATTTTGCCTGCTATCAGTAAGGTTATTTGCAACTCCTCCATGTGCCGATATCGATCAGAAACACAAGAGAGACTTATCATCTATAAGTGCTTTTTATTTTTGGAAAAGTCAAATTGCCCTATTCATGTTAATGAACGCTTGTTGTGGCAACAGGGAACTGATGTCAACACTTGCCATTTGCACGGCATTCTCTGCCGCACACTCACAATGGCCCCTAACTTTAAACCCTGTAAATGATTCAGATCCATCACTGATATACCATGAAACGTTTTGTTTTTCACAAGCTGTCCCGATGTGGATTGCATGGAAGTTTTATTTTAAAAGGGGTATTCCCCTGATTCTGATATCTTTTTGAATCAGGCAGCTAAACTGTGGAGAGAAATAATCTTTCAGGCCTCAGCTTCCGTTAAATGGGGTGTAAAGTGAAGGAGATGGTACATGAGAGGCTGTTTAATTACTCCTGTGTTGCTCCTTTACACCATCCGAAACATGCGGTCCTTCCCACCACTGGCAACAGTGTGTGGCATCGACAAAAGACATCTCAGCTGCATCAACATCATCTCCCGCAAACGACTCCCAAGAATAGTTCAGATTTAGATCAGGGATACAGCACGGAAACAGCCTCCTCAGCTCACCGAATCCACACCAACCATTGATCACCCATTTCACACCAGGGCGGCACAGTAGCGCAGCCTTGCAGGGCCAGAAACACAGGTTCAATCCTGACCTCGGGTGCTCTCTGTGTGGAGTTTGCATGTTCTCCCCATAACCGCATGTGTCTCCTCCAGGTGCTTCAGTTTCCTCCCACATCTCAAAAACATGTGGGTTTGTAGCTTAAATGGCCTCGCCTGAAAAACCTTGAGCTGGATCAACCATCAGCGATGACATGGTAAGTCCTTTAGAGAGCGCGGGGGGGGGAGTGAAGGGGGGGAGAGGGAGTGGAGACACTTTTAAAAAGCCAGACAACTTTTAATAAGTTTAGCGGGCATTTAACATTACCGGTCGGTTTACTTGCCTTTTTTTCTCAACGAGCTTTACCTACAACTATCTTCGATCTTCTTCGACTTCCTACGATAGCATTACGACCTACGACGACATCCTCGACTAAACCTACGAGTAAAAAAATATAGAATTTTTCCATGGCGACCTTTTTTTCTTCGCGGGCATTTTTCAGCATGTTGAAAAAACCGCCGCGACCTAACGGAGGCCTCGAGTACACGGGGACCACTCTCGAGCATGAAGGAGAGTTACCAAGACCTCCTAGGACCTCGTGTTGACCATGCTGCGAGTATGAGTCGAGAGCAAACTCTTCTAAACTCGCGGATTAGGTCTCCGCAGTGGGACAGCCAAAGAGAAGACTATGATTTAGGGTGGCAAGGTGGCGCAGCGGTAGAGTTGCTGCCTTTACAGTGAATGCAGTGCCCGAGACCAGCAAGAGAGGAACACCAGCTCTGCCTCTGTGCCCTGGATAGGGCAGAGATAGGGTAAACATGCCAGAGCCTCTTTGGTATCCCAAATGTTTCCATACAGAGGGTTGAAATGTCAAGGACCATTCCGCATTGCTTTTAAGGCCTGAGGGAGAAGGTTTAAAGGAGATGTGTGGGGCAGGTTTTTTGGTCACATTGTGTTAGATGCCTGGAGAGTGCTGCTTGGGGTTGACGTTGAAGCAGATATGATTATGGGTGCTAAGAGGCTCTTTGCTGGGAACATGGATATCAAGGGAATGAATCGCATCATTAGTTTAACTTGGCATCATGTTCTGCACGAACATTGTGGGCCGAAGGGCCAGTTCTTGTGCTGTACTGTTCTATGTTTAATATTCCATGTATCTTGACTAATCCCTCTTGGCCACAGGCTGGGAGAAGTGACATTTGTCCCAACCCGTTCCTGACATTCCATGGACCAAGCCGCTAACAGTTCTCCCTGCCAGATGTTCAAATCCTCATTAACCGTTGATCCACAACTGGAAGATGGGTCCCAACCTGAAGACGTCACCTGCCCATTCCCTCCACAGATGCTGACGGACCTGCTGAGTTCTTCCAGCAGTTTGCGTTTTGCTCCAGGTTGCAGCATCTGCAGTTTCGCTCAGTTTAGCTTAGAGATGCAGTGCGGAAACAGGACCATGAGCAACATCTGGTGACCATCAGTACGCCTGAGGAATTAGTTACCTGTGTGTTGTGTTCCTGCATCTGGCCAAATCGTGTTGGGTGCAATTATAAAAATTGTTCAGAGGGCTGATGTAGTGAGAAAGTACGAGCCCAAGAAACAAACTGGTCCCCAAGGTCCCAGGCATCAGCCCCAGTGAGTTTAGTTTAGAGATACAGCGTGGAAACAGGCCCTTCCGCCCACCGAGTGCGCACCAAGCAGCAATCCCCGCACATTAACAGAACCCTACACACACTAGGGGACAATTTTTACATTTATACCAAGCCAATTAATCTACAAACCTGTACGTCTTTGGAGTGTGGGAGGAAACCAGAGATCCAAGAAAAGACCCGCACAGGTCACGGGGGAACGTACAATCTCCCCCGTGACAGACAACACCCGTAATCAGGATCGTACCCGGATCCCTGCCGCTGTAAGGCAGCAACTCTACCGCTGCGCAACTGTGCCACCCATTGTTTTTTTTTCCCTGGGGGTGCGGGGGAGGGGGTTTCTCGTCTCTCTATATACAGTCTTGCCCCTGCTATTTTCTCCAGCCCTCCAGTTCTCTCTGCCCTCCTAAGCCTCTGAAATCGTGCCCGTCCTCGACTTGAATCTCTACAGCATTGGCAGCTATGCCTTCCATGGCCAGGGTCCGAAACTCCGCAATTGTCTCACCAAACCTCTCCACTTTAATGATGTGTTCTGTTTGACCAAGGTTTTGGCCACTACTCCTGACATCTCCCTAGTGTGCAATACTGATTGCCATTGCTCCTGCGATACACCTTGGAACATTTTGCTGGATGTTATGTGAATGCTAGTTATTTCTACGCACTGCCCTTGCTGCCGATCAACAGAACTTCTTCCATCAGCAAGTTTCCTAAACTGAAACATAAAGCAAACACACTGGCCTGGGAATCTCTCCCAACTTTCTGTTCTGCTTGGCACTTCCAAATGCCTGGCAATATGTGTTCTGCCCTTGGGACCCAAGAAGAGCAGTCTTACTGGCCCACGTCAATCCAATGTAACTCTTTCAGCCCTGAGGCAGTAATGTAAAGCTGTTTGCTTTGTTAAGTTCATAAGTTCATATGTCATAGGAGCAGAATTAGGCCATTCGGTCCATCTACTCTGCCATTCAATCATGGCTGATTTATCTTTCCCTCAACCCCATTTTCCTGCCCACTTTCTGTATATTTTGACCCTTACTAATCAAGGACTTATAAACTCTGCATTAACAACACCTAGTGACTTCGCCTCCACAGTGTTCTGTGGCGATGAATTCCACAGATTCTCCACCCTCTGACTAAAGAAATTCCTCCTCACCTCCTTTCTAAAGGTAATTACTTGTATTCGGAGGATGTGCCCTCTGGTCTTATATTCTCCCACGAGTAGAAACATCCTCTCCACATCCGCTCTATTCGGGCCTTTCACTATTCGGTAAGTATTAATGAGATTTCCCCATCATCCTTCTAAACTCGGGATGATAGGCCCCGAGCTGCCAAATGCTCATTACCGGTTAACCCTGGGACGATTCTTGTAAACTTCCTCTGGACCCTCTCCAATACCAGCGCATCCCTCCTCAGATATGGAGCCCAGAACTGCTCACAATGCTCCAAATGCTGTCTGACTTGATGTAGTGCCTTATAAAGCCACAGCATTACATCCCTATTTTTAAATTCTAGTCCTCTCAAAATAAATGCCAACATAGCATTTGCTTTCCTTATTACTGATTCAACTTCCAAATTAACCTTTTGGGAATCCTGCACAGCACTCTCAAGTCCCTTTGCACCTCCCACTTCTGAATTCTCTCCCCACTTGGAAAATAGTCCATGCCTTTATTCCCACTACCAAAATGCATGACTGCACACTTTGTTACCCTGTGGTCCACCTGCCATCACTTTGCCCACTCTCCCAATCCATCCATGTCTTTCTGCAGACTCCCTGCTTCCCCGACACTACCTGCCCCTCCGCCTATCTCTGTATCATCCGCTAACACAGATCCGCAAATCATTCATATCGCCCGTTAACACTGACACCGTTCTCTGTCCGATCAGGGACTTTGTGTGTGAGGCGATGGGAGGGAGGTTGACCCTCGCACTGCAGTGGGCTGTTGACATAGACATGGTTGATGGAGAATAAAATTTAGATGTCTTTAGCCTGGCCACTGCAAGTGATTCTTTTGAACTGCAAAGCCAAAGAATAGACAGGGTGAATGCACAGAGCCTTTTTACCCAGGGTAGGGGAATCAAGGACCAGAGGACATAGGTCTAAGGTGAGAGGGGAAAGATTTAATAGGAACCTGAGGGACACCTTTTTCACTCAGAGGACGATGGATATATGGAACGAGCTGCCAGAGGAGTTAGTTACGGCAGGGTCTATAACAACATTTGGTCAGGTACATGGTAGACAAAAATGCTGGAGAAACTCAGCAGGTGAGGCAGCATCTATGGAGCGAAGGAAATGGGCGACGTTTTGGGTCGAGACCCTTCTTCAGGTACATGATAGCAATGGTTAAGAGGGATATGTGTCAAATGTGGGCAAAGTGAACGATCTTAGATGGGATATCTTGGTCGGCATGGATGGGTTGGGCCACACTGCTTGTTTCCATGCTGAGCAGAACCAGATAGCTGTGCAGCAGTTAGTGCTACTGCCTCGACAGGTCTAGTTACCGCCGGCACTACTGGGTTCCATCCTGACCTCCATGTGGAAGTTGGTGGTTCTCCCTGTGATCGGGTGGGTTTCCTTTCAGTGCTCCAGTTTCTTCCCACATCCTGAAAATGTGTCGGTCGGTATATTAATTAACCCTGTAAATTGTCCGTAGCGTAGGTGAGTGGTAGAGTCTCGGGGATGTTGATGGGAATGCAGAGAGAATAACTTGGGATCAATAATCCAATAATTAAATACATTTCAAGATCCTCCTTTATGTCTACAAAGCCCTTAGCGGGCTTGCCCCCACCTACATCAAAAGTCTGCTCACCCACCGCACCACCTCCAGGTCCCTCAGATCGGCCGACTTGGGGTTACTGAACATCCCGCGGTCTCGTCATAAGCGCAGGGGCGACCGCGCCTTTGCGGTTGCAGCTCCTAGACTGTGGAACAGCATCCCTCTTCCCATCAGAACTGCCCCCTCCATCGACTCCTTTAAGTCGAGACTTAAAACTCATTTTTACTCTCAAGCCTTTCTTGACGTCCTCTGAGTGAGGGCTTATGTGTGTACTTAATCTATGAACCACTGTTGTATAATGTTAGTACCTCCACCAATGTAAAACACTTAGGCCAACGAGAGTTGTTTTTTAAATGTGCTATATAAATAAAAGTGACTTGACTTGATTTGACTAGGTGCAGTGAAATGCTTTGTTTTGCATCTCGGTAGATCTCACCTAAACAATGCACAAGTGTCGCCATGTTTAGGCACCACCAAAGTTACAATAGTTCGCTGAATAGTCTCATCCACGGTCCAAGCCTTTGTGCTCATGTTATCCACTGCAGCAATCTGAAGTAATACCATCTACCTGAATTAATTCCGTCATGCTCAAGCATTAGTGATTCATGTATTTGTCTCAATGCTTCTTACTGTAAATGTTGGGAGAGTAACCAATTCTAAGCATCCACCCCAGAGTGAGGAAAACGGAACCTCATGTATTGCATTGTAAAATCCAAAATCTTGATTTCCATTGCTTCTACTCCCCTCACCTCTCCTACCTCCATAACTTTGTCCAGTTCCATATTATCCCCACCCGATAAATCTCTGCACCCCCAAATGTAAACACCTCTTAGGCCAATTTGAGGAAGGACATTCTTGCTATTGAGGGAGTGCAGTGTAGGTTTACAAGGTTAATTCCCGGGATGGTGGGACTGTCATATGCTGAGAGAATGGAGCAGCTGGGCTTGTACACTCTGGAGTTTAGAAGGATGAGAGGGCATCTCATTGAAACATATAAGATTGTTAAGGGTTTGGACACCCTAGAGGCAAAAAACATGTTCCCGATGTTGGGGGAGTCCAGAACCAGGGGCCACAGTTTAAGAATAATGGGTAAGCCATTTAGAACGGAGTTGAGGAAACACTTTTTCTCACAGAGTTCTGAGTCTGTGGAATTCTCTGCCTCAGAGGGCGGTGGAGGCCGGTTCTCTGGATACTTTCAAGAGAGAGCTACATAGGGCTCTTAAAGATAGCGGAGTCAGGGGATATGGAGAGAAAGCAGGAACGGGGTACTGATTGGGGATGATCAGCCATGATCACATTGAATGGCGGTGCTGGCTCGAAGGGCCGAATGGCCGACTCCTGCACCTATTGTCTATTGTCTATTGTCTAAAAGCCTTGGAATTCCTTAACTTCAACACTTCTTATCCTCCCTTTAAGATTCTATAACTTCCCCCACACATCACCTTTAAATGTTCCCCCTCTAACCTTGAAGCTACGCCCTCTCGTCTTTGACATTTCCACCCTGGGGAAAAGATTCTGACTGCCTACGCCTATCTACACTTGACGAAGTGCAGATGCCAGGAATGCACTTTGCTGAAAGATGGGTATCCTGTCAAAATGTGCCACCAAGGTGTGTGCCAGCTTGAAGCCCGCGTCCTTGGTGGGAGCGTAGACGGTGGCAATGTCCCTTTAATTGGAAAAGCTGACATCATCCCACTTCATGAAACTATTACTCCCTGATATATTACCTTAGCATCCGTGCCAGTCTTTGAAAAATTAGCTTGTGTTTGGAGGCATGTGAACTTTTCCTTTCATTTATCCTGCTGTTGCAAACAGGACCATGAGCAACATCTGGTGACCATCAGTATGCCTGAGGAATTAGTTACCTGTGTGTTGTGTTCCTGCATCTGGCCAAATCGTGTTGGGTGCAATTATAAAAATTGTTCAGAGGGCTGTTGTAGTGAGAAAGCACGACCCCAAGAAACAAACTGGTCCCCAAGTTCCCGCCATAGTGCAGGCATCATCAGCAGTGAGTTTAGTTTAGTTTAGTTTAGAGATACAGCGTGGAAACAGGCCCTTCGGCCCACCGAGTCCGCACCCAGCAGCAATCCCCGCACAAAAACACTTTCCTATACATGCTCGGGACAATTTTTACACGTATAGGGGGGTTGGACGTAAGGTCACCGGGTCTTAGGGCTTGACGGATGGAGCCGCACAATCTATCTGGAGGACATCGCAGCTATTTATTGTTATTAATTGTATATGTTGTTAATACACAAAACACGTACTTTCCTACCTGTTAAAAAACGGCAAAATGGTGAATTTTTGCGCTGTAAAAAAATTGTGGGAGACATGCACCCAACTTCAGAATTCCAAAAGTGAAGTGAAATGAAGGTAAAGAGAAGCGAGAGCTGAAGGGACAACAACAGCTGAAGTTCTTGGCGAACATTTGCCGTGCAGATATCGAAATTGAAAATATTGGGAATTATCGCGTTTGCTCATTGCATTTCATCAACAGTAAGGGATTATTTGTGGTTTTTCTTGATTCCTTTGATATTTCAAAAGTCTCAGAACTGATAAATCTGGCTGTAAATTTTTAAAATCGACCATGGTTCTGAAGTGGGTTTTAACTGAAGGTAAATTTATAATTTAAAAATCTCCAGACTTGCGAGTGGTGTGTGAAAAAGTAAGTCTTCTATTATTATGCTATTGAGATGTATATTTTGGCAAATGATAAAATGTCCTGACAGTTTAAACACTCACTCCTTATCAATAAGATATTGTCAATTTGCTGAGGTTGATTATGTCCAATTAACAGCTAACAATTATGCCATTCCTTATCTTGCATCTGAGTAAAATGTAATTCAAAACCCACATATGGTTTGCGATTTTTTTTTAATGATAAATTTTGCGTTTTCTTTTTGTATGTAAAAACCCACTTGAGAACCATCGGCGATTTAAAAAATTTGCAGCCAGATTTATCACTTCTGAAACTTTTTAGATGCCAAAGGAATCAAGAAAAAACACAAATAATGCCTTACTGTTGATGAAATGCAGTGTTCGCCAAGCACTTTGGCTGTTGTTGTCCCTTCAGCTCTCGCTTCTATCTACCGTAATTTCTCCTCACTTTTGGAATTCTGAAGTAGGATAAATGTCTGTCACGCTTATCCAGATTTCCACAGTTATTTACAGCACAAAAATTGACCATTTCGGCGGGTTTTAACGGGCCCGCTGCACTGGAAACAATGGTCAGTGTTTACCTGCAGTTCATCGCGTGTACTCCAGTTGGCGTAGCGTAGCAACAGTACGGGTCATGGGTCGTGACCCGACTGCCATGCAACCTCCCTATACCAAGCGATTTAACCTACACATCTGTACATGTACATCTTTGTAACTTTCCCCACACACCTGAACCTGTACATCTTTGGAGTGTAGGAGGAAACCGGATATCTTGGAGAAAACCCACGCAGGTCACGGGGAGAAGGTACAATCTCCGTACAGGCAGCACCCGTTGTCGGAATCGAACCGGGGACTCCGGTCGTTGCAAGCGCAGTCTACCGCTGCGCCACCGAGTGGTGAGGGGGGGGGTTCTATGTCCAAAACCTGTGGGTCAAGACCCACGCAGTAGCTGTAACATAGAAGTGTTGCAGTGAGAGAGTGCTGCTATGTCGGGGAGAGGTGTCTTTCAGAAAGTGACCTTAAGTCATGAAGTTAAGTTAATGCTCCTTTTGCCCTGGCAGCTTGACAATGCAATTTCAAAACACGGGCAGCGTTCCAGTAAGCCTTGGCCCAAAATACATCCGCCCACCCCCATCATTGTCATTAATAATTCACCCTTGTGGGTCATTTATCAACTGCTGTTTGTAGTATCCTGCTGTGCTTACATAATGTAACGATATAAGCTGCAGCTATGCAGCACTTGAGATGTGAGAGATGCAATAGGGTCGGGTGGCACAGTGGCGCAGTTGGTAGAGCTGCTGCTTCACAGCATCAGAGTCCCGAGTTCGATCCTGACCTCGAGTGCTTTTTCTTCAGAGATACAGCGCAGAACCAGGCCCTCAGCCCACCGAGTCCGCACCAACCGGCGATCACCCCTGTACACCAGCTCCATCCTACACACCAGGGAAATGTTCCAATTTTACCAAAGCCAATTAACCTACAAACCTGTACGCCTATGGAGTGTCGGAGGAAACTAGAGCACGGGATAAAACCCATGCGGTCACTGGGAGAACATACAAATTCTGTACAGACAGCACCCGTAGTCAGGATTGAACCTGGGTCTCCGGTTTTATAAGGGAGCAACTCAACCTTTGCACCAATGTGTCGTTCCCAAAGGGGTAGGCTTTCTGTGTGGAGTTTGTACATTCTCTCTATGACAGCAAAGATTTCCTCCGAGTGCTCCGGTTTTCTCCCACATCCCAAGGATGTGCGGGTTTGTAGGTTAATTGGCCTATGTAAATTGCCCCTGGTGTGTAGGGAGTGGATGAGAAAGTGGGATGAAATAAAACCAGTGTAAATGTGATCAATGGTCAGCATAGCCTCATTGGGCCAAAGAGCCTGTTTCTATGCTGTGTCACTAAAATAAAGTAAATGCAAGATTGTTTTTCCTTGACTTAGCTCCAAGTTATTCCTATCATTTGGTACAGTTATTCCCAAGGAAAAGACTCCCAGGGATCACTTCTATTCAAGGGAATGACAGAAAATATCAGAGTAACACATCGGGTCGGGTAGAATCCCTGGAAGTGTCACATATCCATCTTCCCTTCTCCAGGGATGCTGCCTGATCCGTTGAGTTACTCCAGCATTATCCTCGGGGACAGGACAAAGCCTGGCAAGTGATAGTTCTGTCTTTCCTTGGTAAATCAGCATCTGCAATTCCTTGTTTCTACATTCCCATTCCAGAGTATTGTTGGTTCATAAGATCATAAATCATAGGAGCAGAATTAGGCCATTCGGCCCATCGAGTCGACGCCACTATTCAATCATGGCTGCTCTATCTTTCCCTCTCAACCCCATTCTCCTGCCTTCTCCCCATAATCTATTGAGATAGAAATAAGGAAATGCACAGAGTGCCCAAATGTGATGAGGTTTCGGTGATGGGAAGGCTTTTTAACAGTCACTGTAGTTTTTTTGGATGAGAAGCAGCAGTCAACTGCCTATGCAGATCTTCCTGAAGTTAGAGTTACTACTCAAGCCAGTGCATGAGAAGAATGCACCATTTCATCGAACCAAGATGGCGGCCAATGCAGGTGACAGAAGTCGCAGAAGTGTATCTGCAATCACGCATTACAATGGCTCCATGCTTTTACAACTCTTCTCCGACAGCAACATTTCTTTATCTGGCACTGAATGTTATTCACGTTAATCCCTTTTGTCGTGATGGCTCGATTTTAGTCGCGTGTTATCTGCCAGGCAGCCAGTGGAAACTTTGCACTGCACCTCGGCACACATGACAATGAACTAATAGGAAGGAACTGCAGATGCTGGTTTAAACCGAAGATAGACACAGGCAGCTGGAGTAACTCAGCGGGACAGGCAGCATCTCTGGAGAGAAGGGATGGGTGACGTTTTGGGTCGAGACCCTTCTTCATACACAACATACTAAACTCAACTAACCTTTGATACCCTTACTAATCAAGAAGGTTCATTTAAAAGGCTGCGGAACATGACTCCATTTCACGAGCTGCGCCAGTTGTGGACAGTTCTTTCTTCACCTTCACACCTTCAGAACAGGACAGGTGTCCCTCGGTCTGTTGAGAACTTCGCTGTCGACAGTGTAAGTGTGGGAGTGTTTTCCTGAAACCAAACACCGCTCACTTTTGTTGCTGTTGGGAAGTGCAAACAGGGCCTCATTAACGATAAAAATCTCGCAGACGGAAAGGGAAGTCTACTAAATAATGGTGCATTTTTTTGCAAAGTGATTGCAATGGTGTGATAAAGATTTGTTGCTTTCTGGAAGCGTTCAAATCCCTACTGGTTGCATTTCAGGACAACTAAACAGGAATTACTCTGCCCTTTTAACACATTGCCCCACCACTGGGAAACCAAACTTTTTTGCAAAAGAAGAAAAGTTTGTTCGCGCGTTTACAATATTTACATCATTCCCAGTCCAATATTTACAGAGTGTATGTCAAAGTAATCCTTTGCCGTCCTTGTCCAGGATGCACTCCAGCCCCTTCGGCCCCCACCCATCTCAGAAGTTCTCCAGAAATCAGTGGATACTGTGTGTTCCCTCTGCAGGGAGCAGACATAACTTTGGCAAAGGGGTAGACTGTCAGTTTGAGCCGAAGCCCGCAACGGCCAACTGCCTTGATCCCGGAGAACATACCTCAGGGCAACATGGAATGATTCAATGATACTTTATTGTCGCACGTACCTAGGTACAGTGAAGTGTTTTGTTTTCCATACAACCCCGTAAAATCATACAGCAGACCTCACCTTGGAACAGAAGTGTCGCCATGTATTGGTGATGACAAAGTTACAAAAGTTCACCATGACCACTAGGGGTGCCGCATGATGGCAGCCCCTGCTTACAGTCTGTCTGTTTTTCCGTCTTTTTTTGATTTTTAGTCTGTTTAAAAGTATGTTTTGGAGATTTCTTTAGTATTTTTATTTGGGGGAGGTGGGCAGGGTAAGGGGGAAACCATCTCTCAGTCGCTTCCTGGCGAGGATGCGACTATTCATCCTCGCGGCCTAGCAACTGGATTGGCGCGGCCTTTCCTGCCGGGGACCGGACCAGAGCTTCAGCGGCGGCGCAGCACTGTGTAGGTATGTTACAAAACTTACCTTGAGCAGCTCTGCAGTTCTGCCGCTCCCCGTGTGCGTGACTTTGGCGCCTTTCAGAGGGGGGCGTGTTTAAAGTGCCGTTTTTCCACAGACAGGGCAAATCGATCCATCTCAGGGGATTTCGTTGCTGAAGAAAAATCGCTCCGACATTTCATTCATGAAGGTATTTTTAAATTGCGCTAGATTATTTATTAGCTAGAGTAATTTAAAAACCATCTTCTAAAGCCGTGAGCGCCGACAACGGGAAGGATTTTACGTAGGGGAGAAAATAAAGTACACAGTTTATTTTTACATTAAAACTTGGTTTTTAGGAAGCCTTTAATCACATTTTCATGTTGCGAAATGGGGGCAAAAAAAAATGTGTGAACCGGCAGTGCTTTTCATGCCGACTTCACCGCAAACCGCAACGTTCTAATCCACCGCATTCCACTAAAACCCTCTCGCAAGTTGATTTAAATGGCCATTAATTTACAGGAATTAAACACTAAATTCCTTCCATTTGGCTTATAAATTCATGAAAATGAGATTTAAAAATCATGTTAAATTGTGAATTATTGTGTGAATGTTATTTGGACACTTAGGCAATTTAAAAAAGTTTATCTTTTCTTAAGAAATGGATAGATGTTTAGATCTAGTAATTGAATTTTGTAATTAGCTACAATTAGGTAACTAACTAATTATATGCTTTAATTTCAGGTCATCCAAGTAATATTGTTTCATATTTGTTTCAGAATGCTCCAATCTATAATAACTGAAAATTTCATTGAGCTCTTAATTTTTAAGAAAGTTATGGGCTTTTGACTGTCCTAGATCACAGCTTTTGTGTTAAGTCAATGGAAAGGCAATGGGGAACAAGATGCTAATTTCCGAGTATGAAAATGGCCATAACTTTTTTAATACTGAAGATATGAAAGTGAATTAGGTGTCAAATTAAACTTATTTTTAAGCTTTATCTGATGGGATAAATTGCAGACTTGATTTTTTAAATCTCAAAATTTTGTAACATTGCTACACTGTGTTGATCACGGAACCTTATCTGGGATCTCCGTTTGAACCTCCGGAGTGTTGGACCTGGTGCTTCAACATCGTGGAGCTGTGGTTTGCGGAGCTGAGTTCAACATCGCAGATCCCTTTGCCGAGGGCCGCCAGTGTGAATCTCCGCCCAGCTCGGCCTGTGGACTTCGGGAGCTGCGGTCACTGGTAGGAGGTGGCTGATTCGGAGGTCCAAGCTGCTGAGGATGTTCTTCCATTCTGACGTCGGAGGTCCGTCGTCCAGGTGAGAGGGCCTGAACATCGGGCCGCCCATTGTGGCGACTGTGGAGGGCTCGGGAGGCCCCCGACCACGGGCGAACGTGAACAACAAGGGGGAGGATGACTGAACTTTGGTGCCTTCCCTCACAGAGGAGAACTTTGATTCCACTGTGTGCGATGTTGATGTTAAAGACTATCGTGTGTTGTGTTCTTTTTTATTCATATGGCTGTATGGTGACCCCAAATTTCACTGTCCCAATTGGTGCATGTGACAATAAATGTCTCTTGAGCTTGATCTCGAACAGTTCTATCTATCGACTGCTGCCTCACTGTGCCTGAGACGGCGGACAGTGCTGTCCTTGTGGAGTTTGCACCCTCTCCCGTGACTGCGTGGGTGCAGAGGCACTGGTTTCCAACCACATCCAAAAGGCGTGTGGTTGTATAGGTAAATTGCCCCAGTATACAGGGAGTGGATGTGAAGATGGGATAACATAAAACTAATGTGAATGGGTGAATGATGGTCGGCATGGACTCGGTGGGCCGAAGGGCCTGGTTCCATGCTAAAACTAAGCAGCAACGTTTGGAACACCCTCTGGATATGAACGGCATTTCCCAACATCTAGTCCTTCTTTCACGGAAGGGGGCTTGCACCTGAAGCTTCTCAGGGAACTGGTGATTGCTCAGTTTTTAGAAATAACTGGCTACAGGATTCTGCTGCCGTTTTTATTAACCCTTCACGTGAAAAATCCACAACTAAAGTGGCAGAGTTCAGAAAGCGCTAACACCACGCAGGCCCATGGGAGCTTTAGTTAAGTTTAGTTGAGCGATACAGCATGGAAACAGGCCCTTCGGCCCACCGTGACCACGCTGACCAGCGATCCCCCGCACACTCGCACTATCCCACACACGAGGGATGATTTACAATCTTTGCCCAGCCAAATTAACCTACAAACCTGCACGTTTTTGGAGTGTGGGAGGAAACCGGAGCACCCGGGGAAAACCCACACGGTCACAGGGAGAACGTGCAAACTCCGTACAGACAGCACCTGTAGTCAGGATCAAACCCGGGTCTCCGGCAACTCTACCTCTGCGCCACCGTGCCAACTCCTCATTGCAAGGAGGCATCACAAATTCAAAGAATTTGCAAAATAATCAGAGAAAATATGGATCAGTTTTCTCTCCCCACAGATTAATGTGACCCGAGGGTCATTTTGGGGATCAATATCTAATGTGCAAACCACAGAATTAAAGTCACATGGAATGTGGGCGTGGAGCTCCATCTGGTGGCCTTGCCTCCACCTAAAAGTTATAAGGAACAGGCACAAGCGATTCACTCAGTGGGACAGGCAGCAACTCGGGATAGAAGGAATGGGTGACATTTTGGGTCGAGACAAGCATTTGTAGTTCCTTCCTACTCAAAGGATTCAGTTGGACAGAGACAACAAACTGGCTGCTCAACACCCAGCTTGAGATCTAACTATTCCTTTGGTTTATGTTTCACTCGCAAGAAGAAGAAGTTGGACTTTGATAGACACAAAATACTGGAGTAACTCAGCTGGTCAGGCAGCATCTCTGGAGAAAAGGAAAAGGTGACATTTTGGGTGGAAACCCTTCATCAGTCTGCGTGACCCGCTGAATTACTCCAGCAGGTTATGTCCATCTTTGGTGTAAACCAGCATCTGCAGTTCCTTCTTGCACACTTCAGTCGGACGTTGTTCTTTGTAGAAAGGTTTCTGCATAAAGACACCTTTGACTATGAGTCCATCAGGAAGTGGTCAGCAGGGAACATCTTGTAGACACTGCAGGAGGCGACACGATGTGTCCCATGGAATGGTTCCTCAAAGAGACTATCGAGAAAACAGACAGCACTACTGTGGAAGATGGCCGGGCGAGGAGACGGCTCATGGGGCAACTGGATGGAGGTGATGGCTGCAACGGGCCTTTAGGCCAGCTGAGGCTAGGACTGTGAAAATGACACAAAAACCTGGCCTCCCTTGCCTTTATACTGTTTCAATGCATTCTATACTTAACTTGGGATTGCATTTAAGACTAGCATATGGCAATATTCTTGCTGATCTGTACGCAAAAAAAGAATTCCACCATATAGTAAACGCTGGCAATAATGCACCTCTGTGGAGTAGATTTCTCTGTATAGCAGATTTCAGGTATAGCTGCTGCCTCACTGTGCCTGAGATCCGGGTACTGTCCATGTGGAGTTTGCACCCTCTCCCTGTGACTGCGTGGGTTTCCTCCAGGTGCATTGGTTTCCACCCACATCCAAAAGACATGTGGTTTTGTAGGTAAATTGCCCCTAGTGTACAGGGAGTGGATGCGAAGATGGGATAACATAAAACTAATGTGAATGATGGTCGGTCTGGACTCGGTGGGCCGAAGGGCCTGGTTCCATGCTACATCCCTAAACTAAACTGAACTAAACTAAAACTAGCAGCAAGGCTTGGAACACCCTCTGGTTATGAACATCAAGTCCTTCTTTCGCATAAGGGGGGTTGCACCTGAAACGTCTCGGGGAACTGGTGATTGTTCCCTCACGAGGCTCATGTTGAATCGTCTCCCCACTTACGCCAGGTTACACAAAGAGCTGATGCCACCCGAGCTGGCTGCCTGCCCCTTTTCCAGAGTTACGTCTGCGCCCAAGTGGTACCAGAACGGGACTATGCGCTCTCCACGGGGGGCCCTGGGGGACTTCCTGGACCGCTGGGCACTGCGGGGGGTTGGAATGCATCCTTAATAAGGATGATGATATAGTTGTATAATAGTTTATTTAGTATATAAGAATATTTGTTTCACTTTGTATTATGGTGGTGGGTTTGCTTGTATTATTCGGTTGTGTACATGTCATTGTTGTAAATAATTAATTAAAATGTGGCGGGAGCTTCCGGTTGCCGGGGCGAAGAGATAAAAGCAGCATGAAGACAGCTTGTGTACCGGACCCGTTCTCGGTGCACCACATGTAGGGCGGCTTCCCAGCCTGTTCAACCATCTGACTACCAAACAAAACCCTCGCCTGTGTTCACCTGCCATGCTTTGTCCTGCCCCTCCCCTCTTCCAGCTTCACCCATCCCCCTCCCCACATGCTATCTGAAGAAGGGTCCAAACCTGAAACATTCCCCATCCATGTTCTCCGGAGATGCTGCCTAACCCATTGAGTCTTCTCCTTTCCTGTCCATCTTCCATGTTTCAAATGTTGACCTCGCTGTCATCGTCTGTCCTGAAAAGGACGCAAGCTTCCGGCGACAATCAGTGGGAGCCATCACTTGGCATTATGTTTGGCACAGATGTTGTGGGCTGAGGGGCCTGTTACTTTGTAAATGCTTCTCTATGTTCTTTGACACTGTGTCAGGTACCTGCTCCTGCCTCTTATACATACATTCTATACTCTTCCAATGTTAATCATTGTTGCTGCCTATGGACTCTTAGTTCATTGTAACCTTCTATGCATTGTTTTAAGGCCCCAGTACATTAGTAATATCCCTGTCCCACTTAGGAAACCTGAACAGAAACCTCTGGTGACTTTGTGCCCCACCCAAGGTTTCCGTGCGGTTCCCGGAGGTTTTTGTCATTCTCCCTAATGTCGAAAGTGGTTTCCGCTTCTTCTATGTTCCGGCGTTTATTTAAAAAAATTCAAAACCGTCCGAGACTAAAAATAGGTTGCCGTTTTTAAAATCGGTAATTGTTTTAGTCGAAGCCGGTTGCGATGCTAGTTGAAGGTAGTTGCCGGAGGTTGCAGGTGGTGGAAGGTAAGACCTCCCTGGTGGAATAAAACTGGGTGAAAAAAAGGTTTCCTGATTCATCAGGAAATAATGCAACATTTCAAACTGATGTTGAGCGGGCCACAGCCGGGGGGTGGGGGTGGTCTCAGTCAGAACAGGATCAGGGGGAGAATCAGTCAAGTCTGGGAAAGGGGGAGAAATCAGTCAGGAGTTGGGGGAAACAGTTTGATCTGGGGAAGGGGGGGATGACTCAGAGCAGGGGGGTGAGAAAGAGTTTGGGGGGGCGTCAGTCCGGGGTAGGTGGGTGGGTGAGTGGGGAGGAATAATTAGTGAGGGCTGGAAGGGGTAAATCAGTCAGGACTGGATTGGGGGGGAAACAGTCACTGGCAGGGCAGGGGGTGGTCAGTCGGGGGTGAATGGGGCGAATCAGTCGGGGGGGGGGGGTTGGAGTCAGTCAGGGTGGGAAGGGTAAATCAGTCTGGGGTTGGAATAAGTGAGGGGTGGGGTTATCAGTCGGGGCTGGATGGGGAAAAACAGTCAGGGGGTGTTAGGGTCAGTCGGGGGGGAGGATGGGGGTAGAATCAGTCAGTGAGGGGTGGGAATGTCAGGATTGAGTCTGTGGAATTCTCTGCCTCAGAGGGCGGTGGAGGCAGGTTCTCTGGATGCTTTCAAGAGAGAACTAGATAGGGCTCTTACAGATAGCAGAGTCAGGGGATATGGGGAGAAGGCAGGAACGGGGTACTGATTGGGGATGATCAGCCATGATCACGTTGAATGGAGGTGCTGGCTCGAAGGGCCGAATGTCCTACTCCTGCACCTATTGTCTATTGATTGGGGGTTAATCAGTCAGGGCTGCCTGACAGGGGCCGTTGGGGGGAAATCAGTCAGTGGGAGGGGGGGTCAGTCTGGGGGTGGGGGAAGGGGGGAGGGGGGGGTCAGTCAGGGCTGCCTGACAGGGGTAGTTGGGGGGAAATCAGTCAGTGGGAGGGGGGGTCAGTCTGGGGGTGGGGAAGGGGGTGGGGAAGGGGGTGAGGGAAGGGCTGCCTGACAGGAGTAGTTGGGGGGAAATCAGTCAGTGGGAGGGGGGGTCAGTCTGGGGGTGGGGGGAGGGGGGGAGGGAAGGGCTGCCTGACAGGGGTAGTTGGGGGGAAATCAGTCAGTGGGAGGGGGGGGAGTCAGTCTGGGGGTGGGGGGAGGGGGGTCAGTCAGGGCTGCCTGACAGGGGTAGTTGGGGGAAATCAGTCAGTGGGAGGGGGGTCAGTCTGGGGGTGGGGGGAGGGAAGGGGGTCAGTCAGGGCTGCCTGACAGGGGTAGTTGGGGGGAAATCAGTCAGAGGGGGGGGTCAGTCTGGGGGTGGGGGGAGGGAAGGGGGTCAGTCAGGGCTGGGAGGGGCACCACCACCCAGTGGGGAGCTGCGCGGCAGCGAGCGTGCCGCCGGGTCCTAGCGCCCGCCGCCGCTCTGCACCTGAAAAGTTTCGCGTCTGTCAAACTTTTCGAGCACGTTCGTCGCCAAAGAGAAATCTGCCGGTAACAGCGGGCGGGGCAATCGGTGACCTCCCGCCGGTGCGCTCGGACTCCCAGTGACACCCCTCCCGGTGGCCTGGCCCTTTAAGGGTTCCAGGAGGGGGTTGGATTTGGTGACATTGCACTTGCACACACACACAGGAAGTTAACATGGTGAAGTTTGTGCTTGTGAAGCTGCTCTCTCTTGCCTTGTGGCTGGGCAGAACCGCGACGGAGACACGCCAGGCAGACGTGATCCCACCAGGGAGGATAGGTAAAGGCTGGTCGTGCATTGCATGCGCTCTATCACAGGGGTCGGGCTGTAAAGTGCGTGTCTTCCCACACACTGCGCTTTGGACTGATCACACACATTTGTGAAACTGTGGAATTCCCTGCCGCAGAAGGCAGCGGAGGCCAATTCGCTGGATGTTTTCAAGAGCGAGTTAGATGGAGCTCTTAGGGCTAACAGAATCTGGAGATATGGGGAGAAAGCAGGAACGGGGCACTGATTTTGGATGATCAGCCATGATCTTATTAAAATAGCAGTGCTGGCTCGAAGGGACGAATGGCCTACTCCTGCACCTATTTTCCATGTTCTATCTGTGCTTCTATGATCACACAGTGCAAAGGCCAAGGACTTTAACACTCCCTTCGCTCTCCTTCCTCCCCACCCCCACTTAAATTGGAATTGCATTGGAAACTAAAAGGAGCGCTGGGACCATTTAGTTTCCAATGAAACTATGATCTTATTGAAACATATTAGATTATTAAGGTACACAAAAATGCTGGAGAAACTCAGCGGGTGCAGCAGCATCTATAGAGCGAAGGAAATGGGCAGCGTTCCGGGCCGAAACCCTTCTTCAGACGGGTTTGGACACGCTAGAGGCAGGAAACGTATTCTTGATGTTGGGGGAGTCCAGAACCAGGTGCCACAGTTTAAGAATAAGGGATAAGCCATTTAGAACGGAGATGAGGAAACACTTTTTCACATAGTCTGTGAGTCTGTGGAATTCTCTGCCTCAGTGGGCGGTGAAGGCCGGTTCTCTGGATACCTTCGAGAGCTTGATAAGGGCTCTTAAAGATAGCGGAGTCAGGGGAAATGGGGAGAAGGTAAGAATGGAGTACTGATTGTGGATAATCAACCATGGTCACATTGCTGGCTCGAAGGGCCGGATGGCCTACTCCTGCACCTATTGACCTGTCGGCAGGTTGGAGTTCGTGTCTGGAGATGGGCAAATATTTTAATATTTATATTCCATTGTTATCACCTCGTCCCCGACCAACAAAGACCATTCTGGGCTCCACCTATCCTGAGTCATCATGCAGGCTCTGCTTTGTTCTGTACCTTCTTTCCCTCTCCTCTGACTCTCAGTCTGATGAAGAGTCTCGACCCGAAACGTTACCTAATCGTTCTCTCCAGAGATGCCTGCTGTCTGACCTGCAGAGTTACTCCAGAACTTTGTGTTTATCTTTGGAGTAAACTGGAATCTGCAGTTCTTTCTTGCACTAATATTCTAATACTTTCTATTGTATTATTTCTGGCAGGACGGGCAGTCCAGATGGACAGGTCATAGATGAAGGAGCAATTAGGGAGGGAGGGAGAGAGAGAGACAGAGATAGGAGGAAGGAGGGAGGATCAGAACCACATACAGATTGAAAAGACTAGGCTTGTATTCACTGGAGTTTAGAAGGATGAGGGGGGATCTTACAGAAACATATATCATTATAAAAGGACTGGACAAGCTATATGCAGGAAAAATGTTCCCAATGTTGGGCAAGTCCAGAACCAGGGGCCACAGTCTTAGAATAAAAGGGAGGTTATTTAAGAATGAGCTGAGAAAAAACTTTTTTACCCAGAGAGTTGTGAATTTACGGAATTCCCTGCCACAGAGGGTAGTGGAGGCCTCTGTGATTGGATGGATTGGATGGATGGATTTAGGAGAGAGTTGGATAGAGCTCTAGCGGCTCGTGGAGTCAAGGGATATGGGGAGAAGACAGGCACGGTTTATTGATAGCGGACGATCAGCCATGATCATATTGAATGGCGGTGCTGGCTCGAAGGGCCAAATGGCCTCCTCCTGCACCTATTTTCTTTGTTTCTATGTTTCTACAGGACACCCGTCTGCAGCTGGAAGTTAAAGTCAGAATGTTTAGTTGAACCCTTAACCCTTGCCTGATGGGAGAGAAGGAATGGCCAGGGTGCGACTCGTCCTTGATTATGCTGCTGGCCTTGCCGAGGCAGCATGAGATGTAAATGGAGTCGATGGAAGGGAGGTTGGTTTTTGTGATAGTCTGGGATGTGTCCACAATTAGCTGCAATTTCTTGCGGTCTTGGATAGAGCTGTTCCCAAACCAAGTTGCGATGCATTCCGATAAAATGCTTTCTACGGTGCATCTGTGGAAGTCAGTGAGAGTTGAAGGGGACTTGCCGAACTTCTTAGGCCTTCGAAGGAAGTAGAGGCGTTGGTGTGCTTTCTTGGTCGTTGTTTCAATATGGGTGGTCCAGGAGAAGTTGTTGCTGATATTGACTCCTAGGAATTTGAGGTTTTCAAACATCTCTACTTTGGCACTGTCGATGCAAACTGGGGTATGTGCACCGCTTTGCTTCCTGAAGTCAATCACTATCTCCTTTGTCTTGCTGACATTGAGGGAAAGGTTGTTGTCTTGACACGAGGTTCTCAATCTCCTTCCTACATAGAAACTTGGAAAATAGCTGCAGGAGTAGGCCATTCGGCCCTTCGAGCCAGCACCGCCATTCAAGATGATCATTGCCGATCATCCAAAATCAGTACCCCGTTCTGTCTTTTTCCCCATATCCATTGACACCCTTGGTCCTAAGAGCTGAATCTAACTCCTGTAATCCCACCTAAGTGGAATGTGGGAGGAAACTGGAGCACCCGGAGAAAACTCACGTGGACGCTGAGAGAATGTGCAAACCCTGACAGCACCCATAGTCGGGATCGAACCCGAGTCTCTGACACTGCAAGGCCCCAACTCTACCACTGGGCTGCCCATGAACGTGACTGTTCTAATATGGTCTTTAACCTTTCAACATTTCTCTGCTTAAGTGACCAGAATGACAGCGGAGACACGCGAGGGCTGATGAATCGGAGCTTCAACGACTCCTCCTCCACCCACAGACGCCGCACGACCCGCAGAGTTCCTCCGCAGCGGTTTGTTTTGTGGCACCAGAATGACAGTGTGTTTCTTCTTCTCTCCACCCCCCCCCCCCACGTGTGTCAGCTGTGATCGGGGCAGGCATCGGCGGAGCTGCGACTGCACACTTCCTACGGCAGTATTTCGGATGGGACGTGCAGATAGATGTTTACGAGAGCGGGGCAGTGGGGGGCCGACTGGCCAAGGCCACCATCAGCGGACAGGACCACGAGATTGGAGCGGCAACCATACACCCGCTCAGTTTGCACATGAAAGAGTTTGTTCGGATGCTGGGTGAGTTTGCTGCAACTCTCGTCTGTAAAACAATTCCGAATTCAACAGCCTTTAATGTCGTACAGCACAGAAACAGGCCCTTCAGCCCATCATGACAATTCTGACATTTTTGCTTATCGACATTTAACCACATTTGCCCAACTACACCCTCTATAAGACCTCCCCTCATCCTCATGCCCTCCAAGGAATAAAGTTCCGGCATGCCCAACCTCTCCCTATAGCTCAGGCCCTCAAATCCTGGCAACGTCCTCGTAAATATTCTCTGCACCCTTTCCAGTTTAACCACATCTTTCCTGTAACGGGGTGACCAGAACCGTACACAGTACTCAAAATGAGGCCAAAACAATGTCTACACTGCCCGCTGCGGCCTCAGCAAGGCCACCAGCATAATCAAGGACGAGTCTCACCCCCGTCACTCCCTCTTCTCCTTTCTCCCATCAGGCAAGCGGTACAGAAGTGTGACAACGCACACCTCCACATTCAAGGTCAGTTTGTCCCCAGCTGTTGTCAAGCAACTGAACCATCCTATTTTAAAATAGGATGAGGTGGGACCACAGTGAAACTTACCGAATAGTGAAAGGCCTGGATAGAGTCGATATAGAGAGGATGTTTCCACTAGTGGGAGAGTAGGACCAGAGGCCATAGCCTCAGAATAAAAGGACGTACCTTTAGAAAGGAGATGAGGAGGAATTTCTTTAGTCAGATGGAAGTGAATTTGTGGAATTCAGCCGGCTGTGGAGGCCAAGTAAATAGATATTTCTAAAACGGAGATTGACAGATTCTTCATTAGTAAAGGTACCCGGGGTTGTGGGGAGAAGGTAGGGGAATGAGGGTTGAGAGGGAAAGATAGATCAGCCATGATTGAATATTGGAATAGACTTGACAGGCCGAATGGCCTAATTCTGCTTCTAGAAATTAAGAACATCACCATCTAGAGAGCAGTCCTGACTTCCCATCCATCTCATTGGAGACGATCAGACCATCTTTAATTGGACTTTACTGGGCTTTATCTTGCGCTAAACGTTTTTCACTTTATCCTGCGTCTATACAGTGTGAACGGCCAGATTATAATCATGTATAGTCTCTTTTCCGACCTGTGAGCACGCAACAAAACAGCTTTTCACCATACCTTGGTACGTGATAATAATAAACTAAACTGGACACGTACTCCAGCATGGGGCAGTTGGGCCAAATGGCCTGTTTAGTTTAGTTTAGAGACACAGCGCGGAAACAGGCCCTTTGTCCCACCGATGTCCTGCACCGACCAGCGATCCCCGCACACTCACACTATCCTACACACACTAGGGACAATTTACACATACACCAAGCCAATTCACCCACATACCTGTATGTCTTTGGAGTGTTTGAGGAAGCCAAAGATCTCGGAGAAAACCCACGCGGTCACGTTTCTATGCAGTGAATTCACACTAATGCCAGGATCTCTCCTATCCCTGTGTTTGTGGACACGGAAGGCCTTACGGAGCGTGATCACCACAGCAACCTTCTGACGGTGTTCAATGGCGAGGAGTTTGTGTTTGAGGAGAGCGAGTGGTACATCGTTAACTTCTTCAAGCTGCTCTGGCGGTATGGCTTTGACTTCCTACGGGTGAAGATGTGGCTGGAAAGTCATCAGCACAAGTTCATGAGGTAAGGGCTACCATTATCGAGAGAGCTGAGCTGCTCGTAGACAACTGTTACGTTACCTACTTCTGATTTGGCTGAGTTGCAATGTCAGATCTCCTCCAGCTTTTTCCCAATCCATTGGACTCAGTAGAGCTTAGTCTCCACTTTGCCAGAATGATGCTGATCCTTTAGACTTCGGACTTTAGAGATACTGCGCGGCAACAGGCCCTTCAGCCTACCGAGTCCGCACTGAGGGTGTGGGCGATTGGCAGATGGAACCGGGTGAGGGAAAAGTAAATAAGCTGGCTAATGGGGCAAGGGTTTGGAAAGAAGCGGGTGTGGAGAGGACCACTTGGGTTCCTCCGTCTGTTCGTTTCTTTGCTGGAGACTGAAGCATCTGTATTGCTCGCCTGCAGGATCTACCAGTACCAGAGCCTGGGCTACTCCTTCACCAGCATGGATAAGCTGCTGCAGGTGCTTGGAGGTGACACGTTTGTGCAGATGACCAAGCATTCCATTGACGAGGCCTTGCAGAAGATCGGCATCAGCCAGAGGTTCATTGATGAGATGGTTGGCCCCATCATCAGGCTCACCTATGGGGAAGGAATCAACGTCAACGCATTCGTAGGTACACAAGGACTTCACCTTGTTCTTGCGTTCCAGGTAGAGATAACAACTTGGGGGCACGCCGTTGTTGATTTACACCATAAGATCATAGGACAAAGGAGCAGAATTAGGCCATTCGGCCCATCGTCTACTCCTCATTCGATCATGGCTGATATAGTATTCCCTCCCAACCCCATTCTCCCGTCCCTTTAACACCCTTACGAATCAGGAACCTATCAATCTCTGCTTTAAAACTACCCAAAGACTTGTTTGGCTGCAGCAATGATTCACCACCTAAAGAAATTCCACCTCATCTCCATTCTAAAGGTACGTCCTTTTGTTCTGAGACTGTGCCCTGTGGTCCTACTCTCTCTCACCACTGCAAGTACCCTCTCTGCATCCACTCTATCTAGGCCTGAGTAGGTCTGAACAAGGGTCTCGACCCGAAATGTTGCCTATTTCCTTCGCTGTATAAATGCTGAACAAGGGTCTCGACCTGAAACGTTGCCTATTTCCTTCGCTCCATAAATGCTGCCTCACCCCCTGAGTTTCTCCCGCATTTTTGTCTACCTTTGATTTTCCAGCATCTGCAGTTCCTTCTTAAATAAACTATCTAGGCCTTTGGTATGTTTCAATGAGATGCTCCCTCGTCCTTCTAACTCCAGCGAGTACCGGCCCACAGTCGCCTTGTGCTGTAACCCAATCATCCTCAGCATTGCTCTAGTAAACCTCCTATGGGCCCTCTCCAACGACAGCACATCCTTCCTCAGATATAGAGCCCAAAGCTGCTCACTATATTCCAAATATAGTGTGCTTTATAAAGCCCCCGCATTACATCCTTGTTTGGTTGTAGTCTCTCCCATGTGTGACAGCTTTAACCTCCTGCAGGTAGAGGGCGTTGCTTAGCCAACTGCTGCAACTTTGTGTGGACAGGGATAATATGCCATGAAGATGCTCCAACACCGAGCTTCCCTCCACTACCCATATTTCAGGTTGATGACCTTCTACGGATGCTGTCTGACCTACCGAATGTTTGCAACAATTTCTGGTTCTGTTTCAGATTTCCAGTTTGCCGTTCCTTCAACTCTCATCATCGGTTTAACATCTTGTACCAAGTAGTTTGGTTTAGAGATACAGTGTGGAAACGGGTCCTTTGGCCCGCCATGTTCCCCCACACACTGGTTCTATCCTACAGAGTGGGGATAATTTACAGAAGCCAATTAACCTGCAAACGTGCTCCTCTTTCGAATGTGGGAGGAAAGCGAAGCACCCGGAGAAACCCCCTGTGGTTACAGGTAGAACGTGCAAACTCCACACAAACAGCACCTGTGGGTCGGTCTCTGACTCTCTGATGGAGCAAGTCTACCGCTGCAGCACTGCACCGCCCCAACTCTGTATTGCTTAGAAAGAGTTCGTAGTCCCATAAGTGGAACCTGTGAAATCTGAATCTATGAGTCCGAAATGTCACCTAGTCCTTTTCTCCAGAGATCCTTTCTGACCCGCTGGGTTACTCCAACTTTTAGTGGCTATCTTCGGTGAATCAGAGGTAAGGTGATAAATGGAACCAAAACTCACAGTGGACGCCTTTGCCACATCTGCAGGGATGACCTCCCTTTCGGAGACAGAGTCCGACCTGTGGACCGTGGGAGAGGGGAACGAGAAGATTTGCTCAGGCTTGCTCTACGCGACCAGAGTCAACCTCATCAAGGGAAAGGTCACCTCGGTCCATGCAAAGAAGAGGCCTCATCACGCTGGTGAGTCCTATTTCTTGTTCCAACAGTTTCTAGTTCCAACAGTAAGTCAATGCCGGTTTGAAGAAAGCTGATAGGAGCCGAACAAAGGTATGTTCTTCAGCAACTTTGTGTTCAAAGGACAGAAGAAGGGTCCCGACCCGAAACGTCATCTATCCATGTTCTCCAGGGATGCTGCCTGACCTGCTGGGTTACTCCATCACTCTGGTGCTCCTGTGAGCGAATGTTATTGTTATTTCTTTGTCCTAATGTTGTGAAAGTTTTTGGAAGCTTCCAATCCCGATATGACTATTCCGGTTGAAAACCAGAAATCTGTCAGTGCATAAAGAAGGTCACTTGGCCCATTGAGATCACGCAGGCTGCAAGGAGAACAATTCCAATCATCATTCCCAATTCCTTTCATTCTTTCCACACAGCACCGCAGATTGTTTCAAATGCCCAATCAATTCACTTTCTATTCAATGAATCATTTCCAGCCCACATGTGGGCAGTGAATTCCAAATTTCAACTGTTGTTGTGTGTAACAAAATAATTTATCTTGGTTTATTGGGGGTGAAAGTTTGCCTGGGAAGTAGCGGCACCAGTGGTGCAGCAGTAATGTTGCTTCATTGCTGCGCCAGAGACCCAGGTTCGATCCTGACTACTGGTGCCATCTGTACGCAGGTTGTCCGCTCTCCCTGTGACCACGTGGGTCTTCCCCGGGTGCTCCGGTTTCCTCCCACACTCCAAAGACGTGCAGGTTTGTAGGCTAATTGGCTTCTGTAAATTGTCACCAGTGTGCAGGTGGATAGGGCGAGTGTACGGGGTGATCGCTGGTCGGCTTGGACCCTGATGAGCCTGTTTCCGTGCTGTATCTCCAGCTCAAAGTGACTTGGGACATTTCACGAGAGTGATGACGCAGGAAATCTAAACTTTGGACTTTAGAGATATAGCGTGGAAACAGGACCCAAGGCCATCCTACTCACCCCATACACTAGCACTCTCTACACTCGAGGGACAATTTACAACCTATAAACCTGTACGTCTGTGGAGTGTGGGGGGACACCGGAGCACCCGGAGTAAGCCCATGTGGTTACAGGGAGAACATACAAATACCATACCGACAGCACTCGTAGTCAGGATCTAACCCTGGAGTTAGATCCAGCTCTACCACTGTGCCGGTGGCTAAGTGTTCTATCCAGATAACGTTGAATTCTGTCCTTAAATTACAGGTGAGGTGGTTACTGTCTATGAAGTGAACTACCTGGCTGGTGCTGACACTGACTATGGGGTATATGATATCGTAATTGTTGCTGCCCCCTTGCATAGCGCCAACCCGGATATCGGTTTCCACGCTTTCTCCCAGCCGATTGACGTAGTTCGGGGCCGATATCAACAGAAGGTGGTCACACTGGTGGAAGGTCATTTAAACGCTTCCTTCTTTCGCTACCAAGGGGCCGGACCCTTCCACCCCACCACCATCGGCACCACCGTGACCTCGGGCAGCTTCGTCCTGGGCGCCAGCGTCTCGCTGCCCGCGGGGAGCGCTGAAGGCCCCGCCCGGGTCTGGAAGGTGCTGTCGTCCGAGCCGCTGGGCAAGGAGGGGCTGAGGGGACTCTTTCAATCCCACACGGCCGTGCGCCAGGCCCAGTGGCTCGCCCACCCCCGCTACAGCCCCGAAGACCGGGTGCCCCCCTTCGTCCTCCACCACCATCTGTACCACCTCAACGCCATCGAGTGGGCGGCCAGCACCCTGGAGATGGTGGCCATCGCTGCCAAGAACGTCGCACTGCTCGCCCACCACCGCTGGTTCCAGCAGCTGGAGAAGGTCGACCAAGACACGCCACTCAACCTTAAGCTGGAACTCTAACCCACGTTGGCCAGAAAAGACTTTGAATGTTGACTTCAAGGCCCTTCTGCACACTGGATGTTTGCTTCTACCTGATGGGTTGTGTTATGTTAGCACAGAGTTACATTGAGAATCACGGCACAGAAAAAGACGATGCTGCAATTCCAGTCTGTGCATATGTTGACACTCCAAGCAATTCTCTTCCCCTCACTATTGCTGCTTAATCACTCCACGTAGGAGGACATTTTGAATTCTCAATGCTTTCTTGGGGTCCCGCTTGGGCAGCTTATAACCCAGCAGTATGAATATTGAATTCTCTAACTTCAAGTAACCTTTGCTTTCCCTCCCTCTCCGATCCACCCCCACCCAAGTTCTCCGATTAGTTTCACTGTCCTGCTGATTCATTTTGATGTTTGTCGGACTCGTTGTCACCTTCCCCTCAGCCAATTATGAAACATTCTACATTTCCTTGATCATCATCGGCTTTGCTCTGACGTTTTCACACCTTACCATTCCATATCTCTAGTCTCCCTCTCCCCTGACTATCAGTGTGAAGAAGGGTCTCAACCCGAAACGTCACCCATTACTTCTCTCCAGAAATGCTGCCTGTCCCGCTGAGTTACTCCAGCTTTTTGTGTCTATATTCGGTAGCCTTCTAAACAAATTTTGTCTAGAATTCCCACATAGATTGATCAGGAACATCCTATCTAGCTTGTACTTTTAGACACAAGGAACTGCATAACCTGGTTTACACAAAAGGATGCAAAGTGCTGGAGTAACTCAGTGGGTCCGGCAGCATCTCTGGAGAACGTGGATAGATGACGTTTTGTGTCGAGATCCTTCTGCGGACTGAACCTAAAGGGCAGCACAGTGGCGCAGCGGTAGAGTTGCTGCCTTACAGTGCCAGAGACCAGGTTTATATACAACTAAAAAAAGAAACAAGGCACACAACTACATAAAAGTTAACATAAACATCCACCACTGTGGATTCCCCACTTTCCTCACTGTGATGGAAGGCAATAAAGTCTAATCTTCTTCCCTCTTTTTTTTTCTCCCGCGATCGGGGCAGTTGAACCATCCTCAGTTGGGGCGATCGAATCTCCCGCGGCCGGCGATCGAAGCCCCATGTTGGCGACGGTCAAAAAGCTCCCGCGATCGGGGTGGTTAAAGCTCCTGCGGCCTGGAGCTCCCAAAGTCGATCCCTAACCAAGGGACCGCGAGCTCCTCAATGTTAAAGTCCGCAGGCTCCCGAAGTCGGTCCCCAGCAAGAGGACGCCAGCTCCACCATGTTAGGCCGCTGTGCGGGCAGAGATACGATACGGGGAAAAATCGCAACTCCGTTGAGGTAAGAGATTTAAAAATCTCCAACAACCCAGCGCCTCCCCTACCTAAAACTAAGCTAAATGACACTAACACATACATTTAACACATACTAAAAAACAACAAATAAGTAAAAGGACGTAACAGACTGTTGGCAAGGCAGCCATTGCGTTTGATTCTGACTACGGGTGCTGTCTGAATGCAGTTTGTACATTCTCCCTGTGACCACGTGGGTTTTCTCCGGGTGCTCTGGTTTCCTACCACATTGTAAAGACGTACAGGTTTGTAGGTTAATTGGCTTCTGTAAAGTTGGAAATTGTTCCTAGTGTTTAGGATAGTGCTAGTGCATGAGGTGATTACTGGTCGGCGTGATCTCAGTGGGCCAAAGGGTCAGTTTCTGCATTGTATCTCTAAAAGCTAATGTCTAAAGATGCTGCCTGACCCGCTGTGTAAATTCCAACACTATGTGTCCATTTTTGTAGCTTTGTCCTTGCCTGACAAGAGAAACGCCTTCTCCGCATTAACCCTTCTTAGTTCGTGGGGACTTTAAAAGGTCATTTTCCAGATCCCCTGCTAACCAGAGGAAGATCTCCAACCTTTTCTAATGCTTACCACTGTCTCAGACCGTCTGACGAAGTGTCCCGACACAAAACATCACCTATCCATGTTCTCCAGAGATTCTGCCTGACCCGCTGAGTTACTCCAGCTCTCTGTGTCTTTTTGCAATAATATCTCATTAACAGTGGCCCCCCTTGCATGTTCTATTCCACCTTCACGGCCAACTTTCTCCACGTCTTCGCAGTGCTAACGATGCCACCCCAGACCTTTGACCTAGACGTTTTCAAAGAGCTGCGCTATGGAGGGGAGCTCTGAGGGTGAATTGGATTGAAGTAATGGGAGACGATCAAGGAAGCACCTGAAGACACAGATAGGGGGCTAGAGAGATTTTAATAAGAGTATGTAATTGAATGGGTGCTAAGAGCCAAACCACACCATTGTGAGCCAGGAGCCACACCTACTTCAGGTGTAAGAAAGACAAAATGTTGTTGGTTTTTCTTTCCCTAAAATACATTTATGATCAATATGGCTTCTTTGCACCAATCTGCTAGCAGTTCCCAGGTAACAGCTTTTTCATTCCAAAGATAATCAAGTACCAACATGATCCCATTATTGGCTCATGATGGGATTTGAATCTATGTCAGTACATCGTCAAGTAATACAGCACTGAAACAAGCCCTTTGTCCCAACTCGTCTATGCCGACCAAGGTGCTCCATCTAAGCTCGTCCCATTTGCCCGCGATGCCCCATATCCCTCTAAACCTTTCCTATCCATGTACCTGTCTAAATGTCTCTTAACTGCTCTGACAGTACCTGCCTTAACTACCTCCCCTGGCAGCCCGTTCCATACACCCACCATCCTTGGACTTTGGATTGACAACCAAATAACATCACCTACTCATACCAGAACGTTGGTTCAAAATTTGGTGCAAAGAACGGATTTACAAAGGATTGATGAGAGCGACTGCTTTTGACATCAAGGCAGCACTTGACTGAGCGTGGCATTGGAAATACTGAAGACTGTGACATTAAAGAGAAAATACGCTCCAAGTGGTTATACTTTCATTGGAGGTCAATCATTCCAGCCCCAAGATCTTGCTGCGTGAATTCGGCAGGAATAGAATCCTAGCTCAGCATTTTCAGCAGTGACCTTCCTTCCAGAGGGAGATCTTCACTCCATTTCCATTCCGTTTGCAACTCCACGTGTGTTAAAGCACTCCATGCCAGCAGGCGCAAGACCTGGGCATCATCCAGGGCACGGCTGAGTGGTGGCAAGTTACATTTGCGCCATACCTGTGCCAGGCAATGAGACATCCTTTATGGAGTGAAGCTATCCAGCTACACGTGGCAATCAATGGATATTTTTAAGGCCGAGATAAATAGAATCTTGATTAGTACTGGTGTTGGTGGTTATGGAGAGGAGGCAGGAGAATGGGGTTAAGACAGAAAGATAGATCAGCCATGATTGAATGGCGAAGTAAACTTGATTGGCCAAATGGCCTAATTCTGCTCCTATCACTGATGAACTAATGAACAAGGTGTACAATTAACATGAACATCACCAAGTTCAAGATGTGCACATCCTTCTGACATTTGCAATGAGGGGCCATTATTGACCAGATACTGGTCGAGAGACCAGTATCTTGACCCGAGTGGCCAACTGTCCATTTCCCTCTACAGATGCTGCCTGACCTGCAGAGTTCCTCCAGCACTTTGTCTATTGCTCTAAACCCCAGCAGCTGCAGGACCTCGTGTCAACATCTCAGAGCAATGTTGATTCCTCCCTAATGAATTCTGAGGAACGGGCATCGACCTTAAAACTTTATCTCCGTTTCTTTCTCCACAAATACCGCTTGGCCTGCTGAGAATTTCCAGCATTTTTGATTTTATTGTTTTCACTACATTTCATTTTGTTTTAGAATTGTCTTGGTGCCTTTTGTAAATGAGAAGATGTGCCATTTTGAAAGAACCTAATGTTTGATTGGAAACCTTGCATTTGAATTCTTTTGTTAATAAAATGGAGAAATAATTGCAAAATATTTCAGTTTGTTTTATGGTTAAAGAGATTCATTCATGATCACAAAACATAAATTTCGCAACATTCACCAGGCCAAAAACTTCAGCAGATAGAGACATCTGCACGTGATCACCTTTTGCCTTTTGAAAGGGAATACAGCAAGTAAAATAAGTAGCAGAATGCATTTAGTTTAATTTATTATTGTCATGCATTCCAAGGTAAAGCTTTTGTTTGCATATTATCCACTCAAAGGACTATACGTTAATACAATCAAGTCATAGAAACATAGAAACATAGAAATTAGGTGCAGGAGTAGGCCATTCGGCCCTTCGAGCCTGCACCTCCATTCAATATGATCATGGCTGATCATCCAACTCAGTATCCCGTACCTGCCTTCTCTCCATACTCCCTGATCCCTTTAGCCACAAGGGCCACATCTAACTCCCTCTTAAATATAGCCAATGAACTGGCCTCAACTACCCTCTGTGGCAGAGAGTTCCAGAGACTCACCACTCTCTGTGTGAAAAAAGTCTTTCTCATCTCGATCTTAAAGGATTCCCCCCTTATCCTTAGTCCCTTGTCCTGGACTTCCCCAACATCGGAACAATCTTCCTGCATCTAGCCTGTCCAACCCCTTAAGAATTTTGTAAGTTTCTATAAGATCCCCTCTCAATCTCCTAAATTCCAGAGAGTATAAACCGAGTCTATCCAGTCTTTCTTCATAAGACAGTCCTGACATCCTAGGAATCAGTCTGGTGAATCTTCTCTGCACTCCCTCTATGGCAATAATGTCCTTCCTCAGATTTGGCGACCAAACTGTACGCAATACTCCAGGTGTGGTCTAATCAAGACCCTGTACAACTGAAGTAGAATCTCCCTGCTCCAATACTCAAATCCTTTTGCTATGAAAGCTAACATACCATTCGCTTTTTTTCACTGCCTACTGCACCTGCATGCCTAGTTTCAATGACTGGTGTACCATGACACCCTGGTCTCACTGCATCTCCCCTTTTCCTGATCGGCCACCATTTAAATAATAGTCTGCTTTCCTGTTTTTGCCACCAAAGTGGATAACCTCACATTTATCCACATTATACTGCATCTGCCAAACATTTGCCCACTCACCCAGCCTATCCAAGTCACCTTGCAGTCTCCTTAAAGATTTTTCTCCTTAAGAGTTTATGAGTCAGTTACATTTGTACCAGAGAAGTATCAAACCCGCCCTTTACATCGTTTGTCACATGTCCTGTGGTCCGGATTGCGAAAATCTTTGGTTCAATGGTTCAGTTTAGTTTTGTTTATTATCACATGTACTGAGAAGGTACAGTGAGGTTTTTTTTGTTGCATATAAATCAGTAAGATTATTGCCATGCGTAAGTACAATGCCTGGTTAAGCACATAATGCATAAAGACAGCCCGCTGAGTCTATATGCAGTAGTCATCAGGTTTTGGCACCATTTCACAGTCCCAACAGCAGCTGGCCATAAAGGCCTGTTGCAGCCGTCGCCTCCATCTTCCAGTAAACACTTCCAGTGTCAGCTCCATTGTACAAGTGTTCTGGTTGTAATTCTTTTTCAATGAATTCCCCAAATTTCTCTCGGAGAGCTATCAGCAACAGAGTTGTCTGAAAATGTTCCCCTGGAAAACAGATCACATGGTCGCTGTAGCATTTATTTCAAATGGAGGCTGCCTTCCAGCTGAAGTGTTAATATTTCCTGTCAGTCAAGACCAAAGATACTAGAGGAGCTCGGGTATCCTTATTTAATCGGGTATCCTCTGTTTAAGAAGGAACTGCAGATGCTGGAAAGGCGTAAGGTAGAGAAAAATGCTGGAGTAACTCAGCGGGTGAAGCAGCATCTATGAAGCGAAGGAAATAGGCAACGTTTTGGGTTGAGAACCTTCTTCAGGCTGATGTGAGGGTGGGGGGGGGGGGGGAAGAAGAAAGGAAGAGGCGGACACAGTGGGCTAAGGGATAGCTGAGAAGGGGAGGAGAAAGCAGAGACTACCTGAAATTGGAGAAGTCAATGATCATACCGCTGGGGTGTAAACTGCCCAAGCGAAATATGAGGTGCTGCTCCTCCAATTTACGGTGGTCCTCACTCTGGCCATGGAGGAGGCCCAGGACAGAAAGGTCGGATTCGGAATGGGAGGGGGAGTTGAAGTGCTGAGCCACCGGGAGATCAGGTTGGTTAATTGGGCGAAGCGATCGCCAAGCCTAGCTTGATCTCACCAACGTAGAGCAACTGACACCTAGAGCAGCGGATGCAATAGATGAGGTTGGAGGAGGTGCAGCTGAACCTCTGCCACACCTGGAAAGACTGCTTGGGTCCTTGAATGGACTCAAGGGGGGAGGTGTTGTGTGGCATTTCCTGCGGTTGCAAGGGAAAGTGCCAGGAGAATAGAGTAGAATAGAACATAGAATAGTTTCTTTATTGTCATTGTAACATGAACCATGTACAACGAAGTTTTAAAAATGTCAGCCAGTCAGTGCACCATTCAAACATTTCTAAAAGCTAACGATACATACAAGGTAAAATATTAAAAAAGATAAACAACTAAAATAAATATGAAAATAGCACGCATAAACACCCAACCCTACATCCTTCTGTCGATATCTCAGTGTACCAACCACAGTCCCTTAGTCCCTGCGTTCCTTGGCAGCTACATTTAGTGCCTTTATAGCAGTGGGGTAAAAACTGTTTTTAAGTCTGTTTGTCCTTGTCCATGTAGATCTGCACCGTCTGCCTGACGGCAACAGTTCAAACAGGGAGTGTCCGGGGTGGGAAATGTCCTTTATAATATTCTGGGATTTTTTTGATGCAACGGGAACTGTGTAAGTCTTCCAAGGTAGGAAGAGGGCAGCCGACAATCCTCTGAGCATTGTCAATGGCCCTCTGGAGTGCTTTCCTCTGAGCCGCTGTGCAGCTGGTGTACCACACGCATACACAGTATGTTAGGATGCTCTCAATGGAGCACCAATAAAAGGACAGCAGCAGTCTCTGAGTGATGTTATTCTTCCTGAGCACCCTCAGGAAGTGCAGTCTCTGCTGGACCTTTTTCAGCAGCGCAGAAGTGTTCACGCTTCACGTCAGGTCCTCCTCAACATGGATTCCCAGGAAGCGGAAATCCGCCACCCTCTCCACACAGTTCTCTCTGATGATCAGTGGTACCATGTCCGTTTTGTTCTTCCTGAAGTCTATTATTATCTCCTTGGTCTTTAAGGTGTTGAGGAGCAGGTTATTTTCTCCACACCACGCTGTCAGCTGTTCCGCCTCATCCCGATAGGCGTACTCATTGAGATTAGTCCCACCACCGTAGTGTCATCCGCAAATTTGACAATGGTGTTGCTGTGGTGGGTGGTTTGAAGAGGTGGTTTGGATGGGAAGGGACAAATTGACCAGGGAGTCACGGAGGGAGTGGTCTCTGCGGAAAGCAGACGGGGAGGAAATGGGAAGATGTGAGAAGTGATGTGATCAGTGACTGATTCCTGACATCCCAGGAATCAGTCCGGTGAACCTTCTCTGTACCCCCTCTATGACAAGAATGTCTTTCCTCAGATTAGGAGACCAAAACTGTACGCAATACTCCAGGTGTGGCCTCACCAAGAACCTGTACAACTGCAGTAGAACCTCCCTGCTCCTATACTGAAATCCTTTTGCTATGAATGCTAACATACCATTCATGATCATCCATTGTTATCCTCTAGTATCTTTGGTGAAGACTGAGGGCACTTGACATTAAGCGGGGATCTGCCTTTATTTTGTTTTGTTACTTTATTATTGTTAAAAAGTGCATTTGATTTTGTGATATATTTGGATTGTGAAAAAATAAGCTGCCAAGGGGTGTTTAAGGAAGATGGGTTAGGATTATTTTGTTTATATTATTATTATTACTATTATTTATAAAAAACAAAATGGAGGAAAATGTAATGCTATACATCAGATGTACTGTGATTTTTTTTTTCTTTTTTCCCCTCCAATAAAAAACTATTAATTTAAAATAGAAAAAAAGACTGATTGTTGTAATCAAATATCCTACAGCTATAGGATCCCTGCTATTGGACCTTTGGTGGTAATGGGGAGAAAGCTGGGAGGTGATTGGCTGATGGGAAGGTCATACTGGGATCTGATTGGCTGATGGAGCTGATTGGCCAAATGGAGGCTAAGTCTGATTGGTGGATGTGAGGGTAGATCTGATTGGTCGAAGGGATGGAGATACTGGGATGCGATTGGACATGGGGGGTGTTGCGCACGCACGTCGCTGACGCGGCGAGGGAGCGCCGGCGCTGTGACGTGCGTGAGAGCGCGACGCGAGAGCGGGGTGTGAGGGAAGCGGCGGCGGCGAGGACAGGATGAGCAAAGCGCACCCGCCCGAGCTGAAGAAGTGAGTGGCCGGCAGCAGCGGCGGGTCCGGCCTGGCCGGTCCGGTCCGACTGACCGGCCCCCGGCCCCGGCCTCGCGTAGAGTCCCCGGGCGCCGTCCATCACCTTCCCCGCGCCGCCGGGCGAGCGCGGGCTCCGCCTGACGTAGGCCGCGCCCATGTGCAGCCGCCGGGCCTGGGAGTCAGTTACAGCCCGGCCCGCGCTCACGGCCGCTCCACCCGGCGCAGCTCCCCGGGGGGGGGGGGGGGGGGGGGGGGAGGAGAAGCGGCGGCGGGTTTAGATTCCGGTTTATTATTATTATTATTATTTTGCAAGTACCGAGGCGCGGTTAAAGCTTTGTTTTACCTGCCCTGTAAATAGACCAGGTGTCAGTCTGACGAAAGGGTCTCGACCAGGGGCCACAGTCTTAGAATAAAGGGGAGGTCATTTAAGACTGAGGTGAGAAGAAACGTTTTTCACCCAGAGAGTTGTGAATTTGTGGAATTCCCTGCCACAGAGGGCAGTGGAGGCCAAGTCACTGGATGGATTTCAGAGAGAGTTGGATAGCGCTCTAGGGGCTAGTGGAGTCAAGGGATATGGGGAGAAGGCAGGCACGGGTTATTGATTGGGGATGATCACAATGAATGGCGGTGCTGGCATGGAGGGCCGAATGGCCTCCTCCTGCACCTATTTTCTATGTTCCTATGACCCAAAACATCACCCATTCCTTTTCTCCAGAGATACTGCTTGACCCGCTGAGTTACTCCAGCTTTCTTTGTCTATTTTCGGCATCTGCAGTATCTTCTTACATCGATCCGGTATAACATACATAAATACAACCGAGTCAAACTCAAGTACAATAGGTAGAGGCGAAGATACAGAGTGCAGAATATAGTTCTCGGCTTTGTCGCGCACCAGTTCAATAAGATCAGCTAATATGTGTAGGAAAGAACTGCAGATGCTGGTTTAAATTGAAGGTAGACACAAAATGCTGGAGTAAAATGGGACAGCAGGATGTCAGTGATAGTCTTGTTTAAATATTATGCATTCATTTTGCAGTATTTCATTCCAATAATGATTGACAACGAGGTTTTTGGGTTTTAAATACAGCTGATTTAAGAACCCATCAGTTATTGCTAAACATAACCTGGACAAATCATTGACCAGATTTATTTTTTCATTTTAGATTCATGGACAAGAAGTTGTCACGTAAGTTTTGAATTAAAATTGCCTTTAAAGAGCTGGGGAGTGTTTTAGAAGGAGGGTTGTATTGTACAATATGGGAACTCTGGAATAAGTCTTTTAAAAAGTATTTCACAAAATCTTGAACACTGAATGACTGCCAAAACTGGGAAGTCACTAAGCAAAAAATTGTGATTTGATTAAGTCCCACCAGCTTTAGACTAAAGCTATAGCGTGGAAACAGGCCTTCATCCCACAGGGGCCACACCGACCGATAATCACCCCGTACACTAACACTATCCTACACACCAGGGACCATTTACAATTTTACAGAAGCCAGTTAACCTACGAACCTTTACGTCTTTGGAGTGTGGGAGGAAACCAGAGCACCCGGACAAAACCCACGCGGTCACAGGGAGAAAGTACAAACTCCGCACAGACAGCACCCATAGTCAGGATTGAACCCATGTTTCTGGCAGTGTAAGGCAGCAACTCTACCGCTGCTATCAGTTGTTCAGCAAATTCTGACCTGGTGTAAGTGGTAATTCACCAATTCTTTTCAATTAAAAATTTGTGTAAATCAGTAAGTGTGACTTTCCATACATAGTTTACATCATCCTCTTGTGCATTAGATCAGAACTCTAATTTAATTAAATTTAAATTGCTTGATTGTGTGGTGTGCTGCACAACAGTAGCTGTAATTATGCTGCTTATTCAGTTTGCGTTTGCTGAATGTTTGCTGAACAGCACCAGAGGTCAAGATCGAAATTGCGCCTATGGCGCTGTGAGGCATGGGCACTACAAGCTGTGCCACTGCACCACCCTGTTCTGTTCAGAGATCAAGGAGACTGCAAAGTTTTTTCATGCTTTGTTTTATTCAGTAAAACTAAACGGCGGAAGACATGTGCAAGGAATTCTACGTGGGTTCGATCCCTTCATGAATCTTGTCGTGGATGAATCCTTGGAAATGGCACAGGGTGGCCAACAGAATACCATTGGCATGGTGGTAAGTTACTACAGTGAATAAGCGAGTTCGATATTTCAACTGCGCATGCCCAGGTCATAGGTCATTTGGGATAATCATTCTCACCAGTGGAGCTACTATGTGTGTATGAACCAGCGTATTCATTTCAATGAGATTTAGAAATAAATGTATCCGTCAAATATGCCAGCAGTAGGCCACAGCACAGGCTGCACAAATCCATAATTGTATCTATTTAAATTATTGACACAGTACAGCACAAGCCTTCAAAATAATAAATTCTTTAACTTTTTGAATATCTCATAATTGCAGATTAATGAACTAGAACTGGGACTGTGTAAGTAGTGTGTGAACAGCAGAACAAGAAAGGAAGCTATTGAGTTGACAGAATTTTTTATTTTGTATGATCTTTGACAAATCCCATGATTCCTTGTGTATATCGAAATACCAAACTCGCTTATTAGTTTGAATCTTATCAAAATGCGTTGCAACCTAATTCGTGAACACACTAAGTGCTGGAGGAGCTCAGTGGATCAGGCAGCTCCTATGGAGGAAATGGACGGACAACGTTCCAGGTTGGCGCCCTTCTGATCAGTCTGAAGAAGGGTTCCGACCGGAATTGTCGTCTGCCCATTCCCTCCACCAGCATTTTGTGTTTTGCTCAAAGATTCTAGCATCTGCAGTTTCTTGTGCCTGTAGTTATCTAAAGGTCAATCCTGACCCACCATCTACGTCATTGGAGACTCAGGCTTTGATCGGGCTTTACAGAAATGTATCTTGCACCAAACGTTGTTCCCTTTATCCTGTGTCAGTACACTGTGAATGGCTTGATTGTAAACATGTATAGCCTTTCCTCTGACTGGATAGTATGTAACAAAAAGCTTTGGAGGGTGGACGTCATTGATACTTACTGAGTCGTGAAAGGCCTGGATAAAGTGGAGACTGACTTTTCTCACTTCCAGCTCTTCACCTCCACCCCTGACTTTCAGTGTGAGGAGGTATCAACACCTTTGCTTACTCCGCCTGGACCTACCTGATTTCCCAGTTGCTAAACACTTTAATTCTCCTTCCCATTCCCCCAATGACCTTTCTGTCCTAGGTCTCCTCCATTGTCAGAGGTTAAATGCAAATTGGAGGAACGGCATCTCATATTTCACTTGTGCAGCTTACAGCCCAGTGGTATGAATATTATAGGACCCGAGGTCATAGCCTCAGAATAAAAGGACGTACCTTTTAAAAGGAGATGAGGTGGAATTTCTTTAGTCAGGGGGTCGTGAATCTGGAATTCATTACCACAGATGGCTGTGGAAGCCGTCAATTGATATTTCGATGGCAGAGAATGACATATTCTTGATTAGTAAAGGTGTTGGGGGTTATTGGGTAGAAGGCGGGAGAATGGGGTTGAGAGGAAAGACAGATCTGTCATCTGATGCCAGCCCTGATTTGTCCAGTTTTATTTTTCGCCTCCATGTTTTTGTCTCCACTCTCCACTTCAATCAGTCTGAAGAAGTGTCCAACCAAAAAACGTCGCCTGTCCATGTTCTCCAGCAATGCTGCCTGACCCCGTTGAGTTAAGGCAGCACTTTGTGCCTATTTTTTGATATAAACCAGCATCTGCTGTTCCTTTTTTACTACTATTGAGCTATCCTTTCAGTGAGGTTTTTAACTTTGCATTCTCTTCACCAGGTAATTAGAGGGAACAGCATTATCATGCTCGAAGCTTTAGAAAGAGTATAGTGAAGACCTCACTCGTGAAGCCTTGGAAACGTGGTAAAGTGACCGAACCTGGATTTGAAACATTTAAATTGATTTTTTTTTGTCTGTCATGAAGAAAGAAGTCGTTTGCAGTTTACTTTATAAAGGAGGCTTGTTTTTGGCATTTTGTGAATAATTTACACTTTGTACCGGTGAAACTTGCAATTTTACTTACTTACAAACTTACCATTAAATAAGATTTTTTTGTATGAACAAAGGATTGGATAAATTGCTCTTATTTTCATTGCTTTTGTGTATGTTGTAGATAAATCTGAATGAGCTGCCAATTGTCAGTGCTACAGTTCAATTGTCCTCCAACGAATATTCCTAGTGTGACAGAGCAGTGCAGTGTAGGACCAGGCACTTCAGCTCACAATGCCTGCCAAACATTATGCCAAGTTAAACTATGCCTGCCACAGATGGACACACAAAGCTGGAGTAACTAGGTGGAACAGGCATCTCTGGAGAGAAGGTATGGGTGATGATACTGGTCGAGACCCTTCTTCAGACTAGCTAGGGGAAAGGGAAACGAGAGATATAGACGGTGATGTGGAGAGATAAGGAACAATGAATTAAAGATATGCAAAAAAGTAACTATGATAAAGGAAACGGGCCATTGTTAGCTGTTTGCTGGGTGAAAACGACAAGTGGTGCGACCTGGGTGGGGGAGGAATGGAGTGGGAATGTTGCGGTTACTCTAGAGAAATCAATATTCATACCACTGGGCTGTAAGCTGCACAAGTGAAATATGAGATGCCGTTCCTCCAATTTGCATTTAACCTCTGACAATGGAGGAGACCTAGGACAGAAAGGTCATTGTGGGAATGGGAAGGAGAATTAAAGTGTTTAGCAACCAGGAGATCAGGTAGGTCCAGGCGGACTAAGTAAAGGTGTTGATCCCACTTCAAACTGAAGAGCTGGAAGTAAGAAAAGTCAGTCTCCAGCTCTTCAACTAACCCCCCCCCCCCCCCCCACCTTCCTTTCAGCCTGAAGAAGGGTCCTGCTATAATGAATACTGATCAATCCAGTCTTGGGGGCATACAAAGTACACGTGCTCCCTCGCGATTTGTCTCACAGAAGCGATATACATTCAGTAGAGACGGTACTTTGAATTTTGATCTTTTCCCGGGCTAGTGATATGCGGTACGATACTCTCGTGATGCTGCATAACGGCAGTGTGCCGCAGCTCCCAGTCAGCCATGCGTGTAAACTACTGAGTACTGTCTTGCCAGCATTTTGTGGATACAATGTACAGTATTGTGCTTTGTGTTTTTGCATCCCATCATGTCTACAAAACGCCTATCTGTGTCTCCTGCTGCTGGTGAGAAGAAGAAGAAGAGGAAGGCAATTACTCTTGAGATGAAACTCCAGATAATTGGCCAGCGTGAAGGCGGCAAGCCAATAATGGCCATCGCACGTGAGTTAGGACTTTCACAATCGACCGTCTCGACCATCTTAAAGGATAAGAAGCGAATCAGTGATGCAGTGAAATCGTCAGCATCGGTTAAATCCACGATCATCACAAAGAAAAGAGCTGGGCCGATTGAAGATATGGAGCGATTGCTTGCCACGTGGGTGGAAGGCCAGATACAGAAGCACATGCCGCTTAGCCTATTAACGATCCAGGCTAAGGCAAGAAGTCTTTTCGAAAGGCTAAAAGAGCGCGCCGATGGTCCTATGTATACGCAAGTGTTTACAGCAAGTCCAGGATGGTTCCAACGCTTCAAAAGGCGTCATAACTTTCATAACGTGAAGGTTAGCGGTGAGGCGGCAAGTGCCGATACTGAAGGTGCCGAAGCTTTTAAGGAAGAACTGCATAGGATAATTGTGGATGAGAAATATCTGCCAGAACAAATATTCAATGTCGATGATCTGGGCTTGTTCTGGAAGCGTATGCTGGTGTGTGCATACATTGACCAAGAGTCCAAGACAATGCCAGGATTCAAGGCATGCAAAGACCGTGTAACGCTACTTTTGGGTGGAAATGTTGCAGGGTTCAAATTAAAGCCTTTACTAATCCACCACTCTGAGAACCCTAGAGCATTGAGGAATGTGAGCAAGCATAAACTTCCCGTTTATTATCGCCATAACAAGAAAGCCGGGATGACATTAGCACTGTTTGAAGACTGGTTTCTAAATTGTTTTATTCCGCAGGCAAGAGAATATTGTAGGCAAAACAACACCCCTTTCAAAATTCTTCTGATCTTGGATAATGCTCCAGGCAATCCGCAGCATATTGGAAACATGCATCCGGATGTAAAGGTTGTGTGTTTGCCGCCGAACACAGCCGCACTAATTCAACCAATGGACCAAGGTACAATAGCTGCGTTCAAAGCCTACTATTTACGCCAAACGTTTGCGCAGGCTGTTGAAGCGACTGAATCTGGCCAAACATTCCAAGAGTTTTGGAAAGGTTTTAACATTCTCAATGCTATCCAGAATATCGCTGCAGGATGGGAAGAAGTCACAGAGCAATGCATGAATGCCGTTTGGAATAAAGTTATGAAGACAAATGTGAACACATTCAATGCCTTTAACAAAGATTCTGCTGTTGATAACATAGTAAGTAACAAGATATTAGTGCTTGGGAAACAGCTGGATTTGGACATTGATGAAGAAGATATTCATGAGCTTGTTGGCACTGAGGCTGAAGACCATTCCAATGAGGGGCTGATCGAACTGGTGGAAGAAAGAAGTAAAGAAGTAGAGGAAGAAGTTATACCCGTGGCACCGAAAACATTCACAACAATGAAACTGGCGGAGGCGTTTGCCACTATCAACAGTGGCATACGGATGTTGGAAGAAATGGACGCCAATTACGAGAGATTTGCAAAAACTAACAGGCAGCTACAGGATGCTCTTGCCTGCTATAGGGAAATATATAATGAAAAGAAGAGACAAATTGTACAGTCAAAACTTGATATCTTCCTGAAAAACACTGCCTGCTAAACAATCAACACATGTCAATGCCCCAATCCCTTCTCCCACTATTCTCGAGCCTTATCAGAAGAGAGAGAATGCTCGGTAGGTTAGGTGTATTAAACATGTTTCTATCTTTTTTGCTTGTTAAATACTGTACTGTTAAAACTTACCTGATAAATAATAAAGCAGTTTCCTGGCACGACTGGCAAGTATATAAACAGATTTTAATGTCCCGTTCAGAGCATCCCAAAATGCTTTAAAGAAGTGTAATCGATATTTTAAGAAATTGCACATATTAAATGTATTTTCGACTTATGCTGTTTTCAATTTACGATGGGTTTATCGGATCATAACCCTATCGTGAGGAGCAGCTGTAGAAGGGACTCTAAGCTTTCAAGCCTTTTTGTTGAGATTGCCAAATCAGTGATCTAATGCCATACACCTGACTTTTTCCCCATACTTCTTACCATATTTGTTATGAGCTTTATTCATCTGAAGATTTTAAATCGTCAATTTATCCAGTATCATTTATATTTGGAGAGAATATCAAGCTTTCACCATCCTTGGTGTACAAAAATGTTAGCTGGTTTCACTCTTGCAAGGCTTGCAACATTATTTAAAATCTATTTTCCCTGGTCCTAGACTCCCAAGGCTGCAGCAAGCTTTTAATCTTAAAGCTGCAATAATCAACCTTTGCCACAACGCATGATTGCTTAATTTCACATTCAAGTTCGCACTTATTGTCACATGCACCAATTAAGGTAGTGTTTGAGTTACCATACAGCCATGTAAATAAACAAACATAATACACAATAGAACTTAATATAAACATCCACCACAGTGATCACTGTGATGGAAGGCAATAAAGTTCAGTCAGTCTGCCTCCTTTTGTTCACCCTTGTTTGGGGCCTTGTCCCTCCATAATCGCCGCTACGGATGTACAGGCCCTCTCGTCGGGATGTTCAAAGCTCCGAGTGCCTGAATCGGCCACTTTCTTACCGGAGACCGCGGCTTCTCAATGTTATAGGCCGCCGACTGGCATGCAGTTGGAGCTCATCTCCGGCGGTCCCCGGCAAGGGATCCCTGGCTCCGGGTTGGTAAGTCCACGCCACGCCCATGGCTAGAAGCTCCGCAGACCGCGGCCTCACGATGTTAAAGTCACCAGGTCGGAGCCTTTCTTTTGGCTCCCCGATGGAAGTACGCGCCGCGCCCGCTGCTGACGCTCTGGGCCGTCTCCAGGAAAAGCCGCACTAATCCAAATTGTTTGCCGCGAGGGAGGTGAAAATGCGACTAGGAGAAAAGTCGCATCTCTGTCAAGGTAAGTGACAAAAAGGTTTCCCCCCACCCCCCCCCCCCCCCCCCCCCCCCCCACATAAAAACATACCGAGATACGGGACCAAGTAATTCAAACAACACTGAAGGAGATTTTTGCGTCATTGGCACGTGTATCCCCAGTCAATTGTCCAAATTTTTCAGACCTTTCTCAGTCAACCGAAATCAATACAATTTCTTGAATTCTACTCATCGAGTCATAAAGTCATACCTCATGGACCCAGCCCCTTTGGCCCAACTTGCCCACGCCAACCAACTTGCCCTATGTACACCGTATCCATCCCGGTCTGAAATACTCCTGGAGATGAGCCTGCACAGGTAGAGAATTAGAAAGATTCCCTGCTCTTTGGGTGCAGAGATTTCCCATCTCAGTCCTAAATGGTCAACTGCTTACCTTGAGAACATAGTTCCTGATTCTGGATATACCATCTTGGGTTTTTTGAAATTTTGTATCTTTAAATAACCTCTTGTTCTTCTAAGCTAAGGAGAATGTCAACCATTTAGTTTAGTCGAGAGATACAGTGCGGAAATGGGCCCTTTGACCCATAGAGTCCGTGCCGACCAGCGATCCCCGCACAGTAACAATATCCAACACACTAGGGACAATTTACAATTACAATTCACAATGAATCTATTTACCTGTACGTCTTTGGAGTGTGGGTGGGAACCAGAGAAAACCCACGCAGGTCATGGGGAGCACGTACAAACTCCGTTCAGAGAACACCAGTAGTCTGGACCAAACCTGGGTCTCTGGCAACTCTGCCCCACCAGTAATTTGCCTAATTTCTTTTCAGCGCAAAACTATGAATTGATCTGCTAAATCTTCATTGTAGGCTTCCAATTTATAGAAAGAAATGTGCCATTGATAGAAAAAAGTTGTACATTGCATCTATTGGTTTGAGAAGATGAAAAGTAATTGAATTGTGGATGACCCACTACTGCATCTTCTCCCTGCAGCTGCTAGTTGATCTGTTATTCCTTTAGACTGGAGATGCGGAGCAGAAACAGGCCCTTCGGCCCACTGAGTCTACGCCGACCAACGATCACCCAATACACTAACACCATCCTTCACACTAGGGATAATTTACAATCTTTTGGACAAACAGCGTGGAAACGGGCCCTTCAGACCACCAAGTCATAAGGTCATAGATGATAGGAGTAGAATTAGGCCATTTGGCCCATCAAGTCTACAGCCATTCAATCTTGGCTGATCTATCTCTCCCTCCTAACCCCATTCTCCTACCTTTGCCCATAACCCCTGACAATTGCACTAATCAATAATTTGTCAAACTCCACCTTAAAAATATCCATTGATTTGGCTTCCACAGCCTTCTGTGGCAAAGAATTTCACAGATTCACCACCCTCTGGCTAAAACTCCTCCTAATCTTCTTCCGAAAGGAATGTCATTTAATTCTGAGGCTCTAGACTCTTCCATTAGTGTAAACAACCTCTGCACATCCACTCTATCCAAGTCTTTCACTATTCGGTATGTTTCGATGAAGTTTTCCCCTCATCCTTCTAAATTCCAGCGAGTGCAGGCCCAGTGCCGGCAAACACTCATTATATGTTAACCCACTCATTCCTGGGATAATTCTTGTAAACCTCTGGTCCCTCACCAGACCCAGCGCATCCTTCCTCGGATATGTGGACCAAAATTGTTCACAATACTAAGCGTCTGAGCTGACCAACGATCACTTAAAATACCCCATGGATTTGCTTCTACTGTTGTTTTGCAATAATCAGGCAAGACCTTACTTAAATGTACAAAACTGCTCAACAGTGGGCGTGAGCACTCACCCTGATTTATTTGATACATGGTAGGTCACCTTCAAGGAGAGATGATGGAAGCTCAAATAAGAAGGGGAATAATTTCATGCCAATATACATTTATACTCTTTTCCCCCCATCCTAGTTTGACTGTCCTGATTACATTTTATCTTTGTAGGCCTCGTCGTAGGCCAAATTCATTTCACTTGCACTTTATGTGCAAGCGACGAATAAAACTGATATTGACATTGTCAGCTTCCCTTGGCTAACAATGATGTATACTACAGCTTTCTTTGATCTCTCCTTTTCACACCTTGCACTTCCATATCTCTGTCCTCCTCTCCCATGATTCACGCTGAAGAAGGGTCTCGACCGGAAATGTCACCCATTCTTTCTATCCAGATATGCTGCCTGAGTGAATTCAGCCTTTTGTGTCTACATTTATGAAGTCAGTGTCCAAGAAGGAACTGCAGGTGCTGGAAAATCGAAGGTAGACAAAATTGCTGGAGAAACTCAGCGGGTACGGCAGCATCTATGGAGCGAAGGAAATAGGAAACGTTTCGGGCCGAAACGTTGCCTATTTCCTTCGCTCCATAGATGGGGCCGTACCCGCTGAGTTTCTCCAGCAATTTTGTCTACCACTAGATGTCAGCATGACACAACTACATTGAGACTGAAGGGGATGACAAAATAGCCTTAAAACTCTGCAATCTAGCACAGTCTATTAACCAGCCTGTAGGGGAGAGAGAGAGAGAGAGAGAGAGATCTGCAGAAACAAGGGAACTTGCATCAACCGTGGCAGATTCTTGATTAGCCAGCAGCTTTGAATAACTGCCCTGTCAGGTCCAACATTCTTCCAGATAATAGAGCACAGAAGTTGGACTGAGCCCAATAATTTAAGTCTCGCTGCTTGCATAACCAAGAATCATGCAATAGGCTTGCTGCAATACAACTTAGGTCAATAATGCAGTGGTATGAATGTTGATTTCTCTAAATTCAAGTAATTCATGCACTCCCTATCCATCCCTCCCCCACCTAAGTCGCACCAGGTTCCCCGTTCTCACCTAGCAAACAGCTAACAATGGCCTGTTTCCTTTATCATCATTACTTTTTTGCATATCTTTCATTCATTTGTTCTATATCTCTCTACATCACTGTCTATATCTCTCGATTCCCTTTCCCGTGGCTGATCTGAAGAAGGGTCTCGATCTGAAACATCACCCATTCCTTCTCTCCAGAGATGCTGCCTGTCCCGCTGAGTTACTCCGGCATTTTGTGTCTAATGTAGAGATGGTTTCAGATATGGCTGAGAAATTTTCATGCAGCAAAAAGTACATTTTTTCCATATTTAGTGTAGTTTAAAGACACAAAGTGCTGGAGCGGATTAGTTTAGAAATATAGCATGGGAACAGGCTGTTCGGCCCACTGAGTCCACGCCGACTATCGATCACTTGTTTACACTAGTTCAATATTATCCCGCTTTCTCTTCCACTCCCTACACATCAGAGGCACTTTGCTGCGTCAACCAGCGATCCCCGGATATTAGAGACACTGGAGACTATTTTTCATTTAAAGAAAGCCAATTAACCTACAAGCCTGTACGTCTTTGGAGTGTATTAGGAAACCAAAGATCTCGGAGAAAAACCCACACATGGTGGTCTCCATTTATTGAATATTTGAAGGGTCAAGATGGTCCGGTTCGAAACCATGACGGAAGCCTGAATGTATGAATGGATGAAGAATTATAGACAATAGATCATAAATATATCTCCATTGAAGAATATCTTGTTTAATATTCCACTCAATCAGTTTATCTCTCTTTTTTTTTCTTTTCTTTTTCCCTTATTTATTTCCTACTGCTATAAAATAAAAAAGAAAATTATAGAAGTACAAATAAGATCGATTGTTAACTTTAAAAATATTAAGAATATATGTGACGTTAATATTTTCTTTTGCTTTAATTGGATTTTATATTTCTTCTTAATATGTAATTACTTCTAATAAAAATATCTTACAAAAAAAAAGAAAAACCCACATAGTCACAGGGAGAACGTACAAACTCCATACAGACAGCACCTGTAGTCGGGATCGAACCCGGATCTCTGGCGCTGAAAGCACTGTAAGGTAGCAACACTACCACTGCGTGCTGCCGTACTGGACCACACCATAATTAACCTACAAAACTGCACGTTTTGGTGATGTGGGAGGAAACCGGAGCATCTGAAGGAAATCCACGGTGTCAGAGGGAGAATGTTCAAACTCCACGCAAACGGCAGCCAAAGTCAGGGTTGAGTCCGGGTCTCTGGTGCGATGAAGCAGCAGCTCTACCAGCTGCGCCACTGTGCTGCCGCTACTTACCGTGTGTTGGGTACAATGTCAGAGTGTCTCTTTGAGAGATTGGGACAATCCTGTCCAGAGTTCATCGGTGATAACAGAGGAATTATGCCATTCGGCCCATCAAGTCTACGCTGCCATTCAATCATGACTGATTTATCTTTCCCTCCTAACCCCATTCTCCTGCCCTTCACCCCTGACACCCGTGACCATAGTGTCATTTATGATTCCTTTGGTGCCATTCTGACTCTGGAAGATTGAAGGCAAGTTTTACTCCAGAGACTGAATCTCAAACATCTTGGCTGATCATGAATGTGGCACTCTGGGAATCCTACATGGTATGAGGATAAGTACTGAGGGATCCGTGCAAAGCCATTTTATGTTGAGATGCCAAATAGCGTCTTCTATCCTCAGACGCATAGAAGAGTTTGCCAGAGTATCATGCTCAATATTTTTCCTTTAATCGTTAAAACCAGTGATCCATTGTAACACAGATTGGCTTCCTACAACAGTACCTACACTTTAGAAATATATCATCCACTGTAAAATGCTGCATGATATCTTGAGGCACAATTTAAATCATCATAATTTCTTGCAAAGTTTAACAGAGCAGTCTTGTATGTACTTTTGAGTTGGAGTGGAGCTTCTTTCGAATCCGTGTGTTATAATTGAATTATGTGAGTAGCATTTATTACAACTGCAATGCAAATGTATGGTCAGAGTCATAGTCATACAGTGTAGAAACAGGCCCTTCGGCCCAATGCCCATACCGACCAACATGTCCCATCTACACCTGTCCTATCAGCCTGCGTTTGGCCCATATCCCTCTAAACATGTCCTATCCATGTACCTGTCCAAATGTTTCAAAAAGGTTGAAATACTACCTGTAGATCAAACAGTATTATGACTTAGTATCATAAGTATTTTGCACACTACCTGCCTCAACTATCTCCTCCGGCAACTCATTCCATACACCCACCACCCTGTGTGTGAAAAAGTTACTCCTCAAGTTCCTATGAAATCTTTCCTCCCTCACCTTAAATGTATGTCCTCTGGTTCTTGATTTCCCATGCTTAGTGTGATCTATTCCTTTCATGGTTTTATACACCTCCATAAGATCAAGATGTAAACTCTATTTTAAGACCAAATCTGTGAGGAACGATGTGATGTTCTAGCAAAGAGAATTCCTGCTGATGTATTTTGTAAAAATGCAAGGATGGTTCCTCTTGAAAAACTCTTTCCATTTTTGACTCTTGTTTGATTATTTTCTATCTTTGGGGATGCAGTAAGTCGGTGCTTGTATTGATCTGAAAATGGATGTTATGAGCCTGTACAGTTAGTAGTGAAGTTCATAACTTCTAGGAGCAGATTTAGGCCAATCGGCCCATCAAATCCACTCCACCATTCAACCATGGCTGATCTCGCTCTCCAACGTAACCCCAGTGTAAAGAAGGTTCACAGACACCATTGGATCTTTACTACTTTAATGAACATACATTATTGCCCTAGCTGTATGTGGTCTGTCACGATCGCTAGAGAGAGAGCTAGGGGTGTGAAGGTTACAATTATACTAACTGGTGGGGGAGTGGTTAGCATGGACATCGTCACTATCAATTAAAGGATATCATCTACATCCTTCCTCTACAAAAACAAACAGTGAGTGACAGGGCGACCACGTCTCATGCGCTAGGGTAAATGCAAATAGTAAGGCATGGGAATACAGAATCACACGTAATCGCCATAATGGACCGGTGGCCTGATCAGGCGACCAGACCGGGTCCGAACCTCACCATCACCTCCTTCCCATCGGGGAACAAGCGTAAATTCTTGCACTATATTCTTACAATTTGGTCAGATCTTTGGTCTTGTAATTTTTAATGTTTACAAGATGAAATTGAGAGTTGAGTCTGCTTTGAGGAGTTCCTGCAAGTAGTATTTTGTTGATATTCAGTGGATCTATTTTTAGTGTAAAACTTGCTTAATGTTTTAACAATCCAGGCAGAAATGTCTAGATATTTCCATAATCCCCACTAAATTATAGTCAATAGTTTCTTCACTTGACATCTCAGCTCCATCCAAGACCGCAAGAAATTGTAGAGAATTGTGGATGCAGCCCAGACCATCACACAAACTAACCTCCCTTCCATTGACTCCATTTATACCTAACGCTGCCTCGGCAAGGCCAGCAGCATAATCAAGGACGATTCACACCCCGGCCTCTCCCTCTTCTCCCCTCACCCATCGGGCGAAAGGTAGAGAAGTGTGAAAACGTCCACCTCCAGAGGGACAGTTTCTTCCCAGCTGTCATCAGGCAACTGAACCATCCTGCCAACAACTAGACAGCAGTCCTGAGCTACTATCTCCCTATGCGGAGACCCCCAGACTTATCCTTGATCGAACGTTACTGGACTATCTTGCACTAAACGTTATGCACATTATTCCCCGTATATGTGGTAGCTGAATTGTATTGTATTGTCTTTCCGCTGAGTGGTTATCATGCTACAAAAGCTTTTTAATGTACCTTAGTACACGTGACAATAAACTAAACTCAAATCTAACAATTAAAGGACCTGTTCCACTGTACGAGGTAATTCAAGAGTTCTCCCGAGTTTTCCCCTGATTCAAACTCAGAGATGTCCGTAGCGGGTCCTTAGGAGCTCGTGGATGCTTCGTAGCGGCTCGTACGAGTAATGGTGGGTACTCGGGAAATCGGGTATCTCGTGACGTTTTTTCAACACTGTGAAAAATGTCCGCGAGTAAAAAAAAATACTCGTGATGAAAAAAATTGATACTTTTTTACTCGTACGAGCCGCTACGTGATATCCATGAACTCCTACGGACCCGCTACAGACATTCTCCGAGTTTGAATCAGCGGAAAACTCGGGAGAACTCTTGAAATACCTCGCACAGTGGGACAGGCCCTTTACCTTCTTTAAATTAAATAATGACATTAGTATTCCAACTAATCTTTGATACATCACAGACACTTTAACTGAGATTTGTAAAGGCCAGGTTTAGTGAGATAAATAAAGGCAAAACCACTTTAAGGATATTAATAGCACCTCACATAAACAATAGATCGGAGTATATCAAATCATTTACTCCTCTTGTTACCACTTGAGGTTTCCTAATTTCACAGTGGCAGATGACACATGTGTGATTAAGTTAAATTGTGCATTTAATGTGCGCGGACTCTTAAATCTTTTCAAAGATGCGGATCTGAATGCCATGCATTTGAAATGAGACGTTTTCAATCTGACAGCAGCCCTCATCCATTCCATCAACTTCAACATAAGGGCTTTGTTCTCATCCCAAATGAGTTAACATGCCAGTCACTTTGCCAATTAGGAGCTGGTGCAGGTTTCGCATAATGCTTTATCTTATTGGTGAGGTCACAGTTCAAGCTGGTCCATGAACTATCACTACGGGGTCGGGTCACTGGTTACTTCTGTTACCCTGGTGATTTCCAACATAAGCTTGGGGAGACACAAAATGCTGGAGTATCTCAGCGGGTCAGGCAGCATCTCTGGAGAAAAGGAATGGGTGACGTTTTGGGCCGAGACCCTTCTTCAGACTGAATGTCTGGGGAGAGGGAAAGGGGAGGTTCAAAACCAAAAATGGTTCAAAACAAATCGGAGCTGGCACTGAAGGCCACATTGTTGGCTGTGGAAGAGGTGTTAACCAAGGGATACATACGGTGAAGCTAGTAGGATGACTAGGTTGGAGGAGAGACGGAGAGAGAGGGATTGCAAGGGTTACTTGAAATTAAAGAAATCAATATTCTTACCGCTGCCCAAGTAAAATATGAGGTGTTGTTCCTCCAATTTGCGTGTGGTCTCACTCTGACAGTGAAGGAGGATAGTTGAAATGTTTGGCAACCGGGAGAATGTGTAGAAAAGCTAGACTACTAATGATTCACCTCTACAACATTGTGGACATGGGACTTTGTCTATGGAACTGATGCCCTACAATGCCAAACTATCCTGCACTCTGTATTCACCTCATTGCTCTATCTATGGTAACATAGAAACATAGCAGGAGTAGGCCATTCAGCCCTTCGAGCCTGCACCGCCATGATCATGGCTGATCATCCTCAGTATCCCGTACCTGCCTTCTCTCCATACCCTCTGATCCCCTTAGCCACAAGAACCACATCCAACTCACTCTTAAATATAGCCAATGAACTGGCCTTACCCTCTGTGGCAGAGAGTTCCAGAGGACTCACCACTCTCTGTGTGAAAAAAGTCTTTCTCATCTCGGTCTTAAAGGATTTCCCCTTATCCTTAAGCTGTGACCCTTGTCCTGGACTTCCCAACATCGGGAACAATCTTCCTGCATCTATGTCCAACCCTTAAGAATTTTGTAAGTTTCTATAAGATCCCTCTCAATCTCCTAAATTCCAGAGAGTAGAAACCGTCTATCCAGTCTTTCTTCATAAGACAGTCCTGACATCCCAGGAATCAGTCTGGTGAACCTTCTCTGCACTCCCTCTATGGCAATAATGTCCTTCCTCAGATTTGGAGACCAAAAATGTACGCAATACTCCAGGTGTGGTCTCACCAAGACCCTGTACAACTGAAGTAGAACTCCCTGCTCCTATACTCAAATCCTTTTGCTATGAAAGCTAACATACCATTCGCTTTTTTCACTGCCTGCTGCACCTGCATGCCTACTTTCAATGACTGGTGTACCATGACACCCAGGTCTCGCTGCATCTCCCCTTTTCCTAATCGGCCACCATTTAAATAATAGTCTGCTATCCTGTTTTTGCCACGTGGATAACCTCACATTTATCCACATTATACTGCATCTGCCAAACATTTGCCCACTCACCCAGCCTATCCAAGTCACCTTGCAGTCTCCTAGCATCCTCCTCACAGCGAACACTGCCCCAGCTTAGTGTCATCCGCAAACTTGGAGATATTGCCTTCAATTCCTCATCCAGATCATTAATATTATATTGTAAACAGCTGGGGTCCCAGCACTGAGCCCTGCGGTACCCCACTAGTTACTGCGCCATTGTGAAAAGGACCCGTTTACTCCTACTCTTTGCTTCCTGTTTGCCAGCCAGTTCTCTATCACATCAATACTGAACCCCTAATACCGTGCTTTAGGTTTGTATACTAATCTCTTATGTGGGACCTTGTCGAAAGCCTTCTGGAAGTCCAGATATACCACATCCACTGGTTCTCCCTTATCCACGGAAAAATTCCACAAGATTCGTCAGACATGATTGTAAATCCATGCTGACTTTGTCCAATGATTTCACCACTTTCCAAATGTGCTGCTATCCTCTTTAATAACTGACTCTAGCAGTTTCTACGATTGTTAGACTAACTGGTCTGTAATTCCCCGTTTTCTCTCTCCCTCCTTCTTAAAAAGAGGGGTTACATTTGCTACCCGCAATCTCAGGAACTACTCCAGAATCTAAAGAGTTTTGAAGATTATCACTAATGCATCCACTATTTCCTGAGCTGTACTCTGGGATGCAGCCTATCTGGCCCTGGGATTTATCGGCCTTTAATCTATTCAATTTACCCAACACCACTTCCCGACTGACCTGGATTTCACTCAATTCCTCCTTTGACCCACAGTCCCTGCTATTTCCGGCAGATTATTTATGTCTTCCTTAGTGAAGACGGAACCAAAGTAGTTATTCAATTGGTCCGCCATATCCTTGTTCCCCATGATCAACTCACCTGTTTCTGACTGCAAGGGACCTACATTTGTTTTAACTAACCTCTTTCTCTTCACATATCTATAAAAACTTTTGCAGTCAGTTTTTATGTTCCCTGCCAGTTTTCTTTCATAATCTATTTTTCCAATTAAGCCCTTTGTCCTCCTCTGCTGGTCTCTGAATTTCTCCCAGTCCTCTGGTATGCTGCTTTTTGGCTACTTTGTACGCATGCTTTGATACTATCCCTGATTTCCCTTGTTATCCACGGATGCACTACCTTCCCCGATTTATTCTTTTGCCAAACTGGGATGAACAATTTTTGTAGTTCATCCATGCAGTCTTTAAATGTCTTCCATTGTATATCCACCGTCAACCCTTTTAGAATTAATTGCCAGTCAATCTTGGCCAATTCTCGTCTCATACCCTCAAAGTTACCTTTCTTTAAGTTCAGATTGTTTCTGAATTAACAATGTCACTCTCCATCCTAATGAAGAACTCAACCATATTATGGTCACTCTTGCCCAAGGGGGCACGTACAACAAGACGGCTAACTACCCCTTCCTCATTACTCAAAACCCAGTCTAAAATAGCCTGCTCTCTCGTTGGTTCCTCTACATGTTGATTTAGATAACTATCCCGCATACATTCCAAAAAATCCTCTTCCTCAGCACCCCTGCCAATTTGATTAACCCAATCTATATGTAGATTGAAGTATAACTGTTTTGCCTTTGTCGCACGCATTTCTAATTTCCTGTTTGTACTGTTAGGTGGCCTGTACACAACACCCACAGCGTTTTCTGCCCCTTAGTGTTTTGTAGCTCTACCCATACCGATTCACATCCTCCAAGCTAATGTCCTTCCTGCTTTAATCTCCTCTCTAACCAGCAACGCTACCCCACCTCCTTTTCCTTTCTCTCTATCCTCCTGAATATTGAATATCCCTGGATGTTCAGCTCCCAGCCTACGTCACCCTGGAGCCATGTCTCCGTGATCCCAATATATCATAATCATTAATATCTATCTGCACGTTGAACTCGTCCACCTTATTACGTACTCCTTGCATTGAGACACAAAGCCTTCAGGCTTGTCTTTACAACGCATTTACCCCTTATACAATTTTGCTGAAAAGTGGCCCTTTTTGATTTTTGCCCTGGTTTTGTCTGCCTGCCACTTTTACCTTTCACCTTGCTACCTAATGCTTCTACCCTCATTTTACACCCTCCTGCCTCTCTGCTCTTGTACCCATCCCCCTGCCATGGGGGTACTTGGATTTAACTTGCATATCAAAGCTTCTCACTGCACCTCAGCACAATAATAAATCTAAACCTAAACCTAATTCTCATGGGTAATCACAAAGTGCTGGAGGAACCCAGCGGGTCAGGCAGCATCTCTGGAGAAAAAGGATGGGTGACGTTTCGGGTTGAGACACTTCAGGACCGACCTAAAATGTCACCCATCATTTTTCTCTAGAAATGCTGCCTGACCCACTGGGTTACTCTGGCACTTTGTGTCTATCTTTGGTACAAAACTAGCATCTGCAATTATTTCTAATTCTCATGGGATTTGAAATTGTAGCCTACAACAGTCACTTTACAATCAAGTATTTTTCTCTAATATTGCGGGCTTTCCTCCAATATTCTGGTTTCTGGGGAAAAATATAGCGATCAAGTTTAGTTTATTGTCATGTGGACCAAGGTACTGTGAAAAGCTTTTGTTGCGTGCTAACCAGTCAGTGGAAATACAAGGTAGACATAAATGCTGGAGAAACTCAGCGGGTGAGGCAGCATCTATGGAGCGAAGGAAATAGGCTAAGTTTCGGGCCGAAACCCTTCTTCAGACTCCGTCTGAGTTGAGTTTCTCCAGCATTTTTGTCTACCTTCGATTTTCCAGCATCTGCAGTTCCCAAGTGGAAAGAGTAAGTAAGTAAGTTTATTGGCCAAGTATTCACATACAAGGAATTTGCCTTGGTGCTCCGCCCGCAAGTAACAACATGACATAGTGACAGTTACGAATGACTCAAACACTAAACATTAATAATAATAAAACATTAATGATGAAAGACAATACATGATTACAAATCGAGCCATCCACAGTGTACATGATAAGGGAATAACTTGATTAACGTTTAGTCTGAGGGTCACCGATGAGGTAGATAATAGCTCATGACTGCTGTCTTGTTGTTGGTAGGATGGTTCAGTTGCCTGATAGCAGCTGGGAAGAAATTGCCCCTGAATCTGGAGGTGTGCATTTTCACACTGGTACTTTATTATCGACACTTTGAGGTGCATGTTTTTTTTGGTTTAAGTTAAATGTCTTACTTGAGCAGGAGGACAGGCTTGGGGACTTGTTTGTACACTTTGAAACACAGCGAAAAAATCAATTATTTACAAGCATTAAATTAATTAAAACATTAACACTTTGCGTCCTGTCCCCAAGCCGAGAGAGCAACATCATTTTCAATGCATAAACACAAAGACAGAGTCTTACAGTTTTGGTGTAGTCTTTTATCGCCTTGTGGAGAGAAGCTGATAATCAAATCAACAGACAGAAAAATATGGTCTCGTTTCCAATTTGGATGCAAATGTTGATATGATCAGAGTTGCATAAGAAAATAAAATTGGTGACATTGATGATGGAAATGACAGTATTGGGTTGTAGGAAGATGTTGATCCATTGGCGGGTGGAGTTTAATCCAGTTTGGTAAGGTGATGCATTAATAAGGGTAGGGCATGCAATGAGTAGACTTTAATTACCCCTTGATATTTAACATTCAAATGTTGTCTACCTCTTACAATGAGTCTTGTCACAAGTTCGGGCAGGCAGCAATTTTCCTTATAGGTTGAAGGTGAGGAGCGAGAGATTTAATAGGACCCTGGGGCATTCTTTTCACACGGGTGGTGGTTATATGGAACGAGTTTCCAGAGGAAGTTGTTGAGCCAGTTACAATAAACGATATTTAAAAGACTTTTGGACAGGTACATGGATAGGAAAGGTTTAGAGGGACATGGGTTCAATGTGGGCAGGTGGGACTGGTGTTGATGGGGCTTCTCCGTCAGCATGGACAAGTTGGGCCAAAGGGCCTGTTTCCAAGCTAAATGGCTCTATGACTCTTCTGCCTTGGTTTGTTGTGGTTGGGCTGAGGATCTTCCTGGTGGTGTGGCTAAATCAGAATTGCTATTATTCTATCCATGACTTGCACCTGGGTAAGGATTGAATAGCAATTCTGATTTAGCCACACCATCAGGAAAATCCTCAAGGGAAGGGGAGCAAATGGAAGGACCGACCATCGATAATGCAGCAGATAAATGTCGCCTATTTCCTTCGCCCCATAGATGCTGCCTCACCCGCTGAGTTTCTCCAGCATTTTTGTCTGCCTTCGATTTTCCAGCATCTGCAGTTCCTTCTTAGCCAACTGAATCATGCTCTTTTGCACTACATTTAATTAAACGGGTTCCTTGCCTCCTAATTTGATTCCATTTGAGTCAACTATTTGGAAATTCAGAAGAACCCTAAGACCTTGCCTTTAAACCTGCCTGCTGCTGGTTGCACTGCCTGAAATGAGTTTCGTTGGCAGCTTGCTTCTTTTGGCTTAGTTGACTTGGAGAGTTGCCAAACTCAGCATGACTGGAGTTATTAGATGCCGAAGAAACTTGATGAGCGATGATTAGAAAGAGAGGAGTGATGTTCTGAGTCAGCATCTTTGCAGTGCATCTGACCGCTGAGGTACAAGTGACTTGCGTTAGTTAGTTGTGAACTGAGGTTAGTGTGTGCCTGGTGCTCTTGCGCAATATTGATCCCAGCAGTGAATGGCAGGAACAACATTGATGAGAGAGGCCATTTGATATGCAGTTTTCAAATTGCAAAGATGTCATAGAGGCCAAGTCTCAGATCCTCTAACTAAGAGATACAAATTTGGAATAGGAAAAAAGTAAAATTATTTCATTTCATCACAAAACTTGAACCCAACACTCAGTGTTTGATGTTAAAAACTTTCTTTCCCCACTGGTAATATATGCTGATCAAATCCTTTCATGAAAAACCAAATGCATGAATAGATCCTTGATTAAAAATAAGTGCTTACTCGGCAAAGAAAAAAACAAAGGATTTGCTCATGTGAATCAAATCAATTTAATATCACAAAGTGTGATGAATTAGATTTGTAGTGCCATCACTTTGGGACATTGTTGGCCAGTGTGGGCAAGTTGGGCTGAAGGGCCTGTTTCCACACTGTATCACTCTATGACTATAACTCTATGACTTTGAAGTATATTCAGTAAAAAGCAGGATAGACGAAGGAATGTTGCTCACTTGGAATTTCAGAAGGCCTTTGATAAAGTGCCACACGTGAGGCTGCTGAACAAGATAGGAGTCGATGGTATTGGAAGCAAGGGACCAGTATGAAAAGAAGATTGGCTGACTGGCAAAGAGTGGGAATAAAGGGTTGTCTTTTCAAGTTGGCTATCGGTGACTGGTGCTGTTCTGCAGGGGGTCGGTATTGGGTAAGCCACTTTTCACATTATATGTGCCATGATCACAATGAATGGCGATGCTGGCTTGAAGGGCCGAATGGCCTCCTCCTGCACTTATTTTCTATGTTAATGATAGAGATGATGGAATTGATGGCTTTGGGGCCAGGTTTGCGGGAGATACAAGGATAGATGGGGGGGGGGGGGGGGGGCAGATAGGGTTAAGAAAACAAGGAGCCTGCAGACTTACTTGGTCAGGTTGGGAGAGTGGGCAAAGAAGTGGCAGATGGAACAGAGCATAGCAAAATGTACAATCATGCACTTTGGTAGAAGGAATAAAGGCATAGGCTATTTCTTACCTGGGGAGAGGATTCAGAAAGGGACCCAGGAGTGCTGATGCAGCATTCCCAAATGGTTGAATCGGTAGTGAGGAAGGCAACAGCAATGTTAGTAACGTTTACGCTTTATAAAGTGCTGGTCAAACCACATTTGGAATATTGCGAGCATTGAGGAAGGAAATGCCAGCATTGGAGAGGGTCCAGAGGAGATTTACAAGAATGAACCTGGGAACGATTGGATTAATGTACGAGGAATGTTTGATGACTCTGGGCCTGTACTCACCAGCGTGTAGAAGGAAGAGGGGGAACCTCATTGAATCGTGCCCAATAATGAAGGGTCTAGATAGAGTGGATGTGGAGAGGATGTTTCCAGTAGTGGGGCAGTCTAGGACCAGAGGGTACCGCCGCAGAATAAAAGGGCATACCTTTAGAAAGGAGATGAGGAGGAATTGCTTTGGCCAGTGGATGGTGAAGCTGTGAAATACAATGCCATAGACAGCTTTGGATGTCGTCATTGCCTATTTTTAGATCAAAGATTGATTGGTTCTTGATTAGTAGGGGCAGCAAAGGGCAGGAGAATGGGGTTGAGAGGGAAAAATAGATTAGCCATGAACAAATAGTGGAGCAGACTTGATGGGCTGAATGGTCCAATTCTGTTCCTGAGTCTCATGATCTTGTGATGTTCAATCAAAATATGGCAGCCAATGTAAGATCCAGCAGATTGCATTTGAGAGAAAGCAGCAGCTAATTTTCTATGTTCTAGCAATAATTAAAAAAAAAAAATGACCAGCTTACTAAAGAAGATCTCTTCAAACAGTGCCACAAGACTTCGGTCAACCACATGGAGAGGACATTCTATGATATAAATCTCTCGGCAGATATGAGAACAATATCTTCATGCTGGCCAGTGGTAGAGTTGCTGCCTTTCCAGCGCCAGAAACCCGGGTTCGATCCTGACCATGGGTGCTGTCTGTGTGGAGTTTGTACGTTCTCCCCGTGACCTCCAAGTGCTCCAGTTTTCTCGCACACTCCAAAGACGTACAGGTTTGCTGGCTAATTGTCACAGGGGAAATTGTAAATTGTCCTTAGTGTGTAGGATAGTGCTGGTGTGCGGGGTGATCGCTGGTCACCACGGACTTGGTCGGCTGAAGGGCCTGTTTCTGCGTTGTATTCATAAACTTAAAAACTCATATATTGTACAAAGAATATGCTGAAAGGTAGGTCATCATTAAAGATACAGAATGATGTGACCCATTACACTGATTAATTACATTTCTTAAACCATCACCTTTTATATATAACTAGACCAAGTGGGATCCGTTGGGTCCCTGTCACACGGGAGGGCTGGTCTCTGAAAGCAATATTCCACCGCTCACGCATAGCCCAGGAGCAGCTGACGGGTCCCCGTTGTGACGCCAGAGATCCCCATCATCGGAACTTGTGCTTCGAGGTAACTTGTAGTTAGTGCAGTGAAATAAAAAGAATACCGATCGATGTTTTTTGTTCGGTCAAGACTATAGTGTAAGAGGCAAGCGTTCTATAAGAGATGAAATAGCATTGTGATGAAAGAGTTCCTGATAGCCTATTTAAACAGTCCATTTCTCCCGGTGCCTGGCTTCTGAAAGATTATGTAGCTCCCGGGGTGAAGTGTGCGCCCTCCTTCTTTATAACTCTGCATGAAGGATGTGCATTTGATTACCCTATCCATAACAAATGTAATATTGCTAATATGTGTTGGTTATAAGTTCAGCTGCCAGGACATGATTAATGATTTGGTATTATTGCATACTGTAGGGAATAATGCAGGATACGTGATGAGATACACAATAGCCTAAATTGATTTTAAGAGAGATTGAGTGTGAACTGATGGAACATTAAACCATCAATTATTTTATATATAAGATCCTCAGTGCAAATGCATAATGCACAGAACACAGCCCTATTATATCCTCGTTTGAATCACATGGCTAATTATCTGCTGCTTAATGCAGTGGTAAGTTATTTTGTGTTTCACTACCTCGGGGCATCCTTAAGTGGTTGACAGTTAGCAACTTCTGAAGTGAAGTCACTGGTAATATATGACATTCGATGTGGTCCCGGCAAGATATGTGTTCTCCTTTCAAATAAAGCCATGACATTCACTATTATCCACTGGAAAGGGTAGCCAAGGCCTTGGTTTAATTCTTAGTTCTTGGTTTCTTGGTCCTCCAAAATAGTCCAAACTGGAGGTGGTGGAGGGAGGACTTAAGCCAGAAAGGGTTTTTGGGAAGAAAGAGCTAACTTAAATTTAGTTGCATCTGGTTGGGTAACTATGGTAGGGTGAAGACTTATTCCATGCTTTAATTGTGCGGGGGAAGAATGAATTGCTGTACACATCTGTCTTGGTAGCTGGAATCTCAAATTGGATCGAATGCCCACGTCTGCCCCTAATTGGTTTGGGTTTGGTGTAGGTCTTGTAATCTGTGTCGAGCTGACCATTTAACAGTTTGTAAAAACAGGTCAAACGGTGAGCTTCACGTCTGTCTTGGAGAGGGTTCCACCCCAGTGAATTCAGAAGTTTGGTGACACTCGCTTCTCTCTCTCATAGGTGTTCATGAATGGTGGCATCTCAGACAGTGTCGCACACCCTTATTACAACACGTTTGTGTGGCACGGTGGCGCAGCGGTAGAGTTGCTGCCTTACACGGCAGAGAACTGGGTTCGATCCTGACCACGGGTGCTGTCTGTACATAGTTAGTAAATCCCCCCCCCCCGTGATCACGTGGGTTTTCTCCTCGTGCTCCGGTTTCCCCCCACACTCCAAAAACAAACAGATTTGATTGGTAGATAAGTGACGGTCTTGGCATCGTGTTGAGTGCAGACATGGTGGGCCGAAGGGCCTATTCTTGTGATGATGGTGATACTTTATCGATGATGACTATCTATTTTGGCAAAAAGAACCAAAACTATAACAAAATGCCTGGCCCCATGTAATTTGATCTCAGTCTCTCTAAAAATCGCTTTGGGACAATATATGCATCATAACCCATTGTTTCTTATTCCCAAAAGCACTATTTCTTATTAATGCTTATAAATTCTTAACATCTTTACTTCAAGATTTATTTTTTAATCACACTATATCTTCAGTGGGATGTGACCATTCTCTGCTTCTTAGGGCTAAGTAAAGAGTTGCTCTGTTTAGCATAAGTAGAGAAGTGTTTTTACAAGGTTCTTTGTGTAGGTGTGAGGCAGCAACAGGCAGAGCTCCTGCGTACAAACCTGTGGTGGGTTCATTCCATGCTACGAAGTTAAACATAGGAACTGATAGACTGTGTTTACCAAATTGTAATTTGAATCTTTTTTTAAAAGAAAATATTGCAGTTTGAACTAAACTGCTTAAGTGCTAAACATTGCCTGTGTATGAGTTACTGGGTAAAAAAAATAGAATTTGGTGATAATCATTTATTTTCAGACAATGTGAATTATTCAACTGCAATGGACTGATACAAGCTTAGACTCTGAGTTCTGGAGTAACTTAAGTAAGTCAGACAGCATCTCTGGAGGATATCAATAGGTGAATAGGTCAGGATCCTTCTTCAGATTGATACATAGAAACATAGAAAATAGGGCAGGAAGAGGCCATTCGGCCCTTCGAGCCAGCACCACCATTCAATATGATCATGGCTGATCGTCCGCTATCAATAACCCGTGCCTGCCTTCTCCCCATATCCCTTGACTCCACTAGCCCCTAGAGCTCTATCCAACTCTCTCTTAAATCCAAGTGACTTGGCCTATCCAGTGACTTGGCCTCCACTGCCCTCTGTGACAGGAAATTCCATGAATTCACAACTCTCTGGGTAAAAGAGTTTTTTCTCAGCTCAGTCTTAAATGACCTCCCCTTTATTCTAAGACTGTGGCCCCTGGTTCTGGACTCACCTAACATTGGGAACATCTTTCCTGCATCTAGCTTGTCCAGTCCTTTTATACTTTTATATGTTTCTATAAGATTCCCCCTCATCCTTCTAAACTCCAGTGAATACAAGCCTAGTCTATTCAATCTTTCCTCATATGACAGTCCCGCCATCCCAGGGATCAATCTCGTGAACCTACACTGCACTGCCTCAATCACAAGGATGTCCTTCCTCAAATTAGGAGACCAAAACTGTACACAATGCTCCAGATGTGGTCTCACCAGAGCCCTATACAACTGCAGAAGAACCTCTTTACTCCTGTACTGAAATCCTCTTGTTATGAAGACCATTAGCTTTCTTCACTGATGAAGGGTTCCGAACTGAAACATCGCCTATCCTATCCATATCCTCCATAGATACTACCTGGACCCGTGGCGTTACTCCAGTACTTAATCCAGTACTCCAGTACTTAACGTTTTTTTTAAATAAACCAACTTTCTTGTATCTAATTGTTACTGTGTCTGTCCTAATTTAGTTTGATTGTTAAGTCGAGAATTTTGAGAGTTCTGCATTGTCAGTCTTTTTGATAATTATTTAAATGGTTTGCATTCTTGTCTGTTGTGAGGCAGATGGAATCCAAGAAAACAATGGAGGATTTTAGGATTTATAGAAACCCTTTAAAAGTCTGTGCCCAGTCACAGCGTGTGGGAAGGAACTGCAGATGCTGGTTTATACTGTAGATAGATACAAAATGCTGGAGTTACTCAGCGGATCAGGCAGCATCGCTGGAGAAAAAGTCTGAAGAAGGGTTCCGATCCGAAACGCCACCTATTCATTTTCTCCAGAGATGCTGCGTGACCCGCTGAATTACTCCATCATTTTGTATCTATCATAGCATATTCCTGCTTGTCACCACCTGGCAATAACTGACTCCTTTTGCATTTAAGACTTGGTTGGACGTCTATGATAAAATAATCAGCATGACAATGGTGGTGGTTGTACACACACTTATTGATGAGTTCTGGGCAACATTGGCTCATCTGCTGTGGCTACTGCGCCTTCATATTTGACAGGAGTATTCAGCAAAATCGAGTTAGCTGCCATTCATATAAAGTAGCTGCACTTGATGTAATGAGATCATACCAGAAAGTGGTGCGGACACATCAGTGAGAGGTCATTAATTATGGCTGATTTTAAAATAACTTCCGACTCTTTTGAGGAAAAAAAAATACAGTGGCGCTATTGCAGAAAGATGAAGTATCTGGAAGCATTTAATGGTTCCAAGTCCCACATAGATTATAATGAAACATCTACAAATCTGAAGAGAATATGATTGCCCCAGCACTTATCTACAGTAGCCAGCAGGGTAGTAATCATACACCTCTCTATGACTTTATGAATAATGCTCATGAATTACAAAATATCTGGAAGGCAGAAGATTAAACATCAATAGCTCTGGAAAAGATGTTCAGCTATTATTTGTATTGTGAAATTCAAAGTTGGATTCAGGAAGGTGCTGCTCGCCAATATTATTTCATGTGTATCAAACGGGCTTTACAACAAACAAAAAAACTGTTGAAAGCAAATCTTTCAGTGCTTGAATGAGACCTGTTTGCAATTCATTACTCTGAGGAGATGGGTCCGAGTAATGCCTTGTGGAGCTTGTACGTGTGTTGATCTTTTCCTTAGTAAAATCAGCCCATGTTAAACAAGCAGTGGAGTAAGTTTCATCACTGCATGGTTGGCTGGGTCTCAGTGTACCCTCCTGCCTGCATCTAGTGGGGCGAGGCATTGTGTTGGAGAATCCTTAAAGCCCCTCAGCAACAGTGAATGTGCCAGATTTGACAGGGACACATTGAATTTGGTGCCTCATTAGCTGAGGAGAGACCCAGATGCGCGGTGACTTTACCTTCAAAGGGCCGCGGGACGATTGGATTAAGCCTTGCGCGTTGCAAAACGTGGCACTGGCTCGAACAGATGGCTGATGTGTCTAACGAGCTTCCTCTGAGGACCGAACAAAGCAGAGCGCCGGCCTTCACTTTAACCTCCGATATGGGTCTTGCTGCTAAATTATGGCATTTACATTTAAAAATAGGGCTGCACAGCAGGAGCTGCTTAAGCTTGCGGTGTTTTGCTCCTGGTCTTGGCCCAGGCAGTGCTTAATACCTTTATCAGCCTATTATGTACATTGGACATCTGATATAAGATGTACATTCGTAGCAAATAGTGAAGACATGAACCAGATAGGGCTAAGCCCTCCATGTACCACTTGTGTTGAATACAACGGAGCCTTCCATATCTTGTATCTGATGAAAGGCGTCTGAAGAGGGGTCCCGACCAGAAGCATCACCTATCCATGTTCTCCAGGGACGCTGTGTTACTCCAGCATTTTGTGTCTATCTTCGGTGTAAATCAGCATCTGCTGTTCTGCCTGGATAATGGGGTATTTACTACAAGGCGAGGTTAGAAAAACTTGGATTGTTTTCTCTGGAATGTCAAAGGGACACCTGATAGAAGTACATATAATTAGGAGAGGCGTAGATAGGAGAGACAGTCAGAACCTTTTTCCTCGAGTGGAAATGTCAAAGACCAGAGGGCATAGCTTTAAAGAGAGCTTAATTTCACCTTAAAATATAAAAAAATGTGTGGGGCAAGTTTTTCTTTCACAGAGGTCGGTGGGTGCCAGGGGTAATGGTGTACACAGATACTGTAGTGCCATTTCAGAAGCTTTTAGATTGGCTGCATATGTCAGGAATGGAGGGATATGGATGATGAGCAGGTAGACGTGATTAGTTTATTTTGGCATCATAATCTGCACAGATATTGTGGGCTGATGGGCCTGTTCCTGTGCTGCACTGATCTATTTTCTGTTTGTTTCAATGCTTGAAACCATGTGTTTCAATTTGCATGGATTTTCAAGTGTATTCACTATTGAATACATAGAGGAGAAGTGCGTGGCAATTTATTTTACATAGAGGCTGGAGGGTGCCGAGAACCAGGGGTGGTGGCAGAGACAGATATGATAGTAGCATTTAAGAAGTTTTTAGATACATGGATGGTTCAATGGTACTTAATATGTCACATGTACCAAGGTCAGTGAAAGTCATTTTTGTGTATAGTTCAGTGCAAGTAACACTATACATGAGCACTCAGATACATCTTAGAGAAACATCTCAGGTGCAGTACAAGTGCGTAGTTGTAGTACACGCAGTCTGTATACAGAGTCAGTAGGAAAGAACTGCAGAGGCCGGTTTAAATCGAAGATGGACACAAAATGCTGGAGTCAGCGGGACAGGCAGCATCTCTGGGTGATGTTTCGGGTCAAGACCCTTCTTCAGACTCTCGACCCAAGAAGTCATCCATTCCTCTCCGCCAGCGATGCTGCCTGTCCCTCTGAGTTACACCAGCATTTTGTGTCTATCTTCAGTATACAGAGTCGCCAGAATTGGCACTATTTTCAAGTCCCAGTTGTTGTAAGTGCAGGGTTCTTGATCTGACCATAAAGGTCCATTGTCCTGGCGGTGTTGCTGGGTTGGCCTGGCCAAGCGTAGCCATGGTGTCCTCCACTGCTGTAGTTTGTATGCATTGGGTTTCCAAACATAGAATTTCACCGTGCCTAGTCACATGTGAGAATAAAGTCTTCCATTCCCTCAGGCACAGGGTTCTGTTCTTGCATCGGTCCGCAGCTCCAAAGGCTCTCAAACCTCTCAGATAAGAAATGTTTCCTCATCTCAGCATTAAGTTGGGGGGGGGGGGTTCCTTTATTCGGAGATCATTCCTTACGACTCTGTCAGCAGAAGAAACATCTTCCCGGCATTTACCGTCTGGTCACCGAAGAACCTTTAGCAAAACTCAAAGTGCGGGAGGAATTCAGCGGATCGGGCAACAACTGTGGAAGGAAATGGGCAGACGACGTTTTGGCTCAGAATCCTTCAGGGAAAGGAGGGATGTGGATCATGCTCAGGCAGATAAGTTTGGTTTATCTTGGAATCGTGTTAGGCACAGACATGGTGGGCCGAAGGGCCTATTCCTGTGCTGTACTCTTCTGTGTTTCAGTTGTGTGTCATCTCAGTAAGGACCCCCCCCCCACCTGCACTGGGAATGGCAGTGAGATTGTACCGTTAGCCAGTTAGTAATTCACCAATGCATTAGGTCATCCTTAATTTAAAAAACGCAAAATCATTCTTTGTGTGGACGGTGCCAAGCTGGGATGGAACAGCTAAACGAGACGAGCTTGCAACCATAAGGAGATCCTTGTCACAGCAAGGCAATTAGGGCTGGAGAGGAAAGTGGACGCTATTAGACAGCGCTGCTGCTGTTGCTGGCAGCTGGTCCCTGTCTGTATCCCGTGCGGCCTTGGAGCAGGTCTGGAGAACATAAATGGACGGGTGCAGAGAAACTGGTAATAAAGCAGGTTATTTTAAATACAGTATTGTGGTGCTTTGCAGAAAAGTCCCGCTGTGCACAGTACGACTATTCAGCTGCTTGGGGAGGATGCTCACCAGCTTGCAATCCAACAGCCCTCTCTTATCAGTCAAAACTATGCCTGCACAGCTTGGGCCCGGCAATTTGGTTCAATCCCCCGGTTAGGAGAAGTGAAAATCAAACATAATCACTGATAGTGATATGTATGTGCACATCTCTCTCCTGTCGTTGAATATGAATCCTTTGGTGTAGTTTGGTGTTGTAATACAGCGCAGAAACAGGTCCTTCGGCCCAACGAGTAGAAATGTTACAAAATTTTTAGATTTTAAAAATCAAGTCTGCAATTTATCCCATCAGATAAAGCATAAAATGAAGTTTAATTTGACACCCAATTCACTTCCATATCTTCAGTATTAAACAAGTTATGGCCATTTTCATACTCGGAAATTAGCATCTTGTTCCCTGTTGCTTTTCCATTGACTTAACACAAAAGTTGTGATCGAGGACAGTCAAAAGCCCGTAACTTTCTTAAAAATTAAGAGAACTGAAATAAATTTTCAGTTATTATAGATTGAAGCATTCTGAAACAAATATGAAACAATCTTACTTGGATGACCTGAAATTAAAGCATATAATTAGTTACCCAATTGTAGCTAATTACAAAATTAAATTACTAGATCTAAACATCAATCCATTTCTCAAGAAAATATTAAAACATTTAAAAAGCCTAAGTGTCCAAATAACATTCACACAAAAATTCACAATATAACATGATTTTTAAATCTAATTGTCATTAATTTAGTGTTTAATGCCCGTAAATTAATGGCCATTTAAAATAGCTTGCGAGTGGGATTTTCTGGAACGCGATGGATTGGAACGTTGCGGTGAATTTAAACCCAGTATCGGCAGGAAAAATACTGCCGGTTCATATGCGGAATAAATCACCGTTACGCAACATAAAATGTTGATTAAGGTCATCTTAACAAGCAGGTTTATATGACAAAATAAACAGCTTTCATTTACCAGTCCCCTACGTAAAATCTGTCCCCGTTGTCAGCGTTCACGGCATTAGGAGATAGTTTTTATTTTACTGCAGCGCTGAAATGGTCGGGCGATTTTAAAAAAATGTTTCACTTATGGTCGGAACAAATCTCCAGAAAAAGTTTGCACTCCAAGAAAATATAACTCCGGATGACAAGGGAAAACCGCATTTTAACCCCACCCCACCCCCCCCCCCAAAGGCGCCAAAGTCGCGCACACGGCCAGTGACAGAACTGCAGTGCTGCTGAAGGTACGTTTTGTAACAACGAGTCCGCGCCGGCCAGCATGACTCTACTAGAGAAGTTTAGAGAATTCTCTTCCACTAAAAACTAAACTGAAATAAAGGCAGGCGGGTGGGATGTGAGAGGACATTAAATAGTGTTCGACTGTTGCACGGAACAACGTCATGCTACATACTACAGCAAGGGATTAATAAGGGAAGATATGTGTGTGTGTATGTGTATATATATATATATGTATATATATATGTATATATATATATGTATATATATAGTGTGTACAGATACATATATATAGTGTATATATATAGTGTTTATGTATATATCTAGTGTATATATATGTATGTATATATATAGTGTATATATATGTATGTATGTATGTGTGTATATATATATATGTATGTGTATGATATATGTGTGTGTGTACATATGTATGTATATATAGAAAAATGTATATGTATTATGTGTGTGTATATATACACAAACACTGAACTTTTTTTCTCGTTTATTAGCCGGTACAGCTTTGTTCTGGCCATTTCTTACCCCCAGTTCGCTCTCCTTTATTTTCAGTTTGAAGAAGGGTCCCAACCCGATACGCCACCCATTGTTTTTCTCTGGGTTTCACCGCCTGAGCTGGTGAATTACTCCAGCACTTTGTGTCATACCTATGTACAAAAGGGATGGGTTACACCTTAACTGGAGGGGGGGCAATGTTCTGGCAGGCAGATTTGCTGGTGCTACACATGTGGGTTTACACTAAATAGCGGGGGGGAGGGGTTGACAAATTAGGAGTTAACGAGGAAGTGAGTACAGGAAAAGTTACAAAAGACTCCCAAATGAATAGGAAGGAAAGTTTCAGAAGGGATAAGAGAGTAAGGTCAGGGGCAACAGGGACTGGTGTGAGAGGGGAGGTGCATACCGAAGTTAAAAGTGTTGTATATGAATGCGCAAAGTTTAAGAAATAAAATGGATGAGCTTGAGGCTCAGTTAGAAATTGGTAAGTATGATGTTGTGGGAATGACAGAGACATGGCTGCAAGAGGACCAGGGCTGGGAACTGAATATTCAGGGGTATACGTCCTATCGAAAACACAGACCGGTGGGCAGAGCGGGTGGGGTAGCTCTGTTGGTGAGGAATGAAATTCAGTCCCTTGCAGGGGTGACATAGAATCAGGAAATGTCGAGTCAGTATGGATAGAACTGAGGAATTATAAGGGTAAAAAGACCCTAATGGAAGTTATCTACAGGCCCCCAAAGTAGCATGGCTATAGAGTGCAAGTTGAACCAAGAATTAAAATTGGCATGTAGCAAAGTTAATGGTTATGGGAGAATTCAAACATGCAGGTAGACTGGGATAATCAGGTTGGAACTGGACCCTAAGAAAGGGAGTTTGTAGAGTGCCTCCGAGATGGATTCTTAGAGCAGCTTGTACTGGAGCCGATGTTCTCTGAGAAACTGAAGTTCTCAGAGAAAACATGCGCAGTTCACGGGGAGAAGGTACAAACTCTGTACAGACCGCAGCCGTAGCTAGGATCAAACCCGGGTCCCCAGCACTGTAAGGCAGCAACACTACCACTGCGCCTCCTTTTGTGGAAAAATGAACAACGGGACTAAGTTTATTAACCACTTTATTTTAAAAGACTAATTGCCTCATTCACTTTATAAATATCACCATACACGCAGACATTTCACAGCACTGATCATTGTTTCAGTGTGGCACTTCAGAATGCTTTATAGTCAAGGTAGTTCAAACCGTTTTCAAAAACAAATAAAATCAGCAAGAACCATACTTTACATCCCAAAACAAAAATTGGCTTTCGCCGCCTTTACAGTCCTTTTGTGTTGCAACAGTTAACACCTCCTCATGGCTATTATGCAGAGAGAAGGTTGAAGCAGAGAAGAAAATGTGAACAGTTTAGCAAGTACTACTGCTGGCTCTTTGTACTAACAGTAATGCTTAATTTCACACACCTGCTTTTTTGTTCCATAGAATAACACCGATAAATACGCAGGCCACTTTGAGGAGAGTAACGATTGTTAAAGTAGACAACCGAATAATGAATAACATTGATAGTGGTGCAAATGTTTGCTTTTTCCTTAAGTTAGAGAGCGCCCTTCATACTCCAGAGTCTTGTGCATAGCTGACGTATTTTTCTGTTGTTGCTAAAATAATGAATAGACCTGAAGCATATTATTATCCATATTTGCAATTAATATCTTCAATGTTTGTAAACTACTCAGCCTTGACTGTGGCTTCTAAGGAGCAGACTTGATGGGCCAAAAAGCCCAATTCTGCTCCTATGTCCTATGATCTTTACAATCCTCATTCCTTTATAAATGAGCGAACGGGAAGAACAGACTCGGGCTTCAAAAAAAAAAATCCATCCGTTTTAGTTTTAGTTTTTTTTTTAAAAAAGATGCAGCATGCAAACAGGCCCTTCAGCCCACGCCGACCAGCAACTAGTTCTATCCTACACACTGGGGACAATGTACAGAGGCCAGTTAACCTACAAACCTGCACGCCTGGGAATGTGGGATGAATGGAGGAATAAATGAATGAATAAATGCTTTATCGTCACGTGACAAGTCACAGTGAAATTCTTCGCTTGCATACCCAAGGTATGGAAATAGTTGCCGATAAAGGGCACTTACAAAGTACAAGATCCCCCTTGTTCTCCCCCTCCCCACTCCTCACAGTGTTCCTCCATTGTTCTTCCCCCTCCAAAACCCATACGGTCACAGGGAGAATGTGCAAACTCCGTACAGACAGCACCCATAGTCGGGATCGAACCCGGGTCTCTGGCGCTGTGAGGCAGCAACTCCATCACTGCGCCGCCTTTGACTCTTGTGCAATATTGAAGCCCACTTCAGTCTGACCCTCGATTCAATGGGTTTTGATAAAGTCTCCCCAACATATAACTGAAGGCCCAAATATTCTGAGTTTAGTCAAGCCTAAAACAACAGCAATAGCATAAGATATGCAGATCGAGCATTTATTTGGCAGTAATACTGCAGCCATTTTGTAACTAATGTTTGGCATCACAGCTGCTGTGGGTAGTTCACTCACCACTTCATTCCCATTATGGAAATGACTTCCTTAATGGAGCACGGGTCAGAGAAAAGGTGATGACAGTGCAGATTCCCCTAGCTGGGCACATTCTCCTTGTTGGGAGCATGCATACCATGAATTATTCCTTACGTAAACCCTGGCTGACAGAAGATAGCAGTGGGGATTTTCCTTTCTTATCACGGATGAGGCAAACTTATTCCAGTGGGTGAATACTGATCCTAGCAAGAGTGGATATTCAACCTCATCAGAACTCTTCCCTGCTTGTGCTTGTAGCTATCAGGACTTGCCTCTGGTAGCTCCCAGGCATGGGGTGGGAGGATTTGAAATGCTGCAGCAATTTATTTTACCTATTAATTCTTTGGATTCAAAGAATCACAAGTCCACTGTTTATTGCTCATTCGTAACTGCCCAGGGTCAGGCAGAGGCGAGCCACCTCATTGAGTGTAGGACTAGAGGGAGCAGCCTCGGAATAAAAGGATGTACCGTTTAGAAAGGAGATGAGGAGGAGAAATGTATTTAACCAGAAGGTGGTGAACCTGTGGAATTCATTGCTATAGATGGCCGCCAAAGCCAAGTCATTAGGGCGGCACGGTGGCGCAGTGGTGGAGTTGCTGCTTTACAGCGCCAGAGACCTGGGTTCCATCTTGACTCTGGGTGCCGTCTGTACGGGGTTTGTACATTCTCCCTGTGACCGCATGGATTTTTTCCAGGTGCTCCAGTTTCCTCCCACGCTCCACAGATGTACAGGCTTGTAGGTTTATTGACTTCAGTAAAAAAAAATGTAATTTGCCCTTAGTGTGTAGGAAAGTGTTAGTGTATGACGTGATTGGCATGGGCTCAGTGGGCCGAACAGCCTGCTTCCATGCGGTATGTCTAACGTCATTGGGTAATCTTAAAGTGGAGATTGACAGGTGCTTGATTAGTAAGGGTGTCGAAGGTAACGGGGAGAAGACAGAAAAGTGGGGTTGAGAGGGAAAAATAGATCAGCCATGATCGAATGGTGGAGTGGACTCGATGGGCCAAATGGCCTAATTCTGCTCCTCTGCCTTATGATCAAAGCTCTGCAGTCCTTCTGGTGACGGTGCATCCATGGTGCTGCTGGAAAGGAAGTTCTTGGATTTAAACTTGGCAACAATGAAGGAATGGGGTGTAATTTGAAGGGGGACAACCTGGGATTTCCACCTCCCCTCTTGGTAATTTCGATGTGTCTAAGCCCCCATGTTCTTAATATGGATCGTCACTATAACGTAATGTTTGCTACAGGAGTGGGCATTGAAGCATTCAAAGGCATATCTATCTTGCAGGGTGCTTGTAACAAACCTAGACGGTTGCACTATCCCCTCTGGCAAAGATGCTTAGAGCATCTACCGCCAACGTAGACACGACTTCCCTTCTAACCTCAGTAAGGTGAGGGATCAGGCAAGTAGAATACAGAGGTTGGACTTGATGACACCGTCAAGTCTGCAGTCAGAATTGGAATGAGTCCAGAATCCGCACGCAGTCTTCATTTCAGCAACACTTTTGTTTTTATGCCATGGTGGTGTAGTGTTGCTGCCTCACAGCGCCAGAGACCCGGGTTCGATCCTGACTACGGGTGCTGTCTGTACGGAGGTTGTACGTTCTCCCAATTGACCTGCATGGATTCCCCCCCCCCGGGATCTCTGGTTTGCTCCCACACTCCAAAGACCTGCAGGGTTGTAGTTTAATCTGCTTGGTATCAGTGTAAATTGACCCTGGTGTGTGTAGGATAGTGTTATTGTGTGAGGATCGCTGGACCCGGTGGTCCGAAGGGCCGGTTTCCACACTGTATCTCTAAACTAAACATTATAACCCATCTTCTGTTTAAACCAGCATCTGCAGTTCCTTCCCAAAGATTAAAGGCGATGCTTAATTGGAAGCAGCATGCAAAGCACTGCCCCAGCATATGGGTAGTGAACACTAATGATCTTGGCAGTTAGATGCAGCTCAGTGTAAGGGGGACGGGTAACTCAGACATCTAAAGCAGCCAGGGGTGGTTTCTGTGATGTTATCAATCTTGCACCGTTTTTGGCATTGCAATGTAACCTTGGAAGGAAGACTTTGTGAATGACACCATCCCACTATTATTAATGTACTATGATGCCGCTACATCCTTCCCATGAATGTTTGGTTGTAGCAAGAACCAGGAGAGTCCTATGGGCAGCACTACGTGACTTTGCAAATCTGCCATTTGAAAGCACATGCGATGCTTTCTGACCTGAGATTAAAGCAATATACCTGTTTTTTTGGAGGCAGAAAAACAGTTGTTTTTTTTAAAGTTCTTTTCTCACTCCATTACAACTCCAAAATGCTACATTATTAATGACAATGTCCCATTAAAATGTCCATGTCCCACCTGTCCATGTTCACCAGAGATGCTGCCTGGCCCGCTTAATTACTCCAGCACTTTGTGTGGTTTTTTTTTGGTCAACCAGCATCCGCAGTTCCTCAATGTCCTCAATCCTCTCTGTAATTGTTAGCATGTGTCCATGGAAGGCGTGGACAATCTCCTGGCAAACCAGGACACGGCGCATGTCTGGAGAACGTGGATGGGTGACGTTTCGGGATGGGAATCTTCTTCAGTCTGAACCGGCGGGGTTACTCCAGCACTTCGTGCACAGGGCTAGGGTGATGTTGAATACACATTGGACACACAGCTGTGGATCCCCAGATGAGATAGAAGGAGATCTCTGGCTCAGATGACTGCCAAGGTGGAGGTTGGGCATTTGGGCCACACCCGCATCATGGACACCAGCAGCAAGAGCACCTTACACCTGAAGACCACAATCTTGCTCGCCTCAAAAGGACACAATGTAAAGCACTTTGGCCAACGAGAGTTGTTTTGTAAATGTGCTATAAAAATAAAAGTGACTTGACTTGACACAGTGGTGGAGTAACTCCGCTGTTTCATTTCCTTTAGCCCCCAATAAAGGGGAGCTTCTGGAGGGACTCGGCAGATCCGGCAGCATCTGTGGAGGAAAATCGACGGTCGAGACCCTTCATCTCGACTGAGGAAACACCGACTCACCTTTCCCCGCACAGATGCTGTCTGACTCGCAGAGTTTCTCCAGCATCTCTCCTTGTGTTACAGATTCCAGCATCTGCAGTCTCTAGTGCCTCTGTCTTTATTGCTTCTATTCGATACTCGTGCATTTTGATAATCCTTTCTCTCTAACAATTTTGCTGCAATTTTGTCCAGGATCCTGACCGCCCAAGCTCAGTGCTGTGTGGGGTCATATCGGGTGAAAATCCATTGGAAGTATCGTTTAGACATTGGTTCTACAGTCATGCTGGTGCAAGCAATGGTTCTTTGGCACGGGGCATAACGCCGTGTGCTTAGAAAATGTTTGTCCCTGAAGCACACCCTTAACAGGTGGATTTGTCATGTCACTGGCTTAGTTCTGCTTGGGTTGTTGTGTAAACATTAGCATTTATAATTCCCAACTTATAATTCACTGCTTTCACTTTAACAGCACCGCCAGCGAACGTGTCACGCTATGCTGGAGCCATGCGATTCAAAAGCAAACAATCCACTTGAAACCAAGTCCGCCAAAAAAAAAAGCAAAAATGGTGTGCACTTTGATTTGTTCATAGCTGAAAGAAATGCTATTGGCATGCCAATGGAAGCACTTCACAAAATATCCGGTCACCGCAAACAGCCCTGTTCTCAACACTGCATTTGCAGAAGTCTGTATATAATGACAACATTATAACCAGCCAGAGTCGAGACCATTGGGCAATATTCCTGACAACCAGCCGTGCTGACAATATTGCTCCAAATGATGAAGATTGATGTTAATGCAGGTAAGTTGCAAGTAACTGTCCTGGAGAAACGTTGCTATTGTAATGGAAGCCATTGCTGTGGTTTGTCTGCTGCACTCTTTCAATAGACGTTGTTTTCTGAGTATGTGTAAGGAAGGAACTGCAGATGATGGTTGAAACCGTAGACACAAAAAGCTGGAGAAACTCAGCGGGTGAGGCAGCATCTATGGAGCGAAGAAAATGGGCAACGTTTCGGGTCGAAACCCTTCTTCAGTAATTCAGCGGGACAGGCAGCATTTCTGGAGAGAGGCAATGGGTGACGTTTCGGGTTGAGGCCCTTCTTCAGTCTGAGTTACTCCAGCTTTTTGTGTCTATCTTGTTTTTGGAGTAAACTGACTGTTCTGCATCAGCCCTTTCTCCAAACTCCCACCGTTGAACTCGCTGGCTTGCGTGCTGCTGCCAGTCAATGCCCTGCTCACTGAAAGACATTTTACCCTTTGTCAAATCGCAGTGGCAACTATCACCTCAAAAGAGTCAGCACCTTGTCCCACTCTCTCCACAGAATCTCTGGCTTCCAGCTGGGCTGAGAGCTGCTGGACAGTCTTCTCCAGGCTGAGGTTCTGCCGGCGTGTGCGCAAGTAGTTCTGCTGAAGCTGCTTCTGGTATTCAATCACCCGCTCCTTCTCTGCACACCACAGCAGCCGTTCCTTCTGAGAGTCGAGGGCCAGCGCCTGGCTCCTCTGCTTCTCGTGCTCCAGTTGGGCTTTTAGCTTGTCCACTTGTCCCTGCAGGCTCGCTGGCCCTTGCTGGCTCTGTCGCAGGGAGAGCGCCGGTTCGGGCCGGCCGTCGTTCTCGCCGCCACAGCTCGCTTCCTTCCAGCTGACCGAGCTGCGTTTCAGGTCGCGGATCCTCTGTTCCTGCAGGCCGACCTTCTCCCGCAGCAGCTCGGCCGCATTCCTCATGCGCTGCAGCTCGTTCTCGCACACCTCCAGCTCCCTCGCCTTGGTCTGGACTGCGCCCTGCAGCTCCTCAACCCGCTGCTCTCGAGAGGACAGCTTCCCTCTCGCCTCCCTCACCTGGTTCCTGAGGGTCAGCACCTCATTGGTCTTGTTGGCCAGCTCCGTCTGCAAGTCCTTCAGCTGTTGCTTTAGAAGAGAGATCACCCCAGACTTCTGGCAGACCTGAAACAATAATGGTCCATAATCTGCAAATGCACACTAACATCACTTGCATCACACTGCCCCACAACTGTGTTTTCAAACTAGATGTGACACCAATCAAAGCTTGATCCGACTAGTAGAAACAAGGAACTGCAGATGCTGCTGACAAAAATAATACACCAGAGTTGTGGAGAAACTCAGTGGGTCAGGCAGCATCCCTGGAGAACATGGATAGGTGGAGATCTGACATTTTATTCTGAAGAAGGGTACCAACCCGAAACATCACCAATCCATGTTTTCCTGGGATGCTACCGAACTAATGAGGTGCTCCTGCACTTTGGGTCCTTTCTTGATCAAACAAGGCTTGGCGCCAATCAACCTTTGACCAAAGAGAGATTTTTACAAGAAGATATTTCCTAAGTTTGAGACCTCGCTATCGTTTATCATATTATTTATTATGCATATATATTCTGTTGTGCTGCTGCAAGTAAGAATATCATTGTTCTATCTGGGACATATGACAATATAACATTCTTGACTCTTGAACAGCTAAAGGCAGATCTGCAGTGTAGAGTAATTAAATGAAGTGACGAGCAAGAGGATGGAACAGGCGTGACACTCCCTGGAAGAGATTACAAAAACCAGGAGGGGTAAAGTGATCTTAAAGAATTGTGTTCATTGTCATGCGGTTTAACGGACCATCTAAACTCTGTGCTTAGACGTCCGCTGAGGAATGGAAATGTGGGGAACCTGGGGCCGTGGTCACTGCAACCTCAAAATAAAATGGTTTACAATTTATTGCAAATAGTGAAAGGACTGGATAGAGTAGAAACATAGAAAACATAGAAAATAGGTGCAGGAGTAGGCCATTCGGCCCTTCGAGCCTGCACCGCCATTCAATATGATCATGGCTGATCATCCAACTCAGTATCCTGTACCTGCCTTCTCTCCATACCCCCTGATCCCTTTAGCCACAAGGGCCACATCTAACTCCATCTTAAATATAGCCAATGAACTGGCCTCAACTACCTTCTGTGGCAGAGAATTCCACAGATTCACCACTCTCTGTGTGAAAAATGTTTTTCAGTCCTAAAAGACTTCCCCCTTATCCTCAAACAGTGACCCCTTGTTCTGGACTTCCCCAACATCAGGATCAATTTTCCTGCATCTAGCCTGTCCCATCCTTTAAGAATTTTGTACGTTTCTATGAGATCCCCCCTCAATCTTCTAAATTCTTGCGAGTACAAGCCGAGTCTATCCAGTCTTTCTTCATATGAAAGTCCTGCCATCCCAGGAATCAGTCTGGTGAACCTTCTCTGTACTCCCTCTATGGCAGTACAGAGAAGATGTTTCCACTAGTAGGAGAGTCCAGGATCAGAGGCCACAGCCTCAGAATAAAAGGACGTATCTTTAGAAAGATGAGGAGGAATTTCTTTAGTCAGAGGGTGGTGAATCTGTGGAGCTCATTGCCACAGAAGGCTGTGGAGGCCAAGTCAATGGATATTTTTGTGGCAGAGATGGACAGATTTTTGATTAATAAGGGGTGTCAGGGCTTATGGGGAGAAGGCAGGAGAATGGAGTTGAGAGTGAAAGGTAGATCAGCCATGATTGAATGGCAGAGTAAACGATGGGCCGAACGGCCTAATTCTGCTCCTATGGGATTTATGGGCTTCTGAACAAAAACTTATTCCAAATTTAACGGCAGATGAATGAAAGACAGTTTCTCTGCATTGGAAACCCGCAAATTAGATTGCAGCCAGCAGACGACTTTGTCATACGTCTTACACTATCTTTAAGTTTTAAAACCCAATAAATGTTTCCAATCGATTCAGGACCACAAATTACATAGAATAAAGTGGTTTACAATATGTTGCAGCAACCTTTTTAGTTAATGGAAGATGAATGAAACACAATTACTCTACATTGGGAACACTAAATTAGACTGTTTGAAGCAGGTAGAATACCTTCTCATCCATTATGCACTAACCTTTTCTATGGTAAGGTTTTATAACCAAATTTACATTTTCAATCGGTTCAGGTTTGGAAGTCAGTTCATGTGGGTGTAGGAGTAGGGAGTGCCATAGTCCTATTCTACTGATTTAAATTATGAAACATGGTTCTATGGTCTCTGGTTGGAGAGGGGTTCTCTGGGTCTGCTGGAGCACACAGTTGCAAGCCACTTCAATTCCCCTTTCCATTCCCAAATCAACATCTCTATCCTGGTCCACCTCCACCGCCAGCGAGAGGCCACTCTGGCAAAGTGGAAACACAACGCCTCCTATTCTGCTTGGGTTGCTTACAACCCAACTGTGCGAGTATCAAATTCTCCAACCTCAGGCAACCCACCCCTCCTCCCCCCTGTGGCACAGCTGCCAGAGACCCGGGTTCAATCCTGACTACATGTGATGCCTGTATGGAGTTTGTACGTTCTCCCTGTGACCCGCCTGGGTTTTCTCTGGATGCTCCAGTTTCCTCCCTCATCCCAAAGACGTGCAGGTTTGTAGGTTAATTGGCTTCTGTAAATTGTCCCTAATGTGTAGAACTAGTGTTCGGGTGATCACATCCTATTACCTCCATCCCATTCACACTCCCCTTCCACCTACATCTCATCCTCCAGCTTCACATTTGCACCTTTTCTCTCCTTCTGACTTTAGTCTTTCAAGATAGTGTGGAAACAGGCCCTTTGGTCCACTCTGTTAACTGCTCAAATCCAAAAATACATAATGTCATGGCAAACTGAAGACTTAAATGACCACAAAACTAATGAGCTCGGAGTTGCAAACGTATCAGTCTAAGGAAGGGTCCTGACCCGATATGTAGCCTGTTTAAGACTCGCGGACTATCTTTAATTGAAATTTTCTTTGCACTAAATGTTATTCCCTTTATCCTGCATCTGTGGAATGCTTGATTGTAATCACGTATGGTTTTTCCACTGACTGGAAAGCATGCAACAAAAAATATATTTTCCCTGTACCTTGCTACACGTGACAGTAAACTAAACTAAGTTGCTGGCAAAATGCTGGAGTAACTCAGTGGGTCAGGCAGCATCTCTGGAGAAGAGTAATCGGGTCGAGACCCTTCTTCAGACGGAGAGTCAGGGGAGTGGGAACCGAGCAATATGAAAAGGTTCATCAAGCAAATAAATGAAGGATATGCAAAAGCCCAAAAAGTGTTAATAGGCTTTGAAGATTAATAGGTTTGAAGAAGGGCCTTGACTCGAAACATCTTCTCCAGAGATGCTGCCTGACCCGCTGAGTTACTCCAGCATTTTTTGTCTTTCTTCAGTTTAAACCAGCATCTGCAGTTCCTTCCTAAACTAAGATGCTGCCAGAACTACTCAGTTCCTCCAGCACTTTGTGTCTTTTCTTGTAAACCAGCATCTGCTTTTCCTTGTGTCCCATCCTATTCCCCTTGGCAATCTACGCTCCATGGTGCAGGGGCCAGAACATTAATTATATTATTTTATCTCTGCGTAACCGGCGATGTTCCTACCTCCCATTTAATTTCCTGGAGCGTTGGGCCGAGTTCCGTTTGTTCTCGTTCGTAAGTTTTGCATTTGGCTTTGAGGCTGTTGCACTGCTGGAGAAGTTGGGCAAAGTTGTCCCTCAGTTGCTGCTTCTCTTGTTGGAGCTGGCTGACTTGGATCTGGAGGAGCTGGCATTCTCCGTGCTCCGCGTGAGAGGAGTGGGTGGTGTTAACGGCCTCCCTCCGCTCCGGGCTGCCTGGCCCCTGCCCGCAGTGTCTCTCCTTCCCGTTGTCCGGGGACTCCCGACCTCCTCTCTCTGCCGGATCCACCACTGGATCCCGAGCCGCAGATCTGCTGGCGGAAGGGGTTGAGTGGAGGCGTGAGCTGCAGTGATTGGAGCTCAGGTCTTTGTTGCCAGGGCAGTGCCCACCTTCAGAGGTGGACACGATGCCCCCATTTCTCAAGATGCCTCCAACAGAACCAATGTGTTGGGCTGAACCTCCAAACCTTTTACGAAGGGTGGCGGCGGCTCCAGTGGGCTCCGGCTCGCGGCTGCATCCGGTGCTGTGGGTCGGGAGGCTGGACATGGAATTCCTACCCGAGTCCGACAGTGTTCCCGAGCAGCTCGTCTGCTTCTGCTCGGTTCCCTGCTGTTTCCCTGCAGAGTTTCCCGGATTCGGGACGCTTCCCTGAGACACAAGCTCCGCCTCCATCTGGTTTCCCAAAGGACCGTTGAGATTGGCGCCATTTCTAGGCACCAATGCCTTAACTGCTGTCGGCCTGATAACACTCCTTCTGCTGCCCTGCAGAGAAACAATAGTGGAATGAGCATTTAATGCATCTTGTGTTTTATAACTGTTGGCAGATCAATATCCCTCCTGAGATAAATAAAGTTCTATCATATCGTATCATTTTAAGTATCTTCTACCAACAATCCTCCCCCCTCCCCACCTAATCTCCTTCCTTCATACCTAGCTGGTTAACCAGTCTGAAGAAGGGTTTCAACCCGAAACGTTTCCTATTTCCTTCGCTCCATAGATGCTGCTTTGAGTTTCTCCAGCATTTTTGTCTAACCAGTTCTATAGTTCACATTGTATCCCTCTTGAGAGCACACCATACCAAGACAACAATTGGTTTACCAGAGCACCTCCCTGCTTGAGGTCATTTGTTAACTGTTCCTGGGCTTTTCTCGCCTCCAGCTCTTCACCCACTCCCCCACTCCCTCTCCCTCCCCCCCTGAGGAAGGATCCCAACCTGAAGTGTCACATACATCCTTTTCCTCCACTGATTCTGAATGACCCACTGAGTTACTCCAACACATAGTGTCTATCAGAGATATAATCGGACTTTGTTAATCGGAGTTACTTAGAGATACAACATGCAAACAGGCCCTTTAGCCCACTGAGTCCACACCAACCCATTCACATTAGTTCAGTGTTGTCCCACTTTCTCATCCGCTCCTTGCACACTAAGGGCAATTTACAGAGGTCAATTAACCTGCAAACCCGCACGTCTGTGGGATGTGGGAGGAAACCGGGGCACCCAGTGGAAACCCACGGAGTCACAGGGAGAACATGCAAACTCCACACAGACAGCCCCAAGGTCAAGACCGAACTTGATCACTCTCTGGTGCTGGGAGGCAGCAACTCCACTGTGCCGCCTCTAATATTACATGTTTTCAATTTTTCCATCTCTATAATCAGCCCGATTAGGTTCTTTATCTTGGAGATCCAATACTTCAGAAGACTCAGAGGTTCCATCTGTTCTCTTCATTGACAGAGTAACAGATCCCACACCACTATTTTAATCACAGGATCTTTTGTATCCTCAGCATCTTTAGTTGATAATCACCCGTTAAATTGGCAGATTAACTATGCGGTGTCAAGTTGCAGCTTTGGAATCGTTCTCTGCACACAATTGGTTGCTGGCATTTTTATCCCCACATCACTGCATTGATTAAACTTTAACAAAGAATATAGGACATCATTGGTGTGAAGTGCTTTGAAGTGGGAAATATTTTGTTCTGATGAATGTTTGCCTCATTCCACAGTATTGCCGGTATATCTTTGCTTTTATTTCAGATTTACAGAAGGCACAGCTCGTCTTCCTACGAGTTTAGTTTAGACTTAAAGCATGGAGACAGGTCCTTCATTCCACTGAGTCCATGCAGATCACCTATTCACACCGATTTAGTTTAGTTTAGTTTAGTTCAGAGATACAGCGCGGAAACAGGCGCTTCACCTCATCAGGTCCGCGCCAACCAGCAATCCCCGCATATTAACACTACCCTACACACATTAGGGAGAATTTTACATTTACCAAGCCAATTTACCTACATTCCTGCATGTCTTCCAGTGCGGGAGGAAACCGAAGATCTCGGAGAAAACCCACGCGGTCACAGGGAGAACGTTGGGATCGAACCCAGGTCTCCGGCGCTGCAAGTGCTGTACGGCAGCAACTCTACCGCTGCGCCACCGTGCCACCCCGTTGTTATCCCACGCGCTCCACACTAGGGGAATTTATTGTTTGACAAGAGCCCAGTTAACCTACAAACCCGTACATCTTTGAGAAGTGGGGGAAAACTGGAGAACCCGGAGGAACCCACGTGGTAACAGGGAGATCTTGCAAACTCCACACGGACACCCTACCAGCTGTGCCACTGTGCGGGTTGATGGTTGGTTCAGTACGTAATGCTCTCATTGCCAAGAACTTAAACCTTGACATGAATTGGAAGGAGTGGATATTCATCAGGATCAAGGCGAGGGATGTGTGTGGTGGTTCACTGATCTCACCTGCAGCTACAGTCCTTCGCTCCATAGATGCTGCCTCACCCGCTGAGTTTCTCCAGCACTTTTGCCTACCTTCACCTGTAGCTTTGATCTTTATCACAGAGATTGACAAGACCTCTGCAAAGGCTTTGAAGGGGAATCTTAATAAGCCCTGATCAGACGGACGCAGAGAATTTCACACTACCACTCATCAGCAGCCTGATTAAAATTCCTCTGGAAAGCTACCGCGGGTGGAGCCGTGCGATGGCAGCCTCGCCAACAGTCTGTCTTGGCCTTTTCTACTTTTGTTGTTTTTAGTCTGTTGTTCAATGTATGTTTTAGTGCAGCAACTGTACCACTGGTCACCATGCCACACAGCTAAACATGCCCTGGGGCCCCATTAGTCCCCTGCTTCTAATGACACCACTTTCCCCCATGACGAAATAGAAAGTGTTTTGCATTGATATAGCGCCTTTCATGCTGTCAGGATGCAATAGAAAATAACAACAACTTCACTGCCCATGATATGGTTTTGGGCCAGAGTTGGTAGTGCTATATGGGGTGTCTGGTGGAAGTGGGGGCGGCGGTCTCACCTGCTCTAGATGGCCGGAGACAGGTACCAGTGTTGGTGGAGGGTCTTTAACATCCATGTTGATGGGTACGTCTTTCTGAGGCCCTGGGCCAGAGACACGGCTCTTCCGCTTGCCCGTGAGTCCGTTGCTTTGGCTGATGCCGATGTAGAAAAAATCCTCGGTTGTCTCGCACCGGGAGCCGTTGCCGATGGGCTCGTGGCTGCCGCCAAACTTCAGCAGCCCGTCCTGCTGCCGGATAAACCTCTGGAGGTGCGACGGCTTCTTGCCCCTGGACTCGAAGGCTTTGCAGTGCTTGTCATGGAGACCGCCCCCCGAGATGAGGCTGCTCACACTCCCCATGTTGTCTGCGGCTGGACGGCGTGTCGGTGGTGGGGCAGCCCGAGAGTTATTCTCCGCAGCATCCCCGATGGCTGAAGCAACTCCAACTCAGTCTGTCCAATGAATCCGCTGTTCCTGCCAGGAAACAAAAGGAAGAGGTAAAGAATCCGATGGATTAAACATGGCAGTGGGTAGAAGCACTGCCCCACAGCGCCAGAGATCCAAACCTCGTGTGCTGTCTGTGTGGTGTTTGCACGTTCCCCCTGTGACCGCATGGGGTTCCCCCAACACCCCGAAGGCATGCGGGTTTGTGGGTTAATTGGTCCTCTGTAAATTATCTGCAGAGTGGATTTGAAAGTGTGATAACGTAGAAATAGTGTGAACGGGTGATCGATGGTCAGCATGGACTCAGTGGGCTGAAGGGCCTGTTTACAATCTGCATCTCTATTTAATTGTGTGTGAAATTAGGATCTCACACACTAAAAACCTGACAACGTCCAGGGTTAAGCAGCCTGTCTGATGGGACTCATTCAGTAGCCAAGATATACACTGCTCCTTTCTCAGCAATGCATACATCAATTTCTGGATGGAGCAGGTATCTGGAGCTCTTGTATGTTTCCTGCTTGTTTGGCTTCATTGTCCATGCCATCCAGTTGGCTAGTCCCATTTACTGGCATTTTGCCTATGGCCCTCAAAACCCAATCTATCCATCCATAACCATAAATGTCTTTTAAAAGATTAAAACTTGATTGCACAAGCTTTGTAAACGTTTAATTAAATGCTCCATTGACTTTGTAAAGTGTAAATAGCAAGGGATTTTCTGAACATTACATGCTTTACAAGATATTCGAGCTGCTTTTCTAATTGGCATCGTTTAGTTCAGAGTTACAGCACAGAAACAGGCCCTTTGGCCCACCGAGTCTGCACCGACCCACGACCCCCGCACACTAACACTATCCCACACACGCACGCACACGAGGGACAAGTTATATTTATATCAAGCCAATTAACCTACAAACTTTTGAGTGTGGGAGGAAACCGAAGGTCTCGGAAAGAAATCACGCGGTCACAGGGAGAACGTACAAAGATCCGTACAGGCAGCACCCGCGGTCGGGATCGAACTCAGATCTCTGGCGCTGCGAGCGCTGCAAGGCGGCAACTCTACCGCTGCGCCACCGTGCCACCCGAGGCGTTAGTGTGCACAAGACTTTCTCCAGCACAAGCTCTTTCACTTATGTATGTTTTGGGATACTGCTTGTCAAATTGTCTGGAAGGAATGAATTATTGCCAATTTATTGCCTCGGTCACGGTTAAAGACTCATTTAAATGCCAAAGAAACCAAGCCCTTTGACAGCAATATAAATAGCGACGTTGGAATCCGAGGGACTTCACACACTGCAACACCACATTATAAAATCTTTGTTCAAGGAGTATATGGTCCGAGGGATTAGGTGGACTCACCATGAAGGCAAAGGGCCGGCCTACTAACTGCATTCTCTTAGCTAATAATTAGTGCAGACCCACACCATGAGCAACAACAGGACTCTGCAGTTTGTGTTACATTGGTGTGTCAAGATGATGGAACTGATGGGTAAACAATGCCGCCAACTTCATAAAACCTGTAGGGTTAAGGGTGGGGGCAAAGACAAATACGATTCACAACTCATTGATCCTCTTAAATATACACCCTGCATAGATGTTTGGGCAGCGGGAGGGTGCTGTAGACCTGCAAGGGAAGGTAGACGCTCCCGCCCCCACGAGTCTCGGGCAAATGGGGCTCGTCAGCCTGGGAAGGCAGTCCATCTAGGAGATGGAAAACTCGGATTTAAAACCTCCACTGCCTTGTGGCCATATCCAGTCATGGAAAAGGCTCCAGGAGTAAACCTCAAGAAAATCCGGAGTCGGAGCCCCTAAGGCTACAACCTCGCTCTGGCAGCTCCTGCGACGGCGCTGGTGCCAAACTGTAACGGCCCTGCTCTTCCTTTGGATCGATCAGCGACGTGGAGAGGGGGGGACGTGCTGCATGGGCAACCGCCTGTCCTCCATATGACATCGCCCAGGCTTGCATCTGACCGGGATGCATCACCCATGGTCAGTCATGACCGAGAGGGGCCTACTATAGATGTTCATTATCCAACTAAACAAATATACTCATGTGCTGAAGATAGGTACAAAAAGCTGGAGTAACTCAGCGGGTCAGGCAGCATCTCTGGAGAAAAGGAATTGGAGTCCCGAAACGTCACCTACTCCTTTTCTCCAGGGATGCTGCCTGACCCGCTGAGTTACTCCAGTTTTTTGTGCCTTTCCTTTGGCTTATCTTTTGCTCTGGTATTTTATTTAATTCACATGTGTAATCGATAATGTTTTATTATTAATGTTTATTGTTTTATGTGTCATTCTTAATTGTCACTGTATGTCATGTTGTCACTTGCGAGCGGAGCACCAAGGCAAATTCCTTGTATGTGAACATACTTGGCCAATAAACCTATTCATTCATTCATTAAGTCAGCATCTGCAGTTCCTTCCTACACATTTCCATGCGCTCCTGGAAGTGCAGATGTGCTCAAACGCTGACTCTAAAGTTTCATTTCTCAATCCGACTCAAAATTAGTTGCAGTAACAAAGAACTGCAGATGCTGGTTTACACAAGAGGACTCAGAGTGCCGGAGTTACTCAGCGGGTCAGGCAGCATCTCTGGAGAACATGAATAGGTGGGAGTTGCTCGAGAAATATCATCAATCTTTTTGTGCAAGACAGCCCCAAATTTGTGAATCGTGGAATAATGGAGCACAGGAGGAGGCAATTCTGCCAGGTCTCCATCAGATCCTTTGTTCAGACACACATGGGAAAGGGGTTTCACTGGTGTTCCTTGTGCCTGCTCTTAATGGAGGCAATATCCTTGCCATTTTGATGGCTGCCACAACTTGGGGAAGTCCAGAACAAAGGGTCACTGTTTAAGGATAAGGGGGAAGTCCTTTAGGACCGAGATGAGAAAAAAAAAAATCACACAGAGAGTGGTGAATCTGTGGAATTCTCTGCCACAGAAGGTAGTTGAGGCCAGTTCATTGGCTATATTTAAGAGGGAGTTAGATGTGGCCCTTGTGGTTATAGGGATCAGGGGGTATGGAGAGAAGGGAGGTACAGGATACTGAGTTGGATGATCAGCCATGATCATATTGAATGGCGGTGCAGGCTCGAAGGGCCGAATGGCCTACTCCTGCACCTATTTTCTATGTTTCTATGTCAGAGCGATTGCCTTTCCTACACTGCACTGATCTCGAATCAACATTGTTGTTCACACGCCGAACAGCAAACTCTGGAAATAGGTTCACCACTCCAATATCCACAACAGTAGGATGTTTAGTTTAGGTGTATTATTGGTACGTGTACTGAAATACAATGGAAAAAGTTGAGTTTTGCATGCTATCCAATCAATTCAGATAATACTATACATAATACGGGGTAGACAAAAATGCTGGAGAAACTCAGTGGGTGAGGCAGCATCTATGGAGCGAAGGAAATTGGCAACGTTTCGGATCTCGACCTGAAACGTTGCCCATTTCCTTCTCTCCTTAGATGCTGCCTCACCCGCTGAGTTTCTGCAGCATTTTTGTCTACCTTCGATTTTCCAGCAGTTCCTTCTTAAACATACATAAAATACAGGGGATCGTTTTTAACACAAAGGGTGGCGAGTACCTGGTACACGCTGCCAGAAGTGGTGGGTGAAGCAGATACAATAGTGGCATGTAAGAGACATTTGGATAAGCAAGGTGGCGCAGTGGTTGTGTTGCTGCCTTGCAGTGCCAGGTACCCGGGTTCGAACATGACTATGGCTGCTGTATGTGCGGAGTGTGCACGCTCTCCCTGTGACCATATAGGTTTTCTCCAGGTGCTCCCACACTGCAAAAAATGTACAGGCTTGTCCATTAATTGGCTTCGGTAAAAATTGTAAATTGACCCTAAAGTGTGTAGGATAGTGCTGGTGTACGGGGTGGTCACTGGTCGGCTCGGACTCGGTGGGCCGAAGGTTCTGTCCTTGTTTGGTGCTGTCCTATCTTCTATAGATAGGATCAAGTCAAACGGAAGTACAATAGGTGGAAGCTCAGAGTCTTCTTTAAAAAGTGGAAAGACCCTGCCGACTCCTGGGAACGATCACACTCAATGGGATGTGGGGAATCCCGTTTGGGATGGCTCCTTCGTGGGGAACTGACGGACGGCCACTGTGAACAGCAGAAAGATCAGGCGCCCTCCCAAATGACCCAACTACCTTCTCCGTCACCTGCCGCTCTCTCTCTGCAGCTCCCACACTTCCTGCTTCAGCTACCTCAGAGGCAAGTCATCCTCAATCGCAGGCAGACAAAAGTGCTGGAGAAACTCAGCGGGTGCAGCAGCATCTATGGAGTGGAGGAAGTAGGCAACGTTTTGGGCCGAAACCCTTCTTCAGGCGTTCCCTTCAGAGATAGGATTACTCTGCGCACTTCATTGCAATTTAAAATCCTCCTGCCTACAGTGCCTGTTTTCCCACAGTCAGCGGCTTGTGAGCCTGTTAAACAGCTTTAAGTACCAGTTAATAGATCCACCCAAATCCGCCAACCTGATATTTAGAAGGATTGCCTTTGATGGGGAGAGATATCTTGAACAAATGGAGGGACCTGGAATTGCAATCAGGTCGTTAGAGATACAGCACGGAAACAGGCCCTTCGGCCCACTTATTCCTTGCCCACTTGCAATCACCCTGTACACTTGCACTATCCTACTTACCAGGGACAATTCACAATTTTACCAAAGCCAATTAACCTACAAACCTGCGTGTCTTTGGAGTGTGGGAGGAAACCAGAGCACCCGGAGAAAACCCAAGCGGAGAAAGTACAAACTCCGTACAGGCAGCACCCGTGGTCAGGATCGAACCCGGGTCTCTGGCACTGCAAGGCAGCAACTCCACTGCTGCGCCACCGTGCCACCCACCTACCCCACAGTGCCACACCACCCTCAGGTTTTACACAGGAGGGTGACGGATAGATCAATGCAGAAGACTACCATCCTTCAAGGATCACAGTAAATACTTTAAAGGCTAGATGGTCACCTAAATGTTGCCATTGTTTTCCCATATTTCCTTACAAATGTAGATGGCCATTCAGCCCATTGTGTCTATGCTGGCTCTCAGAGCAATCGCATTCCCCACATACTTCACTGTTCTCTCCCAAGCATCAAGAGAGTGGGTCAAGAATGTATTATTGTCGAATGCACCAACACTTCTTACTTACAGCAGCACAACAGGCTTGCAAACACTGTGATCAATAGATAATATAACAAAAAAGAGGACAATTTCAATAAATAAAAGACCCAATATAGTGCAAAATACAAAACAAAGCCCAGTGTCCCATATAGTATGCAGTTCATAGTCTGGTTGGAGTTTGGAGGTGTGTTAAGGGACCTGATGGTCGTGGGGAAGAAGTTGTTCCTGAATCCTACAACCATCAGGCTGTTAAACACTACAACCTCCAAACTACATACACTTTGGGGCAGTCTTTTTGTCTTAGCACTATTATTGTTTGTTTTATATGCACATACACGTCTGGGCGTGTGGGCGTGCGTATATTGATCCTGATTACACGTGCTGACTTTTGTTCTCTCTGTGAACGTGTGGGTTTTCTCCAGGTGCTCCGGTTTCCTCCCACATTCAACAGAGGTTTATGGAACTAGCGTGCAGGTGGTAAAAGGTCGGCGTGGACACGGTGGGCTGAAGGGCTTGTTTCCGTGCTATATCTCAAAATCTAAAGTGCTATTAATTACATAAGTCTAGTAAAGAGCCAATGTAACCACTGCTGCAGTCTGAAGAGGGCTCCCGACCCAAAATGTCACCGATCCATGTTCTCCAGAGAGGCTGCAGAGACCCACTGCTCCTGCACTTTGTAACTTTCTCGTTTCAGTGTCACCATAATGGGCTAAATGACTTCCTTCTCTGTCTATGGAATTAAACACTGAGGCTCAGCTGCTGCCTCAGAGCGCCAGATCAGGTTTGATCCTGACCTCAGGTGCTGTCTATGTGGACTTTGCACATTCTCCTAGTGACCACGTGGGTTTCCTCCGTGTGCCCCGGTTTCCTCCCACATCATAACAACGTGCGGGTTTGTAGGTTAATTAGTCTCTGATATTTAGGGAGTGGATGAGAAAGTGGGATAATGTAGAACTAGTGTCAATGGGTGATCAATGGTCGGCGTGGACCTGGTGGGATGAAGGGTCTGTTTCCATGCTATATTGCTAAACTAAATTTATTGATCACATCTTATGGTAAACATAGACCTTTCAGTTTTATTCACGAGACTCGTGAAAAGCCGAGTGAAATGTTCTTTCAGCTAATAATTTTTGGTTATTTCAGACAGTTACACAGATAGAGTTTTCTCTATCTGTGTAACTGTCTGAGTGGCAACCTGAAATTTGCCAGGAGCACATCTTTGAACAGCAGTGTAAAATAAAGGCAAGCTTAATTAAATTAAAACAAGTGGGGCACTCTGCAACTTAATTTTCATTTGAAGGAGAAGGCGTAAGCCAGTGCTTAGTCATGACAAGTAATTTAACCAGCTTTCTTTGAATAGACAGCGCTGTTTAATTCAATCTGTGTGACATTTGGTGAATAGCAAGAACACTTAAGCCAAATGTTCCTTCAGCTCCATTTAAAATGCACCCAGTCTTGGGTCACTGAAGCGTGCAGCCATGCTAATGTTATTGGAATGCAAATCAGGGTGAATTGGGACCCAGTCCCACCTCTCTCACACACAAACAACACTTTTGCCTTGTAATTGTAGCAGGGCATTTTAAGGTACACGTCTGGACTCGTGGGGATAATGGTTCCCTCCATGTGGCTTCATTAGACATGAATAATTTTGAATACAAACCAGGCAGCTTGCAAAGGGAGGCAAAATATGGCTTTTTTTAGTTTCGGTTAGTTTAGAGATGCAGCGCAGAGGCAGGCCGTCTGGCTCACCGAGTGCACGCCGATCACCGTACGTCAACACTATCCTACTCATGAGGGACAATTTACAATTTTTACCAAAGCCAAATTAACCGGAGTGCGGGAGGAAACCGGAGCACCTAGGGGAAACCCATGCAGGTCACGAGGAGGACGTACAAACTGCGTAGAGATCGCACCCATAGGCATGATCTAACCCGGGTTTCTGGCGCTGTAAGGCAGCAACTCTAGTGCTGTTCCACCTTGCTGCCACCATAGCTTAAAAAGTCGTGCAATATCTCATCACTGCAAAATTATTCATGAGAACCAGGAGCTGCACAGTGGCGCAGCGGTAGAGTTGCTGCCTTACAGCGCCATGGGCCCAGGTTTGATCCTGACTACAGGTGTGGCTGCGTGGGTTTCCTCCGGCTCCGTTTCCATCCCACAATCCAAAGACGTCTGGGTCTGTAGGTTAATAGGCCTCAGTAAAATTGCTCCCAGATTGTAGGTAGTGGGTGGGAATGTGGGGTGACATAGAACTAATGTGAACGGGTGGTCAGTGGTCAGCGTGGGCTTGGTTGGCTGAAGGGCCTGTTTTCATGCTGTATCTCTAAACTACACTAAACCAAGTGCTGGTTAAATGGGAAGATTATAGTTGGCCACCTGATGGTCAGCACGGACAGGGCGGGCTGAAGGGTCTGTTACCTCTGGGAAACATTAGCAGGTACAAGCAGAATGACAGTCAGGATTGAACGCAATAATAAGGCATCCCGACTAACTGCGCCTGTGCCAAGAGTAAAGCCAATTAAACCCCCAGCAAACTCCAACAAACATTGACCGGATAATCTGCATTAGTGGGAGAAATTAATATCATCCCCAGGATAAGTCTCCGTTTCTCAGACATAGGACACCAGGGAATCTTTTACACAACCTCTTTTAATTCTTAGATTGAAAGATACAGCATGGAAACTGTCCTTCAGTCCGTTGAGTTCACACTGACCAGCGATGGCCAATCCAAAGATAGACACAGAGTGTAGTAACTCAGCAGGTCAGGCAGCATCTCTGGAGAGAAGTGACATTTCAGGTCGGGATCCTTCTTCACGCTCTTCAGATGACACATCCACATGTTAAACCACTTTCGCATCCACTCCCTACACACTTATAGACAATGGGTGCAGGAGTAGGCCATTTGGTCCTTCGAGCCAGCACCGCCATTCAATGTGATCATGGCTGATCATCCCCAATCAGTACCCCGTTCCTGCCTTCTCCCCATATCCCACGACTCTGCTATTTTTAAGAGCCCTATCTAGCTCTCTCTTGAAAGCATCCAGAGAACCTGCCTCCACCGCCCTCTGAGGCAAAGAATTCCACAGACTCCCCACTCTCTGTGAGAAAAGGTGTTTCCTCGTCTCCGTTCTAAATGGCTTACTCCTTATTCTTAAACTGTGGCCCCTGGTTCGGGACTCCCCCAACATCGGGAACATGTTTCCTGCCTCTAGCATGTCCAAGCCCTTAACAATCTTATATGTTTCAATGAGATATCCTCTCATCCTTCTAAACTCCAGAGTGTACAAAATCCTTGGGCCAATATCTTACAGAGGCCAATTAACCGAAGCACCTGGAGTGAAGCCACACGGTGAGTTGGAGAGCGTGCAAGCTCCACACAGACAGCACCCGAGGCCAGGATCGAAACGGCTGTGAAGAAGCAGCTCTACCACTGTGCTGCCTGCTCTTGATTATCTGAAAGATGGTCACTCCAAGAGGCCGTTACTCCACTAGCACTGGTTCTGAAGAGTCACGGGATTTATCAAATGAAGCACGTTAAAATGAGATATTCCAAAAATCAACAATTTGGATTAGAAAGCATTTAAACTCATTCACAAATCCCAGTAAACGATGGCTGGTTTAATGAGACGAAAGTTCAGCTTTGAGGCTTTGTTGCATTCAAGTGGCTAAACAAATAATGAAATGCTGAAAGGATACTCTTTGAAGAGACTGCATGGTTCATTAATACAACAGGCAGTGTTTCAAGTGAAGGAAGGAACTGCAGACGCTGGTTTAAACTGAAGGCAGGTCTCGACCCAAAACTTCACCTATTCCTTTTCTCCAGAGATGTTGTTTCAGCCGCTGAGCTACTCTAACTTTTTGTGTCTAAAGGCAGTATTTAATTCGCTCCTTCAAAAGAGATCTCAAGTGATAACAACCAGGAATAGAAAGTCAATGTACTCAGTGAAAGAGACTGAGATGCAGCATGCAGATACAAGTTGCTGCAGAATTAGGGTAGGTGTGTCAGAGGTTATGGGGAGAAGGCAGGAGAATGGGGTTAGGAGGGAGAGATAGAGCAGACATGAATGAATGGCGGGGTAGGCTACGTGGGTCGAATGGCCTAATTTGCTCCTATCACGTATGATCTTATGAATTAGTCCATTTGGCCCATCAAATCTACTCCGCCATTCAATCATGGCTGATCTGTCTTTCCCTCCCCCCACCCCCCAATTCTCCTGAAACTTTCTTTATCTTTGTTTTCCTAGCAATATGTTCCCTATAATAACAAACATGAACTAGCTCTGACGGGTTCAATGTTTCCTCTCAGCCATTAATTACACCGTGAGCATTTGAAAAAACACCCCAAAGCATTTCAACACCGAAACAGATCTTTACACTGCAGATTGTAATCCCCAATGTACTGCCTGAAGGGACAGTGGGAGCAAGAAACTGGATTAGGAAAAGTAACCTGGCGTGCCTGTGTTCGGGGGAACCACAGGGATAGCACAGGGTAAGATGGACTGAATAGCCTCCTCCCAGGTACTCAGAGGATCTGTCAGAAATGAAGTTGATCCAATTTTGGAGCTCTGCCCAACAACTTTCTAACATTTTCACACAAAGGGTGGTGGGCGTATGGAACGAGCAGCCAGTGGAGGCAAGGACCATCCCAACGTTTAAGAAACAAAGGGTGCACAAAATGCTGGAGAAACTCAGCAGGTGCAGCAGCATCTATGGAGCGACGGAGATAGGCAACGCTTCGGGCCAAAACCCTTCTTCAGTTTAAGAAACAAACATGTACATGGATAGGACAGGTTTGGAGGGATATGGGCAAAATGCCCTAGTGTAGATGGGACATCATAATCATAATTATACTTTATTAACCAAGTATGTTTTACTACATACGAGGATGTTGAGTGGCTGTTGTGGGCAAGTTGGGCTTAAGGACCTGTTTCCACTCTGTATCACTCTATGACTCTATTAATAAGAAATGTATCACCAGCAGGTTGGAAGGACTCCAAATATTTAGCAACAATCATTGACACAATTGCAGGAGGAGACAGGGGCGGAGAGATTGAGTGGGGCTTGGGACGGGGGCAGCTGAAGGCAGGGCACCAATATTGGAAATCTAATTCTAGTTTCTTTAAACTAGAAAGGCTGGGGGGAGGGACTCGGGTAGAGGGGGCTAGGGGTCAGGGTGTGGGGCAAGAGGCAGAGAAGGGAAGCACTCGGATCCAAAATGTAGGCGAGAAAGATGAAAAAGATAATAGACAGAGAATAAGGGATGGTGGGTTTCTAAAATGTGTATATTTTAATGCTAGGAGCATTGTAAGTAAGGTGGATGAACTTAGAGCCTGGATTGACACCTGGAAATATGATGTTGTGGCAATCAGTGAAACATGGTTACAGGAGGGCTGTGATTGGAAACTAAATTTTCCAGGATTTCGTTGCTTCAGGTGTGATAGAATTGGAGGGTCCAGAGGGGGAGGTGTTGCATTGCTTGTCAGAGAAGATATTACAGCAGTGCTTTGGCAGGATAGATTAGAGGGCTCGTCTAGGGAGGCTATTTGGGTGGAACTGAGAAGTGGGAACGGTGTAGCAACACTTTTAGGGGTGTATTATAGACCGCCAAATGGGGAGCGAGAATTGGAAGAGCATATATGTAAGGAGATAGCAGATATTAGTAGTAAGCACAAGGTAGTGATTGTGGGAGATTTCAATTTTCCAAAAATAGACTGGGAAACACATTCTGTAAATGGGCTGGATGGATTGGAGTTTGTAAAATGTGTGCAGGATAGTTTTTTGCAGCAGTACATAGAGGTATCAACCAGAGAAGGGGCAGTGCTGGACCTCCTGTTAGGAAATGAGGCAGGTCAGGTGACGGAGGTATGCGTTGGTGAGCCCTTCGGGACCAGTGATCACAATACCATTAGTTTCAATATAATTATGGAGAGAGTCAGAACTGGACCTAGGGTGGAGATTTTTGATTGGAGAAAGGCTAACTTTGAGGGAATGCGTAAGGATTTTAAAGGAGTGAATTGGGACAGAAGAAATGGAGGACATTTAAAGGGGAAATTGTAAGAGTACAGAATCTTTATGTCCCTGTTAGGTTGAAAGGAAATAGTAAAAAATTGGAAAGAGCTTTGGTTTTCAAGGGAAATTGGACACTTGTTTCGAAAAAAGAGAGATATCTACAATAATTATAGGAGGCATGGAGTAAATGAGGTGCTAGAGGAGTATAAAGAATGTAAAAAGAATCTTAAGAAAGAAATTAGGAAGGCTAAAAGAAGATATGAGGTTGCTTTGGCAAGAAAGGTGAAAGTAAACCCAAAGGGTTTCTACAGCTATATTAATAGCAAAAGGATAACGAGGGATAAAATTGGACCATTAGAGAACCAGAATGGACAGCTATCTGCAGAGCCAAAAGAGATGGGGGAGATATTGAACAATTTCTTTTCTTCGGTATTCACCAAGGAGAAGGATATTGAACTCGGTGAGTTAAGGGGAAAAAGTAGAGTAGCTGTGGAAACTATGAGATTCAAAGAGGAGGAAGTACTGACACTTTTGAAAAATATAAAAGTGGATAAGTCTCCAGGTCCTGACAGGATATTCCCTAGGACATTGAGGGAAGTTAGTGTAGAAATAGCAGGAGCTATGACAGAAATATTTAAAATGTCATTAGAAACGGGAATAGTGCCGGAGGATTGGCGTACTGCGCATGTTGTTCCATTGTTTAAAAAGGGTTCAAAGAATAAACCTAGCAATTATAGACCTATTAGTTTGACGTCAGTGGTGGGCAAATTAATTGAAAGGATACTTAGAGATAATATATATAAGCATCTGGATAAACAGGGTCTGATCAGGAACAGTCAACATGGATTTGTGCCTGGAAGGTCATGTTTGACAAACCTTCTTGAATTTTTTGAAGCGGTAACTAGTGAAATTGATGAGGGTAAAGCAGTGGATGTTGTCTATATGGATTTCAGTAAGGCCTTTGACAAGGTTCCCCATGGAAGGTTGGTTAAGAAGGTTCAATCTTTGGGTGTTAATGGCGGAGTAGCAAGATGGATTCAACAGTGGCTGAATGGGAGATGTCAGAGAGTAATGGTGGATGGCTGTTTGTCAGGTTGGAAGCCGGTGACCAGTGGGGTGCCTCAGGGATCTGTGTTGGGTCCACTGTTGTTTGTCATGTACATCAATGATCTGGATGATGGGGTGGAAAATTGGATAAGTAAGTATGCAGATGATACTAAGATAGGTGGTGTTGTGGATAATGAAGTAGATTTTCAAAGTTTACAGAGAGATTTGGGCCATTTGGAAAAGTGGGCTGAAAGATGGCAGATGGAGTTTAATGCTGTTAAGTGTGAAGTGCTACATCTTGGCAGGACAAATCAAAATAGGAAGTACATGGTAAATGGTAGGGAATTGAGGAATGCTGTGGAACAGAGGGATCTAGGAATAACTGTGCATAGTTCCCTGAAGGTGGAATCGCATGTTGATAGGGTGGTAAAGAAAGCCTTTGGTGTGCTGGCCTTTATAAATCAGAGCATTGAATATAGGAGTAGGGAAGTAATGTTAAAATTGTACAAGGCATTGGTAAGACAAATTCTGGAGTATGGTGTACAATTTTGGTCGCCTAGTTATAGGAAGGATGTCAACAAAATAGAGAGAGTACAGAGGAGATTTACTAGAATGTTGCCAGGGTTCCAGCAACTATGTTACAGAGAAAGGTTGAACAAGTTAGGTCTTTATTCTTTGGAGCGCAGAAGGTTAAGGGGGGACTTGATTGAGGTCTTTAAAATGATGAAAGGGATAGACAGAGTTGACGTGGATAAGCTTTTCCCATTGAGGGTAGGGAAGATTCAAACAAGAGAGCATGACATGAGAATTAAGGGACAGAAGTTTCGGGGTAACGTGAGGGGGAACTTCTTTACTCAGAGGGTGGTGGCTGTGTGGAATGAGCTTCCAGCAGAAGTGGTGGAGGCAGGATCGATTTTAACATTTAAGAGTAAAGTGGATAGGTATATGGACGTGAAGGGAATGGAGGGGTATGGTCTGAGTGCAGGTAGATGGGACTAGGGGAAAACAAATGGTCGGCACGGACTGGAAGGGCCGAGAGGGCCTGTTTCCGTGCTGTAATTGTTATATGGTTGTTATATGGTTAATCCCACATCGCTTTTACAAAGAGGAAGCGTTTTACAGTGCGTGGCGATTACGGGACCACACACACACACACACACGGGCTCAGTTGCCACACGCGACACTCAGTCGGTGCCTCTGCCGTGAGCTGAGCTAAACCTGCCATCGGCCACTTGCAGTCACTTGCCTTTTGTCAGCTGGCAGTGTTGGCACCAGGCCCAGCAACAGTGCCTGATCTGTGCGCACACACTGCAGCCTGTTCACTCAGAACAATACCCTGGCAGCCAGACCCAGCACGTCCCAGCCACTGCGAAACCTTCCCTTTCTGTCGTATGGTGCTACACAATACAGGAATGCCCCTGACGTACATAGGCCCACAGCCCCTGCCCCATCCTCAGCCAGTCACCCCCTGTAGCACCTGGCATCTCCTCCTCCTTACCCCAGATCTCCCCGTATCAAGTAATGCACAAATCTCCCTGCCCAGAATCAACCCAACATTCTGCTTATGTTTGTTCAAATCCATGCCCCAAGTCTGCAGTGTTAAAGAAGGAACTGCAGATGCTGGAGAATCGAGGGTACACAAAAGGCTGGAGAAACTCAGCGGGTGCAGCAGCATCTAAGGAGCGAAGGAGATTGGCGATGTTTCGGGTCGAGACACTTCTTCAGCTGTCAAGTCTGCAGCATCTTTTTGTTGGAATAGAACATAAAACAGCACATACATCCCAGCAGCAGTTATGTTTCCTTGGTTTGTTACTTGAATAACTGTGGTAATTCTAGAGCTAGTACATGCCCAACAAGGGGCTGCACTGTGTTGCAGTGGTAGATCTGGTGCCTCACAGCACCAGAGACCTGGGATCGATCCCGACTACGGGTGCTGTCTGTGCGGAGTTCGCACGTTCTCCCTGTGACCACGAGGGTTTTCTCTGGGCGCTCCGGTTACCTCCCACATTCCAAAGGCATGCAGGTTTGTAGGTTAATTGGATTCTGTAAATTGCCCCTAGTGTGTCGGGCAAGAGATGGTGTAAGGGTGAGCATCGGTCAGCACAGACCTGGCGGGCCGAACGGCCTGTTTCCATGATGCATCTCTAAAGTGAACTAAAGAACATAAATTATAGAACAGTACAGCACAAGAACTAGGCCCTTCAGCCACAATGTCTGTGCCTAACGATGCCAAGACCATCTCTTGTGCACCCAAGCATAATCTATATCCCTTCATTCCCCGCATATTCACATACTTGTCCAAAGCTGCATCAAACATAGAAACATAGAAACATAGAAATTAGGTGCAGGAGTAGGCCATTCAGCCCTTCGAGCCTGCACCGCCATTCAATATGATCATGGCTGATCATCCAACTCAGTATCCCGTACCTGCCTTCTCTCCATACCCTCTGATCCCCTTAGCCACAAGGGCCACATCCAACTCACTCTTAAATATAGCCAATGAACTGGCCAAAACTACCCTCTGTGGCAGAGAGTTCCAGAGACTCACCACTCTCTGTGTGAAGAAAGTCTTTCTCATCAACCACTAACCCCGGCAGCTCATTCCAGACTGTGCAACAAATACTTGCCCTGTGAATCTTCTTTAAACTGTACTCATCTAAGCTCTGCCCTCCAATATTTGATTTTTTTTTTCCATCCAACTGTCGACCCTATCGATGCCTCTCATAATTTTAAAGACCTATCAGGACTCCCCGCTACCTCTGGCTTTCCAGAGCAAACAATCCAAGTCTGCCCAATCTCTCCCTGTTGCTAATATCCCCTAATTTCACTTTAGTTTTAGAGATACAATGGCCTTCAACAAACCTAGTCTGCGCCAACCAGCAATCCCTGTCCTCTGCTATCCTACACACTAGGGACAATTTATATTTTTTACCAAAGCCAAATTAACCTACAAACCTGTAGGTCTTTGCAGTGTGGGAGGAAACCGGAGCACCCGGGGGACACCCACGCGGTCACGGGGAGAAGGTACAAACTCTGTACAGTCAGTACCCGTAGTCAGGATAGAACCTGGGTCTCTGGCGCTGCAAAGCACCAACTCTATTGCCGCACCACCGTTCCACCCCTAATCCAGGCAATATTCTGGAATATTCGAGCAGCAGTGTGGAACTCTGGAACCAAGCCCTAATTCACCACTGCTCCACTTCACTTCATCTCGATTTGTGCTGAATGCTAAAATAGTTGGCAAAAATGGAGAAACCTGAAAAATGTCTATTGTTGTGATGTGTGTTAGGGCTCTAATTTCATACTTTCATATGACGCAGTCAGCTTGTCGACGCTATGCCCATTCACCAGACATTGAGTATAGAAGTTGGAAGGACATGTTGCAGTTGTACAATGTGAGGTCACATTTAGAGTTTTGTGTTCAGTTCTGGGCACCATGTTATAGGGAAGATAGTGTCAAGCTGGAAAGGGTACAGAGAAGATTTACAAGAATGTTGCCAGGGCTAGAGGGACTGAGCTATAGGCAAAGGTTGAGTAGGCTGGGACTCTATTCCATGAAACGCAGGAGGATGAAAGGTGATCTTATTGAGGTGTATAAAATCATGAGAGGAATAGATTGGGTAGATGCACAGAGTCTCTTGCCCAGAGTAGGTGAATCGAGGGCCAGAGGCAAGGTTTAAGGTGAAGGGGAAAAGATTTAATAGGAATCCGAGGGGTTACTTTTTTACTCAAATGGTGGTGGGTGTATGGAACAAGCTGCCAGAGGAGGTAGTTGAGGCAGGGACTATCCCAACATTTAAGAAACAATTAGACAGGTACATAGATAGGACAGGTTTGGAGGATTATGGACCAAACGCGGGCAAGTGGGACTAGTGTAGCTGGGACATGTTGGCTGGTGTGGGCAAGTTAGGCCAAAGGGCCTGTTTCCGCACTGTATCACTCTATTTCCATCAGCCCTATTCCTTCCCCTTAATATATGTGCGCCCTAATCCCTCTCATACACCCATCAATGCACTCCCAATCCTCCTGCCACCAATTTGCAGCAGGGGCAATTTATAGAGGCCAAGGGGCATATGTAGCAGCATGTCTTTGGGATGTGAGGAGACGGGGAAAGACGTGGAGAGAAACCCACACATTACAGGAAGGCTGTAAAAACTCCACGCTGTAGTGAAGTGAGAGAGACATAGAGCTCTACAGCATGGAGACAGGGCGACCTGCCGTCCTTGAGGGTAGACAGTCAAAACCTTCCACCCAGGGTGGAAACATCCAACACCAGAGGGCATAGCTATAAGATGACAGTGGGTATGGTTTTTGGAGATGTGCGGAGCAAGTTTTTTGTAGTTATTTTTACAGGTGGTGGGGGCTTGGAATGCATTGCCAGATGTGAGGCCGGAGGCAGATATGATAGTGGCATTTAAGAGCCTTCTGGACAACTACATGGAAGTACAGGGAATAGAGGGATATGGATAATGTTCAGGCAGATGAGATCAGTTTAACTTGGCCTCATGTTTGGCCAAAGAGCCAATTCCTGTGCTCTACTGTTCTATTGGATACTGTGATCCCTGTAAGTGTAGGTTTGGTCCGTGCTTACAATCACACATTCTGTATTCCTTACCATCAGCTTTTATCCCCAGTTGTTACCCCCTGCTGGAAGTCCACACCTCTACTTCTCCTTGTGTCAAGTAGGATTGATGCTATGTTGTAAATCTGACGATGCACATCAATCCAAACAGATTTCAACACATATTGTGATTCACAGCAGAGTGTGGGTCTCCTAATTCAGTCTTTTCATTCGAACTAGTGCACACCTTTAAAGTGTTCCTGTTGTGCTTAATACTTTAACTACTTGTTTCAAATGAACAAATGGGGTCTGTTTATTGTTGCCATAAACAACACCTTTTACAAGCAAAAGGTGTTGGGAGATTTGCAGCTAGCTAGCTAGCTAGCTTGCTTGTTGTCTCTCACCCACTCTCACTCTCACTCCCCCCTGCCCTCTCCACACACACCCACAGTCTGCGAGAGTTTAGTTTAGTTTATGGACACAGGCCCTTCCCTTCGGCCCACACTGACCTGCGAGAGAGAGAGAGACACACACACACACACACATACACAAATTAACCTAGAGTGTGGGAGGAAACCAAAGATCTCGGCGCAAACCCACACAGGTCACGGGGAGAACGTACAAACTCTGTACAGACAGCACCCGTGGTCAGGATTGACCCATGCTGCCCAGAGGTCGGGTGGATGGATGCGGAAGCTGACATTAATTTGCACAGAGGTTTTCCGGTGAAGCAAACCTTTAAGTGTTGTGGATGGATGAAGGTGCCACTGCTGTGATGTTGGGGAGAGTGCTGGATCCAGCAACCTGAATTTGCACACTACAATTCTGCCTGTCGCCCCTCAAAAGAGTTTGCTCTTGTGGTATACCAATGGTGATTTTAAGCTTTGCCATTCAGGTAAGCATACTTATTCTTTTATCTGTCATGGTGGTTTTTTAAATTTCAGAATGTCATTTGTTTTGTTAAATATTTAAAAGCAGAGTTCATGGAATGCATGGTTTGTGTGGCTTTAAATGGGACCCAAGTGAGGTTCATTCATAACATGGTGTTGAAATCTACCTAGAATACCTGGATGAAAGCAAATAATTCAGGTGCCAGTTGCATTAATCTGATAGAAATTATGTTCCTTAGTTATTCTTTAAAAATGATGTTCCTTCTGTTTCTTAGAAATCTAGGTATAAAGCTCCATCAGAACTTCCTCTTCAGCTTTTGTCCTTAGTAAATGAAAAACAATGAGAGCAGCAAAAAGAGGTCCAATTTGCAAGGACGTGGGTGGAAGTCGTAACTAGACTGGTTTCCAATGGAATTTGTGAAGCCACAAGCTGGTGAGTGGGCTGGCTAAATGCAAGAGCTTCAGTCCCATGGCAGTGTGCAGCTGAGCAAGGGACGCATTGCTGGAGGAAAGATTCCCACCCAAAACGTCACCTAGTCCTCTTCTCCAGCGATGCTGCCTGTCCCGCTGAGTTACTCCAGCACTTGGTGCTGTCTGACCTGCTGAATTACTCCAGCACTTGGTGCCCGTTTGCTGTAGTTTAGTTTAGTGTAGGTTAAAGATAGTGTGTGGAAACAGGCCCTTCGGCCTGCCGAATCCGTGCTGACTAACGTTCACCTGCACACCAGTTCTATCCTACACACTAGGGACAATTTACAGAAGCCAATTGACCTACAAAACTCGCATTTGTCTTTGGAAACGCACTTGATGACAGGGATAATGAATGAATGAATACATTTGTTATAGCAAGAAGGTGGAAACTCCGTACAGCACCCGGAGTCAGGAAAAGTAATGGAAGACTGCCTCAGTAAATTGTCCCTGGTGTGTAGAGAGTGGGTGAGCAAGTTGGATAACATAGGACTGGCGTCAACGAGTGATGATGGTCGGTGCGGACTCGATGGTCCGGAGAGCCTGTTTCCGCCCTGCACCACGAAAGTAAAGTCTAACCTTTTGCGAGATTGCCTGACAACATGCCCGTGAATTTTTTTTCAGATGACTTTATCACATTAAGGGATGTCGTTATTGATGGGCACAAATTAAAGTGCTTCAAGGACACCCTTGCCTTGTGTACGACTCCATTCATATAACAATGTGGCTGCAACTATACCTCTTCTCAAATCACTTGATTTACCTCAATCTTCCTTGCCATCTTCCCAGAGAATGCAGAATATGCTCTTTTGATGGAATATTTTAAAATTAAACACTAATTATAAAGACTGCCCGATCTTTTGGTTAACATTGCCCGACCATTGATGAAATACTTCTCGTTGGATCACTACCAAATATGAAACAGAAGTGAATACTGGCCCCGTTCCAGCCACAGGGTCGAGCTATTTCAGTCGTTCCATGGTGGCTTTCAATGCTGTAAACCTACACCTGGAATCTGGCCTGGCACGTCACACACCAGAGTTATTTTAGGGCCAGTGTTGCCGGTCTCAACAAGTTGCTTCTGGAAGGCAAGAGAGAGAGGAGAGACCCTCAAAGAGCCACTTGCAGCTTCTTCCTCAGAATTACCTCCCAATTCTCATTCGCAAAAGCTGTTCAAACTCCAGGTGTCACAATTACATTTTTTATAATGATGCATCTTTGAAATGAAAATTAAAGCTACTTAATTTCTGCAACAGGATGAAGAGCATCTGTGCTGAGAGAGTTCTATTCATTGGGAAAATGACATCCTCACTTTAGACATACAGCGCAGAAACAGGCCCTTCAGCCCAATGAGTCTGCACCGACCAGCAATCCCCATACACGAGCACTATCCTACGCACTAGGGTTATTACCGAAGCCAATTAACCTACACACCTTTATGTCTTTGGAGTGTGGGAGGAAACCGGAACACCAGAGGAAAACCCACACGGTCACAGGGAGAATGTACAAACTCCGTACAGACAGCACCTGTAGTCAGGATTGAACCCGTGTCTCTGGCACCGTAAGGCAGCAAGTCTACCGCTGTTACACCGCGCTGCCCCTTGAGATGTCCGATATTGGGGAACTCTGACACACTCGCAGCAAAGTACTTAACCCTTGGAAGAACAAGTTGTAACCGCCTTTCACCTTCACCATCATAATCTCATATGCAAGGAAATAATTCCTGATCTTCTCATCTACCTCATTGTAGCCCTTGCACTTTTTTTTTTTTTAATTGGCACTTTCTCAATAGCTGTAACACAATATTCTGATAGTAATGACCTGATACTCATTACTATCAGAATATTGTGATGACCTGATAGACCTGCCAGGCTTCATCCTTCCCCTCCACTCCTCTAGCTTTAGTTAGTCCCATTCCTGCAAACAGTCCGAAAAAGGGTCCCACCCCAAAACGTCACCTCTCTGGGTTCTCCAGGGATACTGCCCAGATCAGATACTGATTTTCTCCAGCGATGCCGCCTGACTAGCTGAGATACTCCAGCACTTTGTGCCTTTCCCATGGTAACGCTGTGCCTAGATAGCGCACAAAACCGATTTTCATTAAGAGAGAGGAGATATTAGGAAAAGGTCTCAACCCGAACCGTCATCTATTCCTTCGCGCCATAGATGCTGCCTCACCCTCTGAGTTTGTCCAGCATTTTTGTCTACCTTAGGAACTACAGATGTTGGTTTACAAAGAAAGACAAAGTTCATAAGTCATAGGAGCAGAAGTAGGCCATTTGGCCCATCAAGTCTACTCCATCATTCAGTCATGGCTGATCTATCATTCCCTCTCAACTCCATTCTCCAGCCTTCTCCCCGTAACCCTTGACACCCTTATTAATCAAAAATCAATCTCCATTAATTAAAAATACCCATTGACTTGGCCTCCACAGCCCTTTGTGGTAATGAATTCCGCAGATTCACCACCCTCTGACAAAATTAATTCCTCCTTATCTTTTTTCCAAATTGTGAGAGTAACTCAGCAAGTCAGGCAGCATCTATGGAGAACATGAATAGGTGAAGTCTCAGGTCAGGACCCTTTTTCAGACTGGTTCGTTATATTTAGGCAGACATGTCCATAATGAATTAATACCAAAAACAATATGCTAATCTCATGAGCCATGACCTGAAAAACATCTCCTCCCTTTACTGATCATTTACGCAACTCCCCACACTCGTCCCACTTCTACCGCCCATCGACTGTGAGCCTCCCGCTCTAAAGCTTCTCTTGCCCCGTCTCGCATCTAGTACCCTTGCCCACGGAGTACCACCCCCTGCCTGGGCCTTTCCCTTCCCGAGCTCCACCGATCTTGGAGTCTACCTCAAGGGTGCATTCAGATGGGTGCAGTACCTTGGTCATCCCAAGCTGCAGAATCGTACAGCCATCGGACATGGAGAAAATACTGCCCTCGCACTGCCCCATCAAGACAAGACGTTTAAACCAGCATCTGCAGTTCAAGTCAAGAAGTCAAGAGAGTTTATTGTCATGTGTCCCTGACAGGACAATGAAATTATTGCTTTGCTTCAGCACAACAGAACATAGTAGGCATTGACTACAAAACAGATCAGTGTGTCCATATACCATTATATACGTAAATACACACATGAATAAATAAACTGATAAAGTGCAAATAACAGATAATGGGCTATTAATGTTCAGAGTTTTGTCTAGCCAAGTTTTGAGACAAGAGATTGAGAGGGTCTAGATTAGTAAGGGCATCCAAGATTATAGGGAGAAGGCAGGAGAATGGCGTTGAGTGGGAAAAATAGATCAGCGATGGTAAAGCAGATACGATGGAGTAATGGCCTAATTCTGCTCGTATATCCTATGGCCTTTTAGTTGAGGGAACAGCGTGGAAATTGGTCCATCGACCCACCGACCAGTTCTATGTTATCCCAGTTTTGCATCCTCCACACTGGGGACAATGAACAGGAGCCAATTAATCTACCATCCTGCACGTCTGTGGAATGTGGGAGGAAAACGGAGCACCCAGAAGAAAACCCACGTGGTCACAGGGAGAACGTGTAGGCTCTGCACTGACAGCACTCGTAGTCAGGATCGAACCCGGGACTCTGGCGCTGAAAGGCAGTAACTCTGCCCACAGAGTCCATGCGGACTAATGGTCACCCATTCACTAGTTCTATCCCATACACACCAGCGACGATTTACAGAAGCCAATTAACCTACAGACCTGCACGACTTTAGAATGTGCGAGGAAGCCGGAGTCCCTGGAGAAACCCACACGGTCACAGGCAGAGCATACAAAGCCCATACAGACGGCACCCATAGTCAGGATCAAACCCGGGTCTCTGGTGCCATAAGGCAGCAACTCTATCGCTGTGCCGCCCATGTCTTATGGGATATTAACACGTTGATGCCCCATCGTTTTGCCCAGCGCTCCAGCTGGGGGACTATTTGACCCAGTGCCAACACACTGCAGTGTCGGGTATCAGTGACTTACTTCTGCGGGCAGCTGCTTGAAAGGTCTAACAGTGAAACACAAGCTTGGACAAGTTGGCTTTTTTTCCCCCTGACATCCTGAAATATGCAGCAAGTGGACGGCCCAGCTGTAACCCAGAGCAGCTCACTCAGATCATTTACAACTCGGTCAAACTCTTCAGCTACCTCTGCCCTTTGAATTTGCGTAAAGCAAAGATTCTTCCCGCTCCCTCCCTCGTGGCAGATTACAGGTGAAGTCCGCACTGCAGCAGTTCAGGTAACACGCTTACCCTCACTAATGTGGCAAGTCGACAGCAAACAAATATCTGAGATATGGAATAGAGGTTTGCTCTCTCAGAATGTGCGTCAATTTTTAATCTTGCTTCCAGCTTCATTTAGACATACAACGTGGAAACAAGCCCTTCGGCCCATCGAGTCCGCGCCGACCAGTGATCACTCCGTACCTGGCACTATCCTACACACTAGGGACAATTTACAATTTACAGAAGCCAAACCTGTAGGAAGGAATTGCAGATGCTAGTTTATACCAAAGATAGACACAAAGTGACGGTGTAACTCAGCAGGTCACTCAGCATATCTTACGATAAAGAAATACTGACCCGCTGAGTTACTCTTATCACTTTGTGCCCAACCAACAAACCTGCACGTCTTTGGAGTGTGGGAGGAAAACAGGAGCACTCCCGAGAAAATCCATGCGGTCACAAGGAAACATACAAACTCCGTACAGACAGTATCCATAGTCAGGATAGCCTGTTTCCCTGCTCCGTGACACTAAATGGGGAAGCTGACATTTCAAAGTGCACAGAAAATCCAACATAAGAAATAAGAGACAAGTAACTGCAGATGCTGGTTTACAAAAAAAAAAGTCACAAAGTGCTGACATACTGTGACTCAGTGGGTCAGGCAACATCTGTGGAGAACATGGATGGATGACGGTTCTGACAAGAAATAAGTTAGTAAAGATCGAGTATCATGCATCTGTGGATGACTTGACTGTAATCGTGTATTGTCTTTCTGCCGACTGGTTAGCACGCAACAAAAACTTTTCAATGTACCTCAGTACATGTGGCAATAAACTAAACAGAACTGAACTGAGTATTAACACGAAACATTAATTTAGAACATTTTTAGTAGCAGGACATTGTCAGCCTTCCAGCTAAATTGCTGGCACACAAAGTATAGAAGATATCGGGTTCAACCTAATCTGGAAAGAGAGCTTAATGAGGGGCATTTGACTCATGTTCAGGGTCTTGGCATGCATCATAAAGGGAAGAGGTTCAGTTTGCTCAAATATGTTTGTGTGCCAAGACCTTCAGGTGAATCAGAGATTAGAATGTACATAGGGATGATTATGGACACAAGGTCAGAAGGAATAGGAGTAGAATTCTTTGCTCTTTTCAGTTATGACTTTGACTCTTCAACTTTAAGACTCACCTTGACTTTATTGAAGGTACAACATTCTTTTTGGTTTGGTGTCTTCATAAGGTCATAAATGACAAGAGCAGAATTAGGCCATTCGGCCCATCAAGTCTAACTCTGCCATTCTATCATGGCTGATCTATCTCTCCTAACCCCACTCTCCTGCCTCCTCACCATAACCCCCGACACCCGTACTAATCAAGAATCTATCTATCTCTGCCTTCAAAATATCCACTGACTTGGCCTCCACAACCTTCTGTGGCAAAGAATTCCACAGATTCGGCACCCTCTAAACAAATTTCTCCTCATCTCCTTCCTAAAAGAACAACATCTGAGAATTTTGCAAGTGGAAAGACTGTGGGGGGATTCAGGAAGGCTTGTGCAGTTCACAGGACACCCTCATCAGTACAGGTGTCAAGGGAGAAGGCAGGAGAATGGGGTTAGGAGGGAGAGATAGATCAGCCTTGATTGAATGGCGGAATAGACTTGATGAGACGAATGGCCTAATTCTGCTCCTATCACTTATGATGACACCAAACCGAAATGAAAGTTGTACCTTCAATAAAGTCAAGGATATCTTCAGGTCTCGACCCATAGATGCTGCTCACCCGCTGAGTTTCTCCAGCATTTTTGTCTACCTTAGATTTTTCCAACATCTGCAGTTCCTTCTTAAACAAAGTGCAGAGGTAGGTGACTTGATTAAAATGTGTAAATATGTTTATTCTTTTCCAACGCACAGACAGTGCACGTAAATACATGGTTGTCATTGGGGACGTATTATATCACCTTCGCATTGTGCGTATGTGGGTGATTGGATACAAACCTTTGGATGAAAGAATCATCAGGTTTGAGCTACTCAGGTCTAGCTCTACACACTCTGCATGGTAGTGTGTTACAATATAAGTCTAGGAGGACAAATCCAAGCTTCCATTTGTATCATTCCTTTCATAATGTCAGGACTAAAGCACTTGGCATAACTCTGATGTGAAATCGATATTACACAGAAAGAATTGTCCAGCATTTAAGAGAAAGCTAGGAAGGAGGTAGAACTGGGGGATTTTAATTATGAGGGGGGATTGGATATGTTGAGTTTGTTATCCTTGGAGTGAGAGGTAAATATGTTTATGAGACATCAACAGGGTACATAATCAGTCATTTTCCATGGCGAGGTAATCTAAAAAAGCCCATAGGCTTAAGGCAAGAGAAATGATTTTTTTTTTAAAGTGTGGTTGATGTCTACAATCCAGAAGGTATGTTGAACATCAGCTAGCTTTGGCTTCCTTCATCCACACTTACTGTGCTTCAGTGTGGGACTCGTGTGCTTTGCAGACTTTGACAGTACATTAGTCGATAGGGGCGCTGCACTGACAGCAGCCTCTGCCTGCAGCCCATTTGTTTTTCCTCTTTTTTTTATTTTTAGTCAGTTTAAAGTGCGTTTTTGGGGGGAAACTTTAACTTTTATATGTGGGGGAGGGGGGCAGGGTAAGGGGGAAACTAACTCCCAGTCGCTTCCTGGCGGGGACGCGACTATTTCTCCGAGTCGCGTCCTCGCCCCCCACCTCGTGGCCTACCTCCTGGATCGGAGCGGCCTTTCCTGCCGGGGACCGGGAACCGGACCAGAGCTGCAACAGCGGCGGCGCTGGAGTCACCACGGAGCGGGCGATGCCTACCTGGGTCGCCGTTGGAGCTCCGGAGCGTTGGGCCGCTGCTCCAACATCGTGGAGCTCTGGTTTAGAGAGCTCCCAACGCGGGCGGCGCTGACCATCATCATGGAGTCCTGGGGCCCTTTGCCGAGGGCCTCCAGCGTTGCATCTCCACCCGGCGCGGCCAGTGGACTTTGGGAGCCGCGGACTCCGATAGGAGGGGGCCGACTCGGGGTCCAGGCCGCTGAGGACGTCCCCCAGCCCCGACGTCGGACTTACATCACCACGGGGAGTGGGCCTGAACATCGGGCCGCCCGTAGCGGCGACTGCAGGGGGCTCGGGGAGGCCCCGACCACGGGGGAACATTGGGGAGCATCGGGAAGAGACTGACTTTGGTGCCTTCCCTCACGGTGGGAAATTTTGATCCTGCTGTGAGGGGATGTTTTATGTTGAATTTCTGTCAGAGTGTTGTGTTCTTTATTTTTGGCTGTATGGTGACTTCATTTCACTGTGCCAATTGGCACATGGTGACAAATAAAATCTATCTGTATCTGATCTGTACTAAAGTGTGGCTAGAGTTTGCAGTACAATGTGTGTTCACAGCTCAGCTGAAGGCAACGTAATCCAAAGAGTCTGAAGAAGGGGCCAGACCCATAATGTCATCTCTCAGTTTTCCTCCTCAGATGCTGCCTGACCGGCTAAGTTCCCGGGTTTGCTTTTAGCTGACGATTCCAGCATCCGCTGACTCTTGTATCTGCAACATAATCTCCATAAGATTGTCCTACTCTATGTGTTTTGGGCATCAAAGCGATCAGTGTTTAGTTGAGCTCAGTTGGTTATCATCACATGTACTGAGGTACAGTGAAAAGCTTTTGTTTGCATGCTATCCAGTCAAAGACTATCCAGTCAAAGGATTAAGAGCCTGTCCCACTTTCGCAACCGTTACAGGCGACTGCCGGCACCCGTGATAGGTCGCCGAAATTTTCAACATGTTGAAAATTCAGCGGCTGCACCAGAAAGACTCTGGCAACCTGTCACGACCATAGGAGACACCTCACGACCATACAGGCTGTATGTCTCCTACAGTCGTGAGAGGTCACCCGCGACATGTCGCCAGGGTCGCCTGTATGGTTCGTGAGAGGTCTCCAAAGAGTCGTAGCGTCTTTCTGGTCGCCGCTGAATTTTCAACATGTTGAAAATTTCGGAGGCCTATCTCTAGTGTCGGCAGTCGCCTGTAAAGGTCGTGCAAGTGGGACAAGCCTTTTACAATCAAGCTTATCCAAGGTGCACAGATAAAGGATACAGCATACAACATTTACTTCAAGGTAAAGCCTGATAAAGTCCTATTAAAGACAGTTTAAAGGTCTCCAATGAGGTTGATGGTACGTCAGGTCTGTTCACACTAGCACAAGATATCGTTCTAATTTATCTGACATTTCCTCCACCTGACCCTTCATCCCCCAGCCTCTGGTCTGGGTTTATAGTGAATCAACACGGCATTTGCATGAATGCATCTACAAGCTTTGTGCCACAAACTACCTGCACACAAACCTTAAACACCCTATCGCTTCAGAAGTGTTTTTACATTAATTATTTTTCTAATTTGTCTTCCACTCCCTTCCGAGTAGCAATGTTTTGCCAGTGCAGTGAGTTATTTCACTGATTAACCAGTTATTTAATAGGAGCGCAACGGTAGAGTTGCTGCCTTACAGCGCCAAAGACCCGGGTTCAATCCTGACAACGGGTGCTGTCTGTACGGAGTTTGTACTGTGATCCCGTGAGTTTTCCCAGGATGCTCCGGTTTCTTCCCGCACTCCATACACATTCAGTTTGAAGGTCGATTGGCTTTGTAAAAGTTTCATTTGTCCTTAGTGTGTAGGATTGAGCTAGTTCACAGGGTGATCGCTGGTTGGCACACACTCTATGGGCCGAAGGGCCTGTTTTCACGCTGTATAAAGTATAACCTGGCCTTGTGTGCATTGAGGAAATTGATATATTCGCTCATTCCCAATGTCTCAGCATTCCTTCAGAATACATTATCAATTGAGCTTTGTCAATACTCCTTGCATCAGCTTAGTTATTAACTATTATATTATATTTTGCTCTTGCCTTCAGTGGGGTGGCTACAATTGTAAATTTTGTGCTCCTTGCTCTTGCTCAGCAATTTCATTACGCAAGCCTGTTCTGCGTTTTTAGTGAGCAGTTACTTGAGGGGCACTACTTTGGCTTAGTCTTTACTCCAACTTTGCACGCTGGCCGATCTACAGTGAATGCCTTTAACTGCCTGGGTCAGACACTTATGGAGAATGACACACATAATTGCACCTGTCAACTCAGATTGTGCTTGCCTAGCACGGGCTTGCTACTGGAGCTTATCCTGTGGTCGTTCCATTGAACCAAGAGCATGTGGAGTGGCACTGAGGGGTGGCGCATCACCTTACAGCGCCCGAGTCCCAGGTTCGATCCTGACCATGGCAGCTGTCTGTATGGAGTTTGTGCGTCCTCCCCTTGACCTGCGTGGGTTTTCTCCTGGATCTCTGGTTTTCTTCCCCAGTCCAAAGACGTACAGGTTTGTTGGTTAATTGGTTTGGTATAATTGGAAACGGACCTAGTGTGTGTAGGATAGTGTTAGTGTGCAGGGATCGCCGGTCGGCGGGGACTTGGTGGGTCGAAGGGCCTGTTTCCACGCTGTATCTCTAAACTAAACAGCATGGCACAGGTACAGGCCACTTCAGCCCACCATAACCATGTGACCATATGCTGACATGTCTCCATATCCTTACCTCCATGGTTCTACCCAAAAGCCTCTTCAATGCCCCTATCATATCTACTCCACCCCTACCCCAGGCAGCACATTTCAGGCATCCACCATTCTCTGTTTAGAGATATTTGCCCTCCACATCTCCTTTAAACTTTTCCCTCTTCACCTTAAAACTCTGCCATCCAAGACCATTTGCCAAATATAGACACGAAGCACTGGAGCAATTCAGTGGGAAAGGCAGCATCTCTGGAGAAAAGGTTGAAATTGTATGGGTGTCAGGGGTTATGGGGAGGAGGCAGGAGAATGGGTTAAGAGGGAAACATAGATTGAATGGCAGATTAGACCTGATGGCTGAACAGACTGATTGGCATCTCTGCAGAAAAAGAATAGGTGATGTTTCGGGTTGAGACACTTCATCAGACTGAAGAGTGGTCTCGATCCGAAACATCTTCTATTCCTTTTCTTCAGGGATGCTGCCTGGCCAGCTGAGTTACTCCAGCATTTTGTGTCTATGATCTTTACTGAGTTTAGCAGCAAAGAGCTCCAACCCAAGGCTGCAAATGTACACAGAGCAAGCAAGCGAGCAAGCGGAGGGTGCCAATCCTTGGGCAGGTATCAAACACAAACACGCCAGTGCTGGGGTAACAGCACACAGCTAGAATAGCACAACCACACCAAGTCAAGCAAATCATGAAGTGCAAAGTTGTTCAGCTGGGTGGAGAATTAATTGATAACAATCAGCAGAACAATATGCAATCAGCGTTAAACAGTGAAACACAACATGCTGGAGGAGCTCTGTGGGTCAGGCAGCATCTATTAGACCTTACTTTAGAGATACAGGCCCTTTGGTCCGTGCCGAAGAGCGATCGACATTAGTTCAATCCTGCACTTGGGACAATTTACGGAAGCCAATTAATCTACAAACCTGTAGGTCTTTGGAGCGTGGGGGGGGGGAAACCGGAGCACCCGGAGAAAACCCACGCAGTCACGGGGAGAGCGTACAGACGCCGTGGTCTCTGGCGCTGTAACTCTACCACTGCGCCACCATCTGCAGGTGGAATGGACAGGAACACGGCGAAACAGGCAGGGGACAGGGCACACAGTGGGTCTCACAGAACCCCTAACAACAAACGTAGGGTCACTGAGACCTTTAACGGGACATGTACATATAAATAATTTAATCGTAAATGGGAGGAGTCCATTCCTCCCATCAAATCCATACTTATAGAAACTTACAAAATTCTTAAGGGGTTGGACAGGCTGGATGCAGGAAGATTATTCCCGATGTTCGGGAAGTCCAGAACAAGGGGTCACAGTTGAAGGATAAGGGGGAAGTCTTTTAGGACGGAGATGAGAAAAACATTTTTCACACAGAGAGTGGTGAATCTGTGGAATTCTCTGCCACAGAAGGTAGTTGAGGCCAGTTCATTGGCTATATTTAAGAGGGAGTTAGATGTGGCCCTTGTGGCTAAAGGGATCAGGGGGTATGGAGAGAAGGCAGGTACAGGATACTGAGTTGGATGATCAGCCATGATCATATTGAATGGCGGTCGAAGGGCCGAATGGCCTACTCCTGCACCTATTTTCTATGTTTCTATACTGGGCCTTTGTAGAGCAATCCACAATCAGTTGCATCCCACCACTCTTCTCTCCATGACTTTTATTTAAAACCATCTTCCCTCGAGTGCCCCGTCCCCCCTCCCCCTTGCCCCTCCAAGTGCAGAGTCTACCCTCTCTGGGCCTTTAGGTCCAGTCCGGCTGTTTACTGACATAAACTGTTTACACCTTTTGACCAAGCATACCTTTCCAAGTGCAAAATGTCTCCGCTGATTCTGTTGATATAAGGGGGGGTTTGGGACATCCCGACGCCCAGCGACTGCAGCGTAAGATAACAGTGTTTTCCAAAGCAAAACACAAAGTGTTAGAGGAACTCGTCGGTTTGGGCACCACGGTGTGTGGGAGACAATCCCCACCCCCCCCCCCCACACACACAGATGCTGCCCGAGGCGCCGAGTCACTCCAGCACTTCGTAATTTGCTCAAGAATCCAGTATTTTCAGAGTGCACCTTAAATGATCATACCTCTCTTCATAGTCCAATTGCGATAAAATTCTTCTCCAAATGCATAATCTCACCGATGTCTGCCAGGCTCCTCCGCTGAGCTTCCTCTGCAAGGGTCATTCTACAGTGTCGCACCTTGCACACATTGAATCCTTGCACCAGTTTGCATTGTCACATTCGCGGCAGCATCTTTCCAAAGGCAGAGTGTAGAAAAGTTGTTCTTACACCCTGTCCCGGTTTGCCGCGTTCGCAGGCGCTGAGATTTCCAACTCTAGGGGAAAGCTAGGAATCCCTGCAGCAGAATCTCTCTAACACACAGACATGCCCGACAAACTGCCCAACCTCCTCATTACACATCCAGCCCTGCAGAAACACCAGCATCGATTGGCTCTTGGGCTGTGCAGAGCCTTTCACTGTTAAAGGGACACTTTCAGTGACCGCTGCACCGACCAAATCCCGTGCAGACAAAAAATAACCTCTGCACAAAACGACACACAGTGCTGGAGTAACTCAGCTGCACCAGGCAGCATCCCTGGAGCACATGGGTCGGTGATAGGGTCAGGATTTCCGCACACTTACACTCTACCCCTTTCTGAATTTGTGTCCAATTTCACTTCTGGTTAAACTCGCTGGCGTTTAGAAGAATGAGGGGGAGACCTCATTGAAACACACAGAATTAGTGGAATGGATGTGGAGAGGATGTTTCCATTAGTGGGAGAGTCAAGGACTAGAGGCCATAGCCCCAGAATTAAAGGACGTTCTTTTAGGATGCGGATGAGGAGAAATTTCTTTAGTCAGAGGGTGGTGAATCTGTGGAATCCTTTGCCACAGATGGCTGTAGAGGTCAAATCAGTTTATATTTGTAAGGCAGAGATATTGTTTCTTGATTAGTACAGGTGTCAGAGGTTATGGGGAGAAGGCCAGGAGAATGGGGTTAGGAGGAAGAGATAGATCAGCTATGATTGACAGGCGGAGGAGACTTGATGGACCGAATGGCCTAATTCTACTATTCTTTATGACCTTAGTGGTAAAATAAGTTTAGGTTTAGATCAAGTGCTGGAGGAACTCAGCGGGCCAGGCAGCATCTCTGGAGAAAATGAACAGGTGGTGTTTCGGGTGGGGACTCTTCCTCAGACTCAGAGTCAGGGGAGAGGGAACCGAGAGATATGAAAAGGTACAGCACAAATGAATGAAAGATATGCAAAAAGACAGATCAAAGTCAGCTCGGGAACATAGATAGGCGACATTTTGGGTCAAGACCCTACTTCATGCTGTAGAAACAGAGAACCGCAGATGTTGGAAAAATCGAAGGTAGACAAAAAAGATGGAGAAACTCAGCGAGTCAGGCAGCATGTCTGGAGGAAAAGAATAGGTGACGTTTTGGATCGGGACCCTTCATACTGCTAGGTTTAGGTTTATTTATTGTCAAATGTACAGAGGTGCAGTGAAAGCTTTGTTTTTTGTTACTAGACCCAACAAATCACATATAAATACAGTCAAGTCAAACTCGTAGAATAGGTCGAGCAGAGGGGAAGATACAGAGTGCAGAATGTAGTTCTCAGCATTGTAGCTCACTTGTTGCAATGGCTTGTTCCCTTTATCATTGATACTTTTTTGCATATCTTTCATTCATTGTTCTTTATCTCTCCACATCACCATCTATATCTCTCGTTTCCCTGATCTCTGACCAGTCTGAAGAAGGGTCTCGACCCGAAACGTCGCCAATCTCCTTCGCTCCTTAGATGCTGCTGCACCCGCTGAGTTTCTCCAGCCTTTTGTGTACCCTCGATTCTCCAGCATCTGCAGTTCCTTCTTTAACAACATGTTGCAAGGATATGTTTGGTTTTAATGTTAATAATGAAACAGATTTAACTTTTTTGCATTGAGTTGGCAAATGTTCTTATTCAGATGGTCTCAGGCATGGGATTGCTGTGGGATTACAGAGGGACGACGTTCAGGGTGTGAAACATTTTGAAAACTGACTTTATTGTGGCACAGGAAACACAGTGACTGATTTGCACACACAAAGCTCGCATGCAATCAGTGTTTTGCTGAGGTTGTGGCTGGGTTCATGGAGTACTGGGAACGGTGTTGGTCGCCCTGCTGTAGGAAGGATGCCATTAAGCTGGAAAGAGAGCAGAGAAGATTTACAACGATACTGCCAGGACTCAAGGGCCTGAGCTAAAGGGAGAGCTCAGCAGGCTGGCGGGGTGATCCTATAGAGGCGTATAAAGTCATGAAGGGAATAGATAAGGTGAATACATAAGGTCTTTTATCCAGTTTTGGGGAAACAAAAACAAGGACTTTGGTTTAAAGTTTTGGGGGACGAGATTTAAAATCAACGGAATCAATGGATGTAGAAAGGATTTTTCCACTGGTGCAGATAGTCTAGGACCAGAGGTCATAGGTCTCAGAAATAAAGGACGCTCTTTTAGAAAGGAGGTGAGGAGGAATTTCTTTAATCAGAGGGTAGTTAATCTGCGGAACTCCTTGCCACAGAGGGCTGTGGAGGCCAAGTCAGTGGATATTTTTAAGGCAGAGATAGACAGATTCTTGATTAGAACGGGTGACAAGGGTTATGGGGAGAAGGCAGGAATACGGGAGGCAGAGATCAGCCATGATTGTATGGCGTAGTAGACTCGATGGGCCGAATGGCCTAATTCTACTCCGATAACTTGTGAGCTTGTGAACCTGAGGGGCACCTTTTCCGCTCAGAGGGAGGTGGGTGTATGGAAGGGGCTGCCAGAGGGGTTAGTTGAGGCAGGTGTGGAGTATGGATTTTAAACAAATCACCACAGCATTGGGCTATGCAGGTCACGGAACTCAATGGCAGAGAACAGAATGGTCAGCTTGGCCAGGCCCAGCACCAAGCTGACCAAGCCATACCCCAATCGACCCACCTCTGAAGAAGCGTAGAAACAAGGAACTGCAGATGCAGGTTTACCAAAAAAAAAAGATGCAAAGTGCTGGAATAGTTTTGCTTAGTTTATTGTCACCTGAACTGAGGTACAGTGAAAAGCTTTTGTTGCATGCTAACCAGTCAGTGGAAAGACAATACACAATTACACAATTGCAATTGAGCCATTCACAGTGTATAGGTACACGATAAAGGGAATAACATGAATAACGTTTAGTGCAAGATAAAGTCACTAAAGTCTGATAAAAGATAGTCCGAGTGCTGCAATGAGGTAGGTAGAGGTTCAGGCTTGCTCTCACATTGTGCTAGGATGGTTCAGTTGGCTGTATCTCACTAACTCTGCGGGTCAGGCAGCATCTCTGGAGAATGTGGATACGTGGCGTTTCGGGTCAAACTGTATCACAATTCTTAAACTGTGGCCTCCTGGCTTTGGGGGAGTCCAGAACCAGGGACCACAGTTTAAGAATAAGGGGTAAGGTATTTAGAACAGAGATGGGGAAACACTTTTTTTTCACACAGAGAGTTGTGAGTCTGTGGAATTCTCTGCCTCAGAGGGCAGTGGATACTTTCAAGAGAGAGCTTGATAGGGCTCTTGAAGATAGCAGAGTCTGGAGATATGGGGAGAAGGCAGGAACGGGGGACTGATTGTGGATGATCAGCCACGATCACATTGAATGGCGGTGCTGGCTCGAAGGGCCGAATGGCCTACTCCTGCACCTATTGTCTATTGTCTATTGTTTCGGGTCCCTTCGTCAGGCAGGTGGTCCCTCGGAATGTGCTTCTCCCCTTTGACTGTCAGCGATCTCCCACTTCATCGTAACCAGCAGCAATTCAGAGAGTGTGCAAAGATAGAGTTACTGGGAGTGTTGTAATAACCAGGCTGCCTCGTTCCCTACTAGAGAATAGAAGCAATCCTGCCAGGCACTCGCTCTCTGTGTGACTTCTCCCTCTGGGGATTTCAATCAGACAATGAAATGCAGATTAGGATCAGCTATTCACAAAACGCTTGAATCTATGTGCCGCCTTGCACAGTTTCACTTTACCACCAGTTCATTTTTCCACTCTTTTCATTTTAAAGGACAATATTTTAAAGGACACATACAAGTACACTATTATTGTACAATACGAAAAGTTTTATTTTTCATATTATCCAAACAAATCAGATATAACATACAGAGGTACAATGTTCAAATTCAAGTACAGTAGATAGAGCAAATGGAAAGCACAACATAGTTCTCAGCATTGTGGCACTTCCAGAGAAAGTCTAATTTCCTCAAACGTAAATCGGACAGTACCCTAGCTTATGGATAAGGGGGATTCTTAAGGATAAGGGGGAAATCTTTTAGGACCGAGATGAGAAAAACATTTTTCACACAGAGAGTGGTGAATCTCTGGAATTCTCTGCCACAGAAGGTAATTCATTGGCTATATTTAAGAGGGAGTTAGATGTGGCCCTTGTGGCTAGAGGGATCAGGGGTTATGGAGAGAAGGCAGGTACGGGATACTGAGTTGGATGATCAGCCATGATCATATTGAATGGCGGTGCAGGCTCGAAGGGCCGAATGGCCTACTCCTGCACCTATTTTCTATGTTTCTATGTTTCTATGGAAGGGCCGTTTAGAAGCTTGATAACAGTGGGGAAGAAGCTGTTCCTTAGTCTGGTGGTGCCCGAAGGTTCAAGCTTTCTGAACCTTCTGCTGGATGGGAGCAGAGAGAAGAAGGAATGACCACCTTGTATTAAGCACCTCGGGAAGGTTTGTTCTGTTGGCATTATAAATAAATCTAACGCGCTGCTCTGGGGATCAGTGACTATTGGCATTGACGTCCAGTCAGAGGTAGAGACTGTGAGGCCCAAACTGCGGAATTTTCTCTCCTCATTCAAGCTTCCTCTTTGACTGAGCTCCCTGTGCGTGCAGCGTAGCGTTTGCCCACAGTCCCGTCAAGTGGTTTGTTGCTGTTGCTATTGGAGTGTTCAGTCAGAGTGGGGATGTGTAGCGGATTTTGTAACAGCAGAAATCCATCAGCCTCGTAACTCCATCCTTGTGTGAATGTGATGCAGGGCATGAGGAACAGGTGCATGGCACACTGCCACCACACTCACACAGTCCTTACTTGCAAATAGAACATAGAACAGGGCAGCACAAAAGCCCTAAGCCCTTCAGCCCACAATGTCTGCCGAACATGATGCCAAGATCATCTTTTGTCTACCTCCACCTAATCGATATCCTTCTATTCCCTGCCTATCAATGTGCCCATCCAAAAGCCTCTTAAATGCCACTTCCGCATCCAGTCTCTACACACTAGGGGCAATACCCTATCCCCCACACACTAGGGACAATTTACAATTTTAATAAGCCAATCAACCTCGAAAGCTGAGTACACGCTGTCTCAAAGGGCCAAATGGCCTATTCCTGCAAGTATTTTCCATGTTTCTATGGCCAACTTGAGTGCACCCAATCATCGATCGCACAAGTTCTGAAGAAGAAGTCTGAGGAAGGGTTTCGGCCCGAAACGTTGCCTATCTCCTTCGCTCCTTAGATGCTGCTGCACCTGCTGAGTTTCTCCAGCCTTCTGTGTACCATCGATCACACAAGTTCTGTTATCCCTCCTTTTCATCCACTCCACACACCATTTATGGAGGTCAATTAACCTACAAACCCACTCATCTTTGGGATGTGAGAGGAAACCGGAGCACCCAAAGGAAAATCACGCGGTCATTGGGAAAATGTGCAAACTCCACGCTAATCTGATAGATATGATGGTAGTTATCGACCTAACCGTGTTTCTCTTCTACATACGCTGCCTGACCTGCTGAGTATTTCCAATGTTCTGGTTCTATTTGCAACAGATCTTTGTTGCATCAGGGTTTGGAAGGAAATATGTCAAGTTTATTTATTGCCACATGCACTGGTACGGAGATATACAATAAATATTTTGCTTACAGCAATATCACAGGCACGAGGACCCAGACCACACATAAAAAACATAAACTGTACATAAATGACACAGAGAACTCTGCTAGACCAAATAAAGAAAAAAAGACCATACTGAAAGACAAGACCTTAGTCTTCTTCTTATCGAGTCCACACACAAGATTAGAAGTTTTCAGCCAGAGCTGAACGCACTTCTCGGCATCTGCACACAATGGTGTCTTGTCGCTTCTTGTGTTTCTTATGCATGGACAAAGGACAAAGGACATTTAGTGGTGGAAAGATTGGTGGAAACAGGGCTGCGATGTGAACGCTCTTTCCTTGACCCAAGACCTTAGTGCAAAACACAATTAGCAAATAAAACAAGACCTTGGTAGTGCAAGAGATGACTGTAGTGTTGAACTAGGATTAGGGATGGGCAGGACGGGTCAAGAACCTGATAGCTGTGGGAAAGTACAACTGTTCTTGAACCTGTTGTTGTGGGACTTCAGGCCCAGGTGGTGGGATCCTGGATGATGGATACCACCTTGTTGAGGTAGCATCTCATGTGGATGCTTGTGATGGTGATGAGGGTAGTGTCCATGACGGACCTGGCTACGTCCATCACTCTCTGCAGCCTCAAGCAAAATTGTAGTTTGGAATTGGTGTATCAGGCCATGACACAACCTGTCAGGATACTTTCTACTATGCTTCCAAGGAAGAGTTATTAGGGTGCTCATAGGCTCATGTTCATAATTGATAGTAGATGTACGCCATTCCACCCAACAAGTCTACTCCGCCATTCAATCATGGCTGATCTATCTCTCCCTCCTAACTCCTAAGGGGCCACAGTCCTAGAATAAAGGGGAGGTCATTTAAGACTGAGGTGAGAAAAAAAGTTTTCACCCAGAGAGTTGTGAATTTATGGAATTCCCTGCCACAGAGGGCAAGTGGAGGCCAAGTCACTGGATGGATTTAAGAGAGAGTTAGATAGAGCTCTAGGGGCTAGTGGAGTCAAGGGATATGGGGAGAAGGCAGGCATGGGTTATTGATAGGGGACGATCAGCCATGATCACAATGAATAGTGGTGCTGGCTCAAAGGGCCGAATGGCCTCCTCCTGCACCCATGTTTTATGTTTCTATGTAACCCCATTCTCCTGCCTTCTCCCCATAACCCCTGACACCTGTACTAACCAAGAATATATCTCTGTCATTGACTTGACCTCCACAGCCTTCTGTGGCAATGAATTCCATAGATTCACCACACTCTGACTAAAGAAATTCCTCCTCATCGTCCTAAAGGAACGTCCTTTAATTCTGAGGCTATGACATCTGGTCTTGGACTCTCCCACTCGTGGAAACATCCTGTCCACATCTACTCTATCCAGGCCTTTCACCATTCAGTGTTGCAATGAGGTTCCCCCCCCACCCCCCCCCATCCTTCTAAACTCCAGCAAGCAGTGGCCCAGTGCTGTCAAACGCTCATCATATGTTAAGCCACTCAGTGCTGAGTAACCGAATGGGGAGGAGGGACCAAAAGGCCTTCCTATTCCCATGCAGTGGGCTCAATGGGCTGAATGGCCAACCACTGTTCTGTGCAGGAGTGGCAACTCTGTGACAGGGCGCACCCCCTCACCTGTCAAAGGCTCTTCCCCTCTGACAAGGAGCATTACAACTAAGTAATGTGGACTGCAACAGGACTTCTGCCTGAGTTGATAGAGGAGGTGGGCCCAAGGTATCAAAGGCCTTGCATTTGGGTAGCACCCACCTACAAATATGTTCAGTGAGTCAGATAATTGATTTGCTGCCTTTAGATTTCACACCGATGAATGCCCGGTGGATGTTTTTTAAGCTGCAGATTGCAGTCTATAACTTTAAGTTCAAAGGGACCAAGTGTTTCGTAAATAGGAGTGAGCTATGGGAGAAGCTTGTAAATCTTTACAGTACATTACTCAAATAGGAGAAGGTGGAATGTGTGGGCTTTGTGTGTTTAAGTGTTCGGTGTCTCATCTTCACAACTCACACGGATTAGAGCTAATTTACCCAAAGTCAGACCATGGACTTTGAAGATTTAATTTTAACATGTTTAAAGAATTGCCTCCCTTCTCATTCTACAGTTACTTTCTAGATTATAAAATCCCAAACAACAGGCCCTTACGAAAGGGATGGGGTGGGGGAGGGTGGAGGTGAGAGCAACATCACCAACTTGTGTGTGGTGTTAATGGGGCCCGGTGGCGCAGGGTGGACTTGCAGCAGAAATTTGGAAACGTCATCCCGTCACCCATTTCTTCTCTCCAGAGATGCTGCCTGCCCGCTGAGTTAAAGAGTGCCCACGGTAGACTCACGAATCATTACGGTAAACTCACGGGCTGCTACGTTCTTATAACGAGTTTAAATGTTTCAAATTTAAAATTCAAGAGTAAATTTGACTCGTGGAAATCTTTAAACATGTTTAAAATTTTTCAAGAGTTAACAAGTTTCCCGGGTATCTGCAGTTAGCGCCACGAGTCGCTAAGTTGCGTCCACGAGTTCCTACGTTCCCGCTACGTTAATTGTACGTGATTACCACAAGTTTAATTTGTTTTAAACTCGGGGTCACTCGTGGGTCGACTCACACCGTGGGACAGTACCAGAAACCCCGGTTCGATCCTGACTACTGGTGCTTGTCCGTACGGAGTTTGTACGTTCTCCCAGTGACCTACGTGGTTTTCTCCGGGATCATCAGTTTCCTCCCAAAGAAGTACAAGTTTGTAGGTTAATCGACTCGGTATAATTGTAAATTGTCCCTTGTGTGTGTGTAGGATAGTGTCAGTGTGCGGGGATCGCTGGTTGGCGCTGGACTTCTGTATCTCTAAATTAAAACTAAGTATGCTGAGAAACAATACACCCTTTACAAAAATTGCAAATAACGAGCCAAATTGGGAACTTAATATTGAAATATCAATTTAACTAGTCAGACCACTTCATCAGTGGCTTGGACTGAGTATCAGCCTATACAGCAAAGGCAGTGTTCAGTTTAGTCAACTCTACCAGCTGCTCTGATGTGCCTCCCTTCTTATACTTGCGATTTGTACAAGAAAACAAGCCCGTCTTGGATACACTCACAAAACCATCCATGTTTGGTGAATGGTGAAAGCCACAACAGCCTCTCATGTCTTCCAACATGATTCTTGACCTTCAAGCAGCAGCAATAACTTCTCCTCTGGTTAATTTCCTCTCGACACTTACTGGCAAGACAAGCCTCCTCTGCTCAACCCTAGTTAAATGGGAGACGATTATATGTATAATTTATGCTTTTGTGTGCCGTCTGAGTCGATATGCCTGTCCTGCAAGCAGGAATTGCATTGTTCCTCTACCTCTCTGGGACTGTAAATGTGATAATATATTAGACTTGACGATTTTAAGAATGTATCAGTTATATCTATGTAGCTGGCTTCTATAGATCAATGCTATGTCAGTGACTGCAGGTACCAGCTGTAATAAGGTTTTAGAATAAGCCTTAATCTTCTTCCTTACTCAGGACCAGGATGTACAGGAGCCAGCGTTACTAAAGCTCAAATAATGGAGACTCTATTGTTTGGTCAGTTTCAATTTACTAAGCAGAGACATTTTCTGTGGTGTGGGGGATGAGCATCTTTTGGCTTGAGGTTTGGATGGGGGGGGTGGGGGAGGGGTGGGGGTAAGAGGCAGAGGTGGGGGGAGGGGCGTAGTCGAATGCAGTTCTGAATCCAAGGATGTAATCACAGTTACAAGCAGAGTTGCCGGTGCAAAAGAAAGAACAATGTTTTTTTAATGAGTAACGCAATTGTCAACCTTTGTATCTCCGATGTTCCCCAGAGTGAACGGAGGCCCCAGTAATCCCCCAGAGGAGATAGCCAGAATGACCAATTCCAGATAAACAGCTGGACTCACAAAGCTGCCACATAATTATTCCTGCGGCTTTAGGCTCTTGCACTTATTTAATAAGAAAACGTCCTTTCAAAAAAAAAAATCTAACTGCTAACGGAGAAAATTAATTGGTAATTAAAGGAGAATTACAAAAGCGTTCCCCTCAAGGACTTGTGTGGAGCCTTCACTTAACACTTGACATCTTGGATTAACCCTCCAAACGCCAGACCTCCTTACAAACACACAAATCGCTGGAGTAACTCAGCAGGTCAGGCAGCATCTCCGGAGAACATGGATAGGCGACATTTCGGGAAGAAGGGTCTAGGTATGTCCTGTTCACCAGATTACCTAATTATCACCAATCGCCAGTGTGACTCACCTCCTAACACCCCAAAGCCTTCCCAACCATCTCAAAGACATAAATGAGGATTGCCATGGAGTTCGCTCTGTAAAAACAAGGAACTGCCCTTGCTGCTTTATGCACAAGGACACAAAGCGCTGGTGTAACACAGCAGGTCAGGCAGTATCTCTGGAGAAGATGGATAGGTGATATTTTGGGTTGGGACCTGTCTTCAGACTGGCAGCTCAAGTTCCTTGATATCAGTTCTCATTACAAGGTCAGTTCTTTCCCAGCTTTCTCCCCACACTGGTCTTCCCAGTCTGAAGAAGGGTTCATTGACCCGAAATGCCATCTCAGTCTACCGATGCTGCCTGACCCGCTGAGTTGCTCCAGCACTTTGGGTCCTGCCCTTTGATTGAGAGCTCTTTGATCTGCCCTTCCGAACATCACGGCCACTATTTATTAATGGTTGTGGTTTGCTTTTCCGCATTGAAGTTTTGAGCTGAAGGTGTTGGTTATTCTTGGGGATGTGGACAATGTAGGCAAGGCCAGTATTTGCTGTGGTCAGTATTTACTCAGTCTGAGACTCTTTGAACTGTTGGCCAGGCGATTAATACAACCCAGAGGAGATGCTGTGCACTGGCAGGCAAAATACAAACTGATGATAACACTCGACAGGCCCCAACAGCTTCTTTAGCTTAGAGACACAGCGCGGAAACAGGCCCTTTGGCCCACCGAGTCTGCGCCGACCGGCGATCCCCGCACACCAACACTATCCTACACACACTAGGGACAATGTACACTCATACCAAGCCAATTAACCTACAAACCTGTACGTCTTTGGAGTGTGGGAGGAAACCGAAGATCTCGTAGTACACCCGCGCAGGTCGCGGGGAGAACGTACAAACTCCGTACAGACAGCACCCGTAGACAGGATCGAACCCGGGTCTCTGGCACTGGAAGGCAGCTTCTGAGGAAAGAGAAAAATATTTTTTGTTATAGGAGATGTGCATTGTTGGTGTTCATTAGGGCAGCAGAGTGGTGCAGCGGTAGTAACTGCTTTGCAGCGCCAGAGACCCGAGTTTGATCCTGGCTGCAGGTGGTGTCGGTGTGGAGTTTGCACGTTCTCCCTGTGACCGCATGGGTTTTCTCTGGGTGCCAAAGGGCCTGTATCTGTACCTCTAAAATTGTATCTCTACTGTCCACACTGTATCTCTAAAACTGAAACCAAGGCATCAATGGCAATGAGCTGCACTGTGGTACAGCTGGTGGAACTGCTGCTCACGGTGCCAGGCACCCCGGTTCGATCCCGATCTTGCTGCCTGTGTGGAGTTTGCGCGTTCTCCCAGGGACCAAGTGGGTTTTTGCAATGGGTGCTCCGGTTTCCTCACACATCCCAAAGGTGTGAGTGTTTGTAGGTTAAAGTGTTTGTGTTTGTAGGCGTCTGTAAAATCGGCCCTAGTGTGTAAGAAGTAGGTGTTAAAGTGGGATAACTTAAAGCTAGTGTTAACGGGTGATCGATGATCGGTGTGGAGTCTGTGGGGCGAGGTACTTAATTCCATGCTCACACCACAAACAGCTTACAATGGCTTGTTCCCTTTATCATCGATACTTTTTTGCATATCTTTCATTCATTGTTCTTTATCTCTCACATCACCGTCTATATCTCTCGTTTCCCTGATCCCTGACCAGTCTGAAGAAGGGTCTCGACCCGAAACGTCGCCTATCTTCTTCGCTCCTTAGATGCTGCTGCACCCGCTGAGTTTCTCCAGCATTTTGTGTAACCCTCGATTCTCCAGCATCTGCATTTCTTCGTTAATACTTAATTCCATGCTGCATCACTAAACTAAACTATGCTACACTCCCCTCCTCTCCTTTTCGCTATCATCAAATCCTCTTTCTCCCTGCTTTGTTCTCCCTGTTTCATGTCAAATGTGCCTCTGCTGTTTTCATCAATTGCTCCCTGCAGGAGTGAGCAGTGAGGGTGTGTTGCCTTTGGCAGAATTTGTGGTTCACATGTTTTTTTTCGGTGTGTTGAACAGTGAAGAATGTTCACCACACCTCTTGGTGGATAGAACTCACATTGTAACTCTGGGGTGGACACAAAAAGCTGGAGTAACTCAGCGGGACAGGCAGCATCTCTGGAGAGAAAGAATGGGTGACGTTTCAGGTCGAGACCCTTCTTCAGACTGGTTAGGGATTAGGGAAATGAGAGATATAGACGGTGATATGGAGAGATAAAGAACAATGAATTAAAAATATGCAAAAAAAGTAACGATGATAAAGGAAACAGGCCATTGTTAGCTGTTTGTAGGGTGAAAATGGAGGCTAGTTTGACTTGGGTGGGGGAGGGATAGAGAGAGAGGGAATGCCGGGGCTACCTGAAGTGAGATAAACTCTGGGAGATCTTCAAGAAGAAGGTGTTGAGGAGACTGTTTGCATTGCCATTCACTGTGGCGAATGGCAGGAAAGATGATACAACTTTGGAAACTACTGCAACGGGATCTCAATATTGATGATGTTCAAAATAACAGTGTTCCTCAGCTCCACTGGAAAGATCACTCTTCCTGGATCGAGTTATGAATTGTTGCCTTAAGCACCAGTCCATTGACACCCATGCCTTCAGCTGCCTGTGTCCTGGGTCTAGAGTATCTTCCATCCCTTCAACATTCTCTATTCTTCAAAGCATCCTCTTAAATCAGACTTTTGATAATCTGTCCCAACCTCTCCTCTCTGCTCCACATCAAATTCCGCTTGATAACTCATCCGTCAATCCCGCAGCTGTTTAATTGTGTTAAACTTGATACAAATGCAATTTCTTTATATTCACAATAGTTTTTTTAAAGATACAGCATGGAAACAAACCCTTCGGTCCCCTAGTCACATGAGTTCTATGTTATTCCACTTTCTCATCCACTCCCTGCACATTAGGGGCAATTTACAGAGGCCAATTCACTTACAAACCCGCATGTCTTTGGGATGTTAGAGGAAACTGGCACCTGGAGTAAACCCATGTGGTCACAGGGAGAACATGCAAACTCCACACATACAGCCCTCGAGGACAAAGTCGAACTCTGGTCTCTGGTGCTGTGAGGCAGAGCTTTACCTGCTGCGGCACTGTGCAGCCTAATAATGGATCTAATACTGAATCAAATAAACGTCATGGCTTTAAAAGAGAATGGCTTCAGCTACAGAAAGAGATTTTCTCACGTTAGATGTCGTTTATTGTTGAGGTTTGTTTAGAGGTTCGTGTTTTCAAACCATGTTAGACTGACCTCTGCTGGTTACACAGGATTGTGGAAGGGTTTACGAGAGGATTTTTTTAATCCCCAATGAGTTCTTTTATATTCTCTTGGCTTGAGACAGGTTATGTTATTGACCTGTTTTGAAAAGTGGCCAGTTTGGTGTTGGGATTTGAGAACAAGTTGGTTTTGTACAGAGAAAATAGCCACTGAGAACCAAAGGAAATGTGGGATGTGACCTCAAGGATGAATGAACTCTGACATTGCTGTGGAAACCGATGAGAATCCCAGCAGCATGTAACAATTCCATTCCCCTTTTGTTTCAGAGTGTTACCTTCCTCCCATTAACAGTCATTTGTGTCCTGTGTTAGTGCAGCAGACTAAACAAACTAGACATCGCATTAGATGAGGGCGGCACGGTGGCGCAGCGGGTAGAGTTGCTACCTTACAGCGCCAGAGACCCGGGTTCAATCCTCACTATGGTTGCTGTCTGTTTGGAATTTGTACGTTCTCCCTGTGAGCGCGTGGATTTCTCCAGGCGCTCTGGTTTCCTCCCACATTACAAAGAAGTACATGATTATAGGTTGATTGGCTCAGTATAAATTATAAATTGTCTCTAGTGTGTAGAATAGTGTCAGTGAATGGGGTGAACACTGGTCAGCACGGACTCTGTGGGCCGATGGGCCTGTTTCTATCCTGTATCCCTAAAGTCTGAAGTCTAAATTAGATGGATAAACCTACGAGCTGAATTTAATTCCAATCTCTGTGCATCATCGTCTATATCTCTCGTTTCCCTTTTCCCTAACTAGTCTGAAGAAGGGTCTTCGGCCCGAAACGTCACCCATTCCTTCTCTCCAGAGATGCTGCCTGTCCCGCTGAGTTACTCCAGCTTTTTGCGTCTATCTTCATTCCAACACTATTGACTGCACTTCAAATTGGAAGATATAGTCTAAACGTAACTTTGACTCCTCTTCGTCTGGGAAGCTTCTCAAAGTCCATGTGATGGAGCAGTTTCCTTTCAGTAATGCACCCAGCAATTAACTATGTGTGGATACAATCAACTGCAAATGGTGTTTTACCAAAAAGCAGACACAAAATTCTGGAGTAACTCAGTGGGTCAGGCAGCATCTCTGGAGAACATAGGTGGGTGACGCTTTGGGTCTGGACCCTTCACACTGATTGTTGGGGAAGAAGGCTTGTAGAGAGGAGAGGCAGAGGCACGGCGAAGCCCGGCAGGTAATATGTTGATACAGGTGAGGGGGGGTGGGGTTGGATAGGCAGATGGTGGACAAAGGCCATAGTTGAAAAGACAGAAGGTGTGAGACAAAAGGATTGAAGAGCTGCGAATAGTGAAGCTAAAAGAAGGAATGTAGGTGGAATGGGAGGGTGAGAGCTATGTGTTGTTGTTTAAATAATGTATCACTCAAATTTACATCCAGTTTGTAAATGTGAGTTAACTCAAAATTCAATGTTAACTTTTTGATTTATTTAAAAAAAAAAAATGTTTTATTAGAAGCATATACATATAATAGCAAAACACGATGTGTTTACCAATTACATACATACTTCTATTTTTTATAAACATTTTCAAAGATAGAGCTGTAAAGAAAGAGAGAAATAGGAGAAGAAAATTTATAAACTAATTGAGAGGGAAGGGTAAAAACAAAGGGAATTACCAATAACACGGTTTTGGAGATAGGTCAGTAGATTATAAGGTGTAAATATTCATCCAGTCCTGAACTCAAGTTTCAGTTCGTGTTGAACCAATTTACCCTTTTAGAAAATCAATAAATGGGGACAATATTCTAGCAAATAGTTCTGATTTGTCAATTAAGACAAGTCTCATTTTTTCCAGACATTTCCGTAATCCACATTTTAATTGTGGGGTATTTTTCACACAGAGAGTGGTGAGTCTCTGGAATTCTCGGCCACAGAAGGTAGTTGAGGCCAGTTCATTGGCTATATTTAAGAGGGAGTTAGATGTGGCCCTTGTGGCTAAAGGGATCAGGGGGTATGGAGAGAAGGCAGGTACAGGATACCAAGTTGGATGATCAGCCATGATCATAGTGAACGGCGGTGCAGGCTCGAAGGGCCGAATGGCCTACTCCTGCACCTATTTTCTATGTTTCTATGTTTCTATGTTGTTGGGTTTTTCCAAAATTTTAGTATTAATTTTTTCCCAATTATTATTTTTGATTTTATTGCTTGAGTTATCTCTCCCTTCCCGCGACTGAAACATCCTCCTGTTTTCTGAGGTTTCTTACTCTAGTCTTTTATTCACCCCGGAAAATATTTACTGTGCCATCGGTGGCTGCGATTTCAGCAGCTGCGGCTCGAAGCTCTGCCACTCCCTCTGCGAACCTCTTCACTTCCCCCTCCAGCTAATGATGCTGGAGAATGTGAGGGGTTTCGCACAGCAAAGTCAAATAGACAATCAAAGTACAGTATGTTCCAAGGGATCGGAAGGCTGCAAAGCCGATGATGCAGAAGGCACAAAGGCCTTCATCGCGAAATGCCAAGAGTACAAAAAAGTTCATCATTATTGGTTGAGCACACCTGGGATACAGTGTACACTTCTAGCTTTCTCCTCTCAGGAGAAACATAGAAACATAGAAAATAGGTGCAGGAGGAGGCCATTCGTCCCTTTGAGCCAGCACCGCCATTCATTGCGATCATGGCTGATCGTCTCCAATCAATAACCCGTGCCCTCCTTCTCCCCATATCCCTTGATTCCACTAGCCCCCAGAGCTCTATCTAACTCTATAAAAGGGTGCCTAGTAGCAATGAAATGAAACTTGGTGGTTTATTCCTGGGTTGAGCATGTTGTGACTTGAGGTGGTGCAGATTTTACTGCTTTCTGCAAAACACAAAAATATTTAAACCACATTCTTTATTATTTTTAGGAATTGAACCCCTGGTCGGTATCATCAAACAATCATTTTACTTTGGAGTCACGTGAGTGACTACGTGAAGAAGCCCCGCCTGGCGCTGGAACGGCATTACGTCGACGCTGACGGCAGAGCATGAGCTACAGAGGCAGCTCCTCGACAGCGGTAGGTACGGCCCGCAGGTAAGTGCAGTGGAAAACATTTTCAGGGTCTAAAAAACTCGTGGCTGGTATTGAATACCAGAATTTAAAACTAATTTAAAAGGATAAAAAAATAAAAATAAAAATAAGTTGAAAAAACAACGGAGTTTAAAAAGAACGTCCTAAGGGGAGTGATCGGAACGGGAGATTACGGAGCCGGTTCCGATACCGGTGGCCGTCAAAAATTACGTTAGAAGGATTTTTTAGTCGCACCACAAACTTTTGGCACGGGGGGGGGGGGGGGGGGGGGGGGGGGGGGGGGGGGGGAATGGGGGGGAATTTTATAAAGTCAGAAAGGCCATAATTTTAAAAAATTCAATAAAAGGCCTTCAGACTAAGAAAGCTTTATAGCTTGGAAAAATAATGGAAAAAAAAATTCCAAAAAATAAAAATAAAGTAAATAAAGAATTCAAGCCAAAAAGGGTTAAAAGGCCCAAAAACATTCCCTAACCTACCCTAAAGGGGTTTCATATATTAATATATATGATGGAGTATGGTGGGAATATCTACCTCAGATATATTTGAAGGTAGTCTCCTTGAGTGAAAAAACTCAGGAGTAACAAGGGCAGTAAAAATAAAATGGAAAACTGACCCTAAAAATGCACTGATAGTGGTGGCTGGTCATGAAGTACCCACCACAGCACCAGTAAAAATATATATATACAGGTGTAAGTACAACACCTGAATAAGAAGTGAGGCCATGGAAAATAACCATGGAAACCAAAATTAATTGGTCTCTCACTAAAGCTGTTATGATTAAAACAGCAGAATAATAATAAAACTTTTTATGTTTTATTAAAGTACACTTCAGCACAAAATATATATAGAAGTGTACTAGGTTTGATACCTGAATGTATGAGTGAGGCCATGAAAAGTAAATATGGAAAAAAAAAATAATAATAATTGGCCTCACCAAAGCTGTTATGGTGAAACAGCAGAATATGATAAAACTTTTAACTTTATAAAGATATCAACGGTGAATCCGGTTATGATATCCATGTCTCAATAAGATGAGATATAAGGAAATACGATTTTAAAAGTATTTCAAACTGGTGCATGGCATTTCCATTCAATGGAAAACAAATAAAATATTGTGCAAATAACCAATACATTTGAAGTAAAATTAATTGCCATCAGTTTGTGGAGCTCAATGGGGAGAAATATATAATATTTGGGACCAAATCTGCACTCTAGATTTGCAGATCAATACAAATCAGGTTATGTTAAACACCTGATTATTATGGAATAAAACCTGCCTTATGATTATTCAAAGTATTGATTACAAAAGAACAGATCTTTAAACTTTGGGGGGAAAAAAATTATGATTCAATATAAAGATTTGATAATGGATCAAAACTAAGGCAGAAGTATGATAAATAAACATAATCAAACATAGCCTTATCCGAACCCATATAATTGGGAAAAGAAGGCTTGAAGTACGTTGAAGAGGTGCAAACAACTGTTACAAAATAAATTCATGAAATCTCCGATTGTGGGGGATTACAGGTGTATTATGATCATTAATTTAATATAACTAAGGACTATAAAAAAACAAACAAAAAATTGTAGAAAGGATTGGTTCACCTGTATAAGAAAACGTAAAAATTTGATTTTAGGTTTGCACCCAAAAGTAACTCCAATAAAGAAGGGGTATGTACATATATATATTATAAATTACCTCAGTGTACAGATGTGATGGTATAAACCATACAAAACATCATTTTATATACACTTTCACAGTGTAAGAACATTTTATTAAAGTGGAACATCTTCAATATTGAAATACAGTTGTTATTAACAAAGTGTTAATCAAATATTACAGGTGCTTGAAATGAATTAAAATGGGTCAAGCAGTGTAAGTTAAAACATTTGCCTAAAAGATTAAATCCAGTTTAAGGCTGTTAAACAGAATACTGGAAGAACAATTGCACTGATAAAAGATCAGTACTTGCACTAATGAGGACATGGTCATGGTTATCTTGATCACATTTAAATTAGAGTCAGCTGCAAATTAGTGCTGCAATTACAAGCCTGTTGAAAGGCAAGGACTTGACCCATCACATAAAGCCTATGTTTTAGGCATTCATAAATATTCATAAATTACTATTCTGGATTTAGGAGTAATTCAGCACCATAAGAGGGGGAAAATTGTTCCATGATACAAATATGTCTTATTGCTTTGTTGACATACTTTGTCCCTCCATTAGGAAAGGAGCCTAGGTAAGAGTAAATAAAGCTCCAAAAGAAGGAATACAGAAGCTTATGTATGCCTTTGTGTGAGGCTTATGCAAATACCAAATGATACATTATCATTATTAAAGTAATGGATTAAAAAAAAAAAGGGGTTCACAAGTTGCTTCAACTATAAGCTTAGCAGCTGTTGCAAGCTGAAGCAAGTATTAACAGATGATGGACAGCTTCTGTGAATATTTGGGTAAGATTAAAAATATTATCTATTCTTATAAAGATTATTGATACGTCTCTTTGTTGGGACTACGGACAATAATACCAGGTAAATGCAAATGAATTGTCCTAAGAAATTCTCCAAACATTTGTATTATTATTGAAGTATAAGGAATTATGGATTAAATATCGATTGTTCTATTATGGAAGTGTCCATGTCATATCAAGGTGAACAATACCACGGCTGTGGCATATATTAAATCACATAAGATAAGCAAAATAATAATCATGTGATTATCTGAATAAACAGACGTGGCATATTCTAAAATGTTTTAGTCCAGCTGTTTATCTCTAAGAAAGAGACAATGTTATCACAGACAACACATTAAGGGGGGAAAATACATTGTCATTTAATATGGATTACTTACGATTAATCTGGTTGTATACAGATTAAATAACCGATCTTTCAAATGTTTTCGTGGGTAAACCAAGAACAGAAAGGTGGATGCTTTTCTCTCAATTATATGAGGAAAAATGTTCTTTTATGTTCCTCATTTTTGTCTGATAGGGCAGTGTCTGATGAAAATATAGCAAGACACTGCCAGAGGCATTTTGGTGGTCCAAAACGGATCCTTCATGGTATTCATAAATATTGATATAAACACTTGTGATGATTCATAGTTGCAGTAATTTATTTGTTGTACAAAGGCATCCATAATATGAAAATATGAATTAACTATCTGCAGGTTGATCAGACCATTACAATAGTTTAATGGTCAAAGAAGTCTATGAATGTTTAAACTAATATAACAACATAACAATAAAATAATTATGCATAAAGAAGTGTTATACCTGCAATTGCAGAAATAAGAAAAAAAAAACAATATTTTATAAGAAATTGGAAGTCTGTGTATACAGTAAAATTATTTGTCATATTAGATATATGTGAGTTCTTGTGGATTGCATTTTTTCTGAGTATCTAATTGATAGAGCCAATAATAGGGCTCAGAGTGTTTATCGTCCTATTTATGGACAATTTACTAACCAAGAAGTTATCAGCTTCATTCGTAAAATCCCGATATGAAAAAGGGATATATATGTAGATATACATATAGGTATATATATGTGTATATATATATATAATCTGTCCAAAATTGCAATACATAAGTCTGGAGATCAATATAGTCCTGAATTGCGATGAGGGATTACGTGCCCTCCACTCCCGACCTCATAAAATAAATGATCATCTGGTAGTTCTAAATCTATGTTGAGCCTTACTATCTTACTCCGGCTATTTATGTTCTGTGTTTTTCATGCCGCTGCTTTGAAGTATGCAGATCAGGCGCCAGGCGGGGCTTCTTCACGTAATCCCTCATCGTTACTCCTCATAAAATAATGATCAAACTTCGAACTGGTAAGTTCTCATTTAATCTTACTATTAATGTAGTTTAGTTTAATTTAGTTTAGAGATACGGCTTGGAAAAAGTCCCGTTGGCTCACCGGGTCCATGCCGGCCATCGTTCACCTGTACACTAGTCCTATCCTACAGACTAGGGTCAATTTACAGAAGCCAATTAACCAACACACCCGCAGGTCTTTGGATGTGGGAGGAAACCAGAGCACCCAGAGGAAACCCACTCGATCACAAGAAGAACCTGCAAGCTCCACACAGACAGCACCCGACGTCAGGATCGAACCGGGGTCTCTGGCGTTTGAGGCAGCAGTTTTACCACTCTGCCACCTCAAACGCTAAAATTAATTTAATTTTCCCTGCTGCTGTGTTGGGATTTGAACTCTTGACTCTGGATCAATGGTCGGCCACTCTGGCTGCTAATCTTGTCATTTAACCACAAAGCTATGCCTTCCTTGCTGCTAGAAACACGGAACTGCAAGAGATGGTTTACAAAGGAAGACACAAAGTGCTGGAGTAATTCAGCGGGTCAGGCAGCATCTTTGGAGAACATGGATCGGTGACACGATGGCTCTTCAGCCTTGAAGAAGGGTCTTGACCTAAAATGTCACCTATCCATATGTTTTAGGAGCAGAATTTGGCCATTCGGCCCATCGATTCTACTTTGCCATTCACTCATGGCTCTCCCATTTTTCTGCCTTTTCCCCACAGCCCTTGACACCCTTGCTAATCTAGATCTGTCAATCTCTGCTTTAAAAATACCCATGAACTGCCCAACGCAGCCGTCTGCGGCAATGAATTCCACAGATTCACCACCCCCTAGCTCACGAAATTCCTTCTCATCTCCTTTCTAAAGGGGCGTCCTTTTATGCTGAGTTCCATGTTCGCCAGAGATGCTGACTGACCCACCAAGTTACTCCAGCACTTTGTGTCTTCATTACAGTATTTAGTTCAGTTTAGAGATACAGCGCAGAAACAGGCCCTTCGGCCCACCGAGTCCGTGCCAACCAGTGATCTCCGCAAATTAACACTATCCTACATACAAAAGGGATAATCTACATTTATAACAAGCCAATAACCTACAAACCTGTACGTCTTTGGAGTGTGTGAGGAAACCGAAGATCTCGGAGAAAGCACACGCAGGTCACAAGGAAGAACGTACAAACTCCGTACAGAAAGCACCCGTAGTCGGGATCGAACTCGGGTGTCCTGGTGCTGCACTCCACCACTGTGACGCTCCAATTCTACCATTGCTACATACCATTATTGAACTTAAAATTAAACAACTGTGAAACTTAGTGGACCCTGCTTATTGCATCTTTCAAATATTTACTAAAACTCAGCAATATATTTTATGCCCATTTTAATTATGCACAATTGTAAATTGTACTAATTATATTATGTGAAATGACTCAATTCATCCCCAACGTGTTTGAAACAAGTTTGAAACAAGTTTATTCATGGATAACCCCTTGAGATGAACAGTTGTCTCGTTTTCGAGGGGGTCCAACATAGAACATCCAGCACAAGAAATAACATACATAGAGGCTCTCATTGACACACCTGCCCACACACCAATTCCAAAACCCCTCCATCCCCACGTTATAGTTTATGACAATTGTTAATTGACTTTACATATCCAATAATAATAAGTTATGTGTTACAGCATAATGTTGATGCATAATACCATATACCACCTATCATACATCGTACGTTAGCTGGTACGTTGGACCCCCTCGTTTTCGATATTTACATGATATATTATTTCATAGTATTGTGACATAATACAATATGATCTTGTTACACTATGCAATACAATAATACATAAGTGTAATGGCAATCCATATACAATAGCTTTGGCAAATGATCACACAGAGCAAGCTAGGTAAAGGAGCTCGAAGACTCTAATACTAGAAACAGGTACATGGTTTTATAAGGAAGGGTAAAAGTGTATTTTTAAATAGTGGAAATGAGCTAATGGTTCTTATGGTACTAGGCAGAGTGTTCCAGTCAGAAGGAGCTTTGAATTTAAATGCATGTCTCCCAATTTCTTTCTTAATTCTTGGAATGAAAAAGAAGGGTTGCTGAATATGTCTTAGTGAATATGAGGGTGTGTATGGTAATAGGTCTTGTTTTAAATAAGAAGGGTAATTGAAATGGATGCATTTAAAGATGAACTGGAACCAGTGGTAGCATCTTCGAGCGTGGGGGGATAACCAGTTTAGAGTTTCGTACATGGAACAGTGGTGAGTTAGATATGGACACCTTAAAATAAATCTGCAGAGACTATTATAAACTACATTGAGGGGTTGAAGATGTGTATCAAATGTATTCTGATGGACAATATCAGCATAATCCAGTGTTGGTTATAGTAGTTGAGAGACAATTATTTTTCTCATCTGAAAGGTGAAACAATTTATATGGTGGTAAATAACAGCTAGATTACAGCTAAGTTTTTTAGTAATCGTCTCACTATGCTGCGTAAATGAAAGCGTTGGGTCGAGCCAAACACCAAGATATTTGAAGTTCAATACTTGTTCTAATGGTGATCCTTCATTAAATGATATAGTCAGATCTACAGAATTACCAAGGCCTTGCCTGGTACCAAATAACATACTGCATGATTTATTTTTATTTAAAATTAGTTTGTTAAATAATAGCAATTTCTGAACAGAAGTAAGAAGTAAGGATCTGATTGAAGACTGATTTTTCAATTTCAGACTTGTTAGTACTAGATGTATAAAGCACTGCATCATCAGCATATAGTTGTGTTTGACAGTCAGAACAAATATTAGGGAGGTCGTTTATGAAAATAGAGAAAAGGAGTGGTCCCGAAGATGAACCTTGCGGGACCCCTTCTCAACAATTAAGGAATTCGATTGACTTCCATTAAAGGTAACACATTGGCGTCTGTTATGAAGGTATGAGTTTAAACCACAGTAGATTGTTTTGAGAAAGACCAATTGAGTAAAGTTTATCAAGCAGTAGGTAGTGGTCAACAACATCAAAGGCCTTGGTTAAATCAAGAAAGATGGCACCGGTGAGTTTACCATCCTCAGAAGCAGTGAACACATCGCTGGTGAGTTTTAACTGAGCTGTAGTTGTGGAGTGATTAGGTCTGAACCCAGACTGGCATGGAGATAGGATGTTGAAAGTTGAGACATAATGTGATACCTGGTTGAACACCAGTTTCTCGAGGATTTTAGCCACCGAGTTGATAATTGAGATGGGGCGGTAATTGTTAATATCGTGTGGGTCGCCTCCCTTATGCAGTGGAGTAACATTGGCACACTTCCATGCGGAAGGGAGGGTACAAGTTGAGAAGGACAAATTAAACAGGTCGCATAGTGGGTACATTAGAATATTAACTCCTAACTTAATGAATTTAGTCTCAATACCAGCTGGTCCAGATCCACAATCATCCTTTAATTCATTAATAGCATGTTGAACGTCAACAGGTTTTATTTTTTGAAAAGAAAAAGAGCTTCTACGCTGGAAAGTCACATATAATAGATGAGTCAAATACAGTAGAGCTACATACAGTGGAGAAGTGATGGTTGAAAGAATTGGATATAACAGCAGGGTCCTGAATGATGTCATTGTTGACCCGAATCTGAGTGCTGATTGCTGATATTTTGATTTGATTTATTAAGAATATTATTTAGTCTTTTCCAGAACTTTTTTGGATTATGCATGTCTTCAGAAAGATGTTTTTAAAATGACTTGATTTAGCATTACGTGTTCTTGTCGTACACTGATTCCTTAAGGACATATTTTTCCCAATCAGCAGGGTCCTTTGTTTCCCTGAAAGTCTTCCAGACTTTATCCCGCTCATTAAAAAGGTTTATCAAATCAGCACTAATCCATGGTAAATGTTTTCCCTTGACTTTTATTTCTCTCCAGGGGGCATGCTTATCGATAACTCTTGTGACTTCAGTGTATAAATAGTTCCAGGCATCCTCAACAGTTGGTATAAGTTGAAACCTGTCCCAGTTTATTGCAATCGGGTCATGCATATAATTATCATAATTAAATTTTCTACACTGTCTGACACGAATAAGTTTAGGAGGGAGATGGGAGGGTTTAATCCACAACGTGTTTCAAAGTTAAAGTCCCCGATGGTCTTGACATTTGTGCAGAGGGGTTCTATATTTGTCTCCATTCAGTTAACTGCAGGCAAACTTCCTGAACAGAGAAGTTGCAGCTTCATGTCACAGCAAGGCAGAATAGTGACTGACTGCAGTTTCTGGCAAAGATAGATGGGGTGGAAGATTGCAACCTTCACGTGGTCCGCCCTGTTACGACTAATGCAATCAACTCGACGTGCACAAACGGAAGATCAAATTGAGTTGTCCTACAACTTTAGGCTGTGCACGCCACACGAAACAAAAAGCAAAGATAGACACAAAGTGCTGGAGTAACTCAGCGGGTCGGGCAGCATCTGTGGAGAAAAAAGGATGGGTGATATTTCAGGTGGGTACCCATCTTCAGACTGAAGGTAGGGGATGGGGTGGGGGGGGGGGGGTGAAGAGCTTGAAGCGAGAATAGGCTTGTACCAGGATTGAGTTACTCCAGCACTTTGTGTCTATCTTTGGTAGAAACCAACATCTGTAGCTTCTAATTGTTTCTACAGCTTCTAGCTACAGGATGCTCATGCCTACAACCTTGACCAGGTTTGTGCTCCCTTCCCAGCTCCAACTATCATGTCAACTGATGGGTAAATCTAATTATCATGGCACAATTTCCCATTGAGACGCGATTTTCGCGGGACAGGTACTGCAGCTTGCAATTCTGCAGCTGACCATTAGAGGGTACAATGGTATCAAACTTGAGGGTTTAAAATAAATCAATGTTCAAAGTTGCACAGAAAACCACAAACAGTTTGGTCAAAGTTCACACTCAGCAAAATACTTAATCAGGTCTTAGTGAGACGCATCTCTGTTCTACTGCATTAAATCCCCTTTTTGAGACAGGTTCCCTGTTGTTTTTATAGAAAGGTTAGGATTGAGCCCGTGTGTCTGACGCTGTGAGGCAGCAACTCCATCAGCTGCAGCACTGTGCAACCCATTATATTTGTGTTTTGGACATAGAAAATAGGTGCAGGAGAAGGCAATTCAGCCCTTCGAGCCAGCACCGCCATTCATTGTGATCATGGTTGATCGTCCCCTATCAATAACCCGTGCCTGCCTTCTCCGCATATCCCTTGACTCCACTAGCCCCTAGAGCTCCATCTAACTCTCTCTTAAATCCTCTCTTTTGTACAAGAAAACCAACCCCTGTCTATTTACTCACAACCCCATCAATGTTTCTTCCTCAAATGTTGTCAGATGCATTGTGAAAGCCTCTTGCATCTTTGAATCTCTTTTTCAACATTATTCTTGACCCTGAGGGGATCACTGGAGCTGTGAATGGGCAACGCTACTGATTTTACTTCGGAGTCACGTGAGTGACTACGTGAAGACCCCGCCAGCACGCATGCGCGACATATCGTCGAACGCATTGCGGAAGTGACAGTCGGGAGGAAGCGTCGCTCCTCCAGCGTAAGTTTAAAAGACAACCGGAGGTAAGTACTTACCAGTCTGGAAAATACTGTGTGTGTGTGTTTTCACCGCCAAGAGAACAGCATGGAGTCCAGGAAATCGCGGAGAGCAGCGGCAAAAATCGCAATGGAGACAAATATAGACAAATATAGATGATGTAACATATTTCAGACATGAAACTGTGCTGAAAAACAAAAAGGTATTTATTTCATACCTAAAATAATAATGCCCCTACATTGGGTAATCATGAAACAGAACTTAAATTTTTTCCTGCAAATGTCTCGGGAGTGGCCACGGGTTTATTATAGAAGCGCTGAAAAGTCCGTTCATTGCTCCACCCTGCTGTTGCAAGGATGCGGTCCATTGGAACTTCCATCATCCTTGCCGCCGATGTGGATGCAGCCCTGGTGGAGTGAGATTTGAAAACATTAGTATCCACCCCTGCTGCACCCAATACCACCCTTAACCAACTGTGACCTTACGGTGAGGGCGTTTGTGGCTAATAAGTAAAGCCCTCTCCGTGCCCCTGAGACTCTTGGTGACCTCTATATATCGCAATATATATATCACGATGCAGAGCCGACAATCTGCAGGATAGGCCAGAATTTCTAATTTTTGGCCAGTGGATCCGGGTCTATCCTGTTTAAGTAACCCCTGTTAGTTATCTTGTCTTTTTTAATGTACATGGCGTCCATACTTAAGTTATGTAGGGACTGGACCCATTGTGCTGTTACAAGCGTCATTAACATAACCATTTTGTAGGTTAGTTTATCCAGTGTGAGTCCCAATATACAGTGGCTTGCAAAAGCTTTCATACCCCTTGAACCTTTCCACATTTTGTCACGTTACAACCACGAACGTATTTTATTGGGATTTTATGTGATAACCAACACAAAGTGGTGGATAATTGTGAAGTGGAAGGAAAATGATACATGGTTTTCAATTTTTTTACTAATAAAAAACTGCTCCATCCATCTTCCCATCAACTCTCACCAGCTTCCCTGTCCCTGCTGAAGAAAAGCATCCCCACAGCATGATGCTGCCACCACCATGTTTCACAGTGGGGGTGGTGTGTTCAGGGTGATGTGCAGTGTTAGTTTTCCACCACAGATAGCGTTTTGCATTTAGGCCAAAACTTTCAATTTTGGTCTCATCAGACCAGAGCACCTTCCTCCACATGTTTGCTGTGTCCCCCACATAGTTAGTGGCAAACTGCAAATGGGACTTCTTATGGCTTTGTTTCAACAATGGCTTTCTTCTCGCCACTCTTCCATAAAGGCCTGATTTGTGGAGTGCACAACTAATAGTTGTCCTGTGGACAGATTCTCCCACCTGAGCTGTGGATCTCTGCAACTCCTCCACAGTTACCATTGGCCTCTTGGCTTGCTTCTCTGATCAATGCTCTCCTTGCCCGGCCTGTCAGTTTAGGTGGACGGCCATGTCTTGGTAGGTTTGCAGTTGTGCCAAACTCTTTACATTTTCGGATGATGGATTGAACAGTGCTCCGTGAGATGTTCAAAGCTTGGGATATTTTTTTATAACCTAACCCTGCTTTAAACATCTCCACAACTTTATCCCTGACCTGTCTGGTGTGTTCCTTGGGCTTCATGATGCTGTTTGTTCACTAATGTTCTCTAACAAACATCTGAGGCCTTCACAGAACAGCTGTATTTAAACTGAGATTAGATTACACACAAGTGGACTCTATTTACTAATTAAGTGACTTCTGAAGGCAATTGGTTGCACTGAATTTTATTTAGGGGTATCAGAGTAAAGGGGGCTGAACACTTTTGCACGCCACACTTTTCAGTTTTTTATTTGTAAAAAAATTTGAAAACCATGTATCATTTTCCTTCCACTTCACAATTATGCACCACTTTGTGTTGGTCTATCACATAAAATCCCAATAAAATACATTTACGTTTGTGGTTGTAACCTGACAAAATGTGGAAAAGTTCAAGGGGTATGAATACTTTTGCAAGCCATTTTAGGTGTCCATCCTCGAAGCATAGTCAACACTATGCCTATGTCCCATGTATGGGTGTATCTGGGCCTGGGGGGGATTAGAATTAAATATACCCCTCATCAGTTTAGATACCAGTGGGTGTGATCCCACAGCCAGGTGATCACACCCTCACCCCAGATAATTGGATAGGGCTCTGTGGGCACAATTAATGGCACTGTAGCTCAATCCCTCATCAAAATGAAGGGTAGCCAGGAACTCCAGCACTTCAGTGTGGTGGCTGTGTTGTATGAAGTGTTCGTTCTGGTGCAGAACACTTCCCATTTCTTCACAAATGTGAGATATTGTCTTCTGGTGGACTCCCTGCACGACGCTGTGATGACATTTATCGTCCTGTCGGAGAGTCCGTAGTCCAGAAATGGCCTGTTCAGAATCTGCAAACCAACAGGTTTATTCGGTCATGACACGGATGACTTTCCCCTGTCACAGGGTGTACCAAAAGGCTTGGACGTTTATTGATCCGAATGCAGGGTTCTGCGGCCATATTTTGTACTACTGGGAACCATGGTTGGGTAGGCCAGTCGGGAACAACCAGGATACCCGAAGCGGTGTCTTGTTTGATTTTTTGTAAGACCCGACTGATGAGGCAGAAGGGGGGAGATGCATAGAAAAACAAATCCCCCCCAATATAGCGAGAAAGCGTCCATCGCTACTGCCCCAGAGTCTGGTTCCCAAGCAACATATGTTGGTAGTTGGTGATTTAATCTGGATGCAAAAAGGTCGATATCTGGTGCTCCATACCGTTCTATAATTTCGGCAAACACTTTCCGATCCAACATCCATTCGGTGTTGTCGTTGAATTTGAGTGACCTGATGTCCGCCACTGTAATTAGCTTACCTGGAAGGTAAGTGGCTGAGATCCATATATTCCTTTCCAGACACCAGTGCCAGATATTATTAACCATTTTATCACATGATATCGATTTTATTCCACCCATATGATTAATGTATGCCACCACAGTGGTATTATCAATCTGTAATCGTACATGCAAATGGTGCATGTCTGAGCAGTAGGCCCGGAGTCCATGAAATGCTCCCAGCATTTCTAGATAATTAATCCCTAGTGCTCCAAACAGGGTTAATTCTTGTGCACTCCATCTGCCACCACAACTAGAGGTGGTATTAGTTGCTCCCCAACCTTTTGCACTGGCATCAGTCTGTAAAGTAACCATGGGATTCATATTAGTGATGGGGTTAGAACAATGCTGAATATTGTCTATCCACCAATTTAATTTTGCTTTGCCTGGTAGTTCCATAGACCTATCAAAATGGCCTGCATGAGTTTTAAGAGCTAATATTTTTGCTCTTGTAGATTTTGGTAATGGAGCGGTCCAAATTGTGCTGCTGGAAATGCAGCCACTAGTTTCCCAATTACTCTGGCTACTTGCAGAATGAATGGTTTTCTGATGCTAGTGAGGCTTTTACATGCTTCCGTCAAGTCTGCCACTTTGTTTGGTGGCAAGGTGATAGACATTTGAACAGAATCGATAGTGAACCCCAAATAATCCATGGTTATGGAGGGTCTCAATTTTGATTTATCTGGATGAATGATAAATCCCAGCTTTTGAAAAAGATACTTTGTGGCTGATACTGCCAATGTAGCCAACTCTAAATTTTCCTCTACAATGAGAATATCATCAAGGTAGGCCATAACAATATGGTTTTGTTTCCTCAAATATGCTAAAGCTGGTTTTAACAATTTGGTAAGCAGCCTGGGTGCCGATGATAACCCGTTGGGTAAGGCCTTATACTGCCAAAGCTGTTCCATCCAGACAAATTTCAGATATTTCCGATGATCCTTGTGTATTGGTACTGAATAATATGCATCTTTTATGCAGATGCAAAACATGTAGTACCTGTTAGATATTAGCTGTTTGGCTGTGACAGACGTGTCCATTTTGAAATGGGCATACTGAATGGAAGTATTCAGTTCGGTCAAATCTATAATTATGCGACATCCGCCGTCTTTTTTGATTTTGGTAAAAATGTTTGATACGAACTCTTGAGATTCTCTGTCTTCTCAATTACCCCTTTTGCGTTTAATCTTAAAAGTTCAGCATGGACCCGTTCCAGGGCATGAAATCACAGAGCTTTGAAATCTTCACGTAGTCACTCACGTGACTCCGAAGTAAAATAGTAAGATTAAATGAGAACTTACCAATTTGAAGTTTGATCTTTATTTTATGAGGAGTTACGATGAGGGATTACGTGCCCTCCGCTCTCAAACCCTCTATTATAAAGGTCAACTGGTATATAAAGTTCTCTCTTATCTTACTAGTAAACTTGGTATCTGTGATTTCACACCACTGCTTTGAAGATTGTCGCGCATGCGTGCTGGCGGGGTCTTCACGTAATCCATCGTAACTCCTCATAAAATAAAGATCAAACTTCAAACTGGTAAGCTCATTTAATCTTACTATTTTAGTTTATTGCCACGTGCACTGTGATACAATGAAAAGCTTTTTGTTGCATTTATATGATAAACAATCCACAGCGTACAGATAAAGGATGAAGGGAATAACACTTAATGCAAGATAAAGTCCAGTAAAGTCCAATTTTAAATAGTCCCAGGGTCTCCGATGAGGTAGATGGGGGGTCAGGACCGCTCTCTAGCTGGTGATACAATGGTTCTGAGAAGAAACTTGCTCCTCCAACAATGTGTCTCTGGCTGCACAACATGAGCTGCCAGTTCCAACCTGCCTCAGCTCACATGCTTGGGTTATGATAATCATCCTGATGTAAATATAATTGGAGGTAGGCGGAGGAATGAATACTTCAAAGTTATTTTTAGCTGTGAAACTGGCTTTTAGTCATAGTTAATGAGTAAGCTTTCACTATTTTCTGATTGACTTATCACCAATGGTTACCACTGCTGTGGTTGGAACTTTCACAGACATTCCTCACAGGTCAGTGAAACTCTCCGAGTCAGGCAACACTCCAACTGAAGCCCACACGTCTTTCAACCTGGCAATTTATACCTCTGCAACATCTACAGGCTCCCAACAACAAAGATTGGTTACATTGCCAAAATATATTATCAGGGTTGAAGGTGTAGGAAAGAACTGCAGAGGCTTCCAGAGAGAGTTTGAAACGTGTGGCTCTTAGGGCTAACAGAATCAAGGGATATGGGGGGAAAGCAGGAACGGGGTACAGATTCTGGATGATCAGCCATGATCATATTGAATGGCAGTGCTGACTTGAAGGGCTGAATGGCCTGGCCCTGCACATATTTTCTGTGTTTCTAGGCTGGTTTAAACTGAAGATAGACACAAAAACCTGAAGTGACTAAGCGGGTCGGACACATCATCTCTGGGGAAAAGAAACAGGTGACGTTTTGAGTCAAGATGCTGTCTGACCCACTGAGTTACTCCAGCTTTCTGACGTATAATACTATCATCTCCAACTCCTGACATGCTATTGGAGAATTTCCTTACAATTAGACGCCAAATTATCTGTCAAGTCGGTGCTGGGTCTCCGAGCAATCCCGTCCCCCTATTATTTCCCTGTAAACTATTCTCCCTCACAGGCACAGCCATTGCCCATCTATCGTCTGAGGGGTCATTCACAGTGGACAACCTGTGGATGTGGGAGGAAACCAGAGCTCCGAATGGGCCTGTCCCACTTGGCAATATTTTAGGCAACTTCCGGCGACTGTCATAGTCGTAGCAGGTCGGCAAAAAACCCACAATTTTTAAATAAAATTTTGAATATAATTTCAGACTCCACCCAGCAAATCCTGATAATTGAGGGAGATTTCAACTGTGTTCTGGATTATTACTTGGATAAATCCTCCCAACAAAAGCGATATAACACAAAATCAAAATCCAGTGAACTTCTAAATACATATATAAAAAATACAAATATAACAGATGTATGGAGGATTACAAACCCATCCGGAAGAGAATACTCCTTTTATTCATCCGTACATAAAACGTATACACGTATTGACTAATTTCTGGTGGGCACTAAATTAATTCCTTTTACAATTAATCCCAAATACCATAATAGTACTATTTCCGATCACTCCCTGCAAACCTTCTCCTTAAAACTGGAACGAATAAAAAATTGTTCTGGAGGTTTAATCCTCAAATACTAAACAACCCAGATTGCTGTATATATTTAAAACAACAGATGGAACTCTTTTTTGAGACTAATGATACTCCAGGTATTTCGCCCTCGTTATTATGGGAATCCTTTAAGGCTTTTATTAGAGGTTCTATCATTTCATATCAAGCATATCAAAACATAAAGAATAGGATGGAACAATTGCAACTAGAAGAACAGATCAGACAGCTGGACTCAGAAAACGCGACATCCGGCTATGGAATAACATAATAAGATAGTAGTATTAATATTTAAGCTAAATCAAATTCTCTCTGCAAGAGTTATCAGATTATTTCAAATTAATAAACAGGAAAATTTTGAATTCGGCGACAAACCACACAAACTTCTTGCACATCAGTTGAGAAAAGTGGAAAAGGACCATACTATTCAAAAAATCAGATCAGATAAAGGTGAATTGTTGACACTTCCAAAAGACATTAACGAAAGATTTGCCCAATTCTATCAACATTTATATACATCCAAAACATCAACAGAAATGAGAAAAATTACAAACTTTCTTGATACTGTAATCTTCCGACACTTAATGCAGTGGAACGAGATGAATTAGGAGCACAGATTTCAATTAAAGAAAAAGAGACTATCAATTCATTGAAGAATGTTTAGTAACGAATTATATAAAAGATTTTACGAGGTAATTTCCCCGGGTTTACATAACCTTTATATACACGCATTTAAAGAACAGACACTACCACAAACTCTAGCCAAATCCACCATTACACATACCCAAAAAAGATAAAGATCTGGAAGATCCGGGATCGCACAGAGCAATCGCCCTGTTAAATACAGATCAGAAAATATTAGCTAAAACTCTGGCAAGAAGATTAAGTAAATACGTTAATAAATTGATACACTCGGATCAAACTGGGTTTATACCCAAGAGACACTCGTTTAATAATTTGAGACGCCTGTTTAACATAATGTACTCACATAGAACGATAAAAGAAGACTTATCAATTATTTCAATAGACGCAGAAATAGCATTTGATCAAGTAGCATGGAAATATCTTTTTATAGTATTGCAAAAATTCCAGTTGGGAGAAAATTTTATTTCATGGATAAAACTGCTATATGATAAGTCGACCGCCAGAATGCTGAATGGTTATATACTCTCACCTAAATTTCAGTTATTCAGGGGCAATAGACAGGGATGTATATTATCACCCCTGCTATTTGCCCTTGCAATTGAACCTTTGGCAGAAAGTATAAGAGTACATCCAAATATTCACGGCTATGACACTAAATACTCCAATAATAAAATATCATTATATGCAGATGATGTATTACTCTATATCACCAATTCCCAAGTTAGCATTCCAAGTATATTAAATCTTATACAGGAATTTGATTCCTGTTCAGGATATAGAATAAACTGGAACAAAAGTGAAATTATGTCAATAAGACCTCAAGAGCCGACACACCTCCTAAAATTCCCTTTCAGAATTGCTACAGAAAAATTCAAATATCTTGGTGTTCACGTAACCAGAAAATACACTTCTCTATTTAATGCTGTAATGTATTCATGCATATTCATGTATATGCTAATGAGTTGGTGTAATTAAGTAGGGGATGTTGGGTAATAAATCTCTCTTGTGATCCAGGCAGCCTGCCTGTAAGTTGTTATGCATTCTGCTGTCCGGAATATAACAAAATTTGCCACGAGGATAGGATAGAGTTTGTGAACTCATCCTTTAAATACAGTGCAGGACTGTTTTGCAACACGCAGTATTGTTTAACAGTTTAAACAGTAAATACGGAGTTGTGTCGCAGTTGTTTGTGAGCTGGACATGTTTGTCAGGCTATCTCTATGTTGTGTCGACGTGGCAAGATGTCGTCCTTGGGAGTGTATAACATTTTAGACTGCGTTTTTTTGTCGAATTCCTCAAGCTGAATAGCCTTTGTACAGCTAAGTTTTAGGTGAATTGTTACACCAGAACAGACAGGAATTCGGGGTTTTTGGACGGACCTTTTATTTAAAAAAAAAAGAGAACGACACGATGGCAGCGTCCACGGGCTACATTGGAAGCCTTGGCACTTTTGACAAGAGTAGAGAGCCGTTCAGCTCCTATATGGAGAGAGCAAATGTGTTTTTCACAGCAAACAATATATTGGAGATTAGTGGTGAAGGAGAGATAGTGACTGAAACAAATAAGGCCGTTTGCAAACTCATGAAAGCGATTCTGCTCACGGAGATCGGTCCTGAAGTGTACGGCACACTCGTGAATCTCCTTGCACCCTTAAAGGCAAAAGATATGATTTGATTTGATTCAATTTATTGTCATTGCACTTTTCAGTACAACAAAATAGCCTGTAGTCATAACAGAATAAATAACAAAACACACACTCAACACAGTTTTTACATCCACCACAGTGAGTCCACCAGGCACCTCCTTACTGTGATGGAAGGCAAAAGTCTTAAGTCTTTGTCTCTTCCCTCCTTGCTCTACCTCTGCGCTGAGGCGATCCAGGCCTCCGATGTTGTGACCCCACCGGGCGATGGCAAGTAAGTCCCGCGGCTGAATCCGAGCTCTGCGAACGGGCCGGCTCAAACTCCGCGGCCCGGGGCGGTGGAAGCTGCCGAAGCTGCTGCCCTCCAATCCAGCGGATGCAGCTGTTGTTGCGGGAGCCCCGGAAAAACAGGTCACCAACCTGCGACCTGCGAGCTCCCGACGTTGATGTCGTCCACTGGCCCGCGGCCAAGCCACCGAGGCTCCCAAGTCGGGTCGCAACGCCACCACAGCCCCGAAGTCGGCCAGCCTCGCGTTGGTAAGTCCTGGCTTGAGGTCGGTCCCAGTTGGAGGCCGCCAGCTCCGCGATAGGCCTCAGCGGAGACAGAGATGGGGGAAATGGCTGGAAAGGTTGCATCCCCCCGAAGGAAGAGTCAAAAAACATATTTCACCAACCCCACCACACATACACAACTAAAATAAACCAAAATAAACTGAAACAACGGGACAAAAGAAAACAAAAAAAGAAAAGACAAACGGACTGCAGGCGAGCCGCAGCTGCAAGGCAGCGCCGCCACTTCCGGCAGCGCCACCACATGCCATTCAATGACATTATAAAGAAGTTGGAGGAGCACTTCAACCTAAAGCCTCTGGAAATTGCAGAAAGCTATAAATTGGGCACCAGAAACCAGAAGCAGAATGAGACAATCAATGAGTACATTGTTGCCTTGAAAAATTTAAGTTTACACTGTAACTTTGGAACCTTTCTTGGACGAGCACTACGCGACAGATTTGTTTGTGGTCTAGTGGAGGAACGAATTCAGTCCAAACTGATGAACACTCCAGATCTCACATTTGAGAAAGCATGCAAGATTGCTATCACAATAGAGATGGCATCAAAGAATGCTCGCGAGTTTCGTCCACCACGAATTGCAGTGGCCGTTTACAGTCACAAGGCAGTGCCTATGGCCAAACCAAGAGGCGCTAAACCAAAACCAAAGTATGGCGGGGAGCCGAGTTCAGCCAGTTGTTATCGTTGCAACGGTAATCACTCATCCCAGTTTTGTCAGTTCAAAATGGCCAAGTGCGATAACTGCCAGAAGAAAGGCCATATTGCCTCAGCATGTCGGGCCAAGCTTAAAACAGGAAACAAACGATCTGCAGGAATCAAGCAACAACCCCGGAGAGGAGTTAACAACTTGGAGGTGAACCCAGATGTAAATGAACTTGGGTTGCACACCATTTATGCAACCAACATCAATAAGCCTACAACCAGCCAAGGCAAGGACTTTCAAACTAAACTATTGATTAATGAACAATGAATCAATATGTATTGACACGGCAGCAGATTGTTTGGTCATGAGCAAAGACCTGTATGAAACAAAGTTCTCACAGATACCATTGTTTGAGAGAAAGGTCAAGCTGAGAACCTACTTGGGCGAAGTTTTGGAGACTTGTGGAGAAATGAACTGTAAAGTTCAGCATAATGGTCAGTCAGTAACACTGCCCATCATAGTAGCCAGCTACAGAAATAAACTAACCCTCCTTGGAAAGGATTGGCTGAGTAGAATAGAATTAGACTGGAAGAACATTTTCAGCGTCAATTTGTCCAAATCACGTCTTGAAAACATCATAAGCAAACATGCAAACATTTTTGCTGACAGTTACACTGGAATAATAGGGTACTCTGCACACATTGGACTTAAGCAAGATGTGAGGCCTATGTATTGTCGACCAAGACCTGTACCATATGCACTAAAGCAACAAGTGGAGGTAGAACTCGGCTGATTAGAGCGTAATGGATACTTGTGAAGACAGACCAGAGTAACCGGGAGACGCCAATTGTGGCCGTACCCAAGGCTGATAAAACTGTTTGACTATGTGGTGATTACAAAGTCACAATCAACCAAGCCGTTGATGACGAACAATATCCGTTACCAACCTCGCAAGATCTGTACGCAGAACTTAGTGGGGCAAGTCTTCACTAAACTGGATTTGTCTCACGCTTATGCCCAACTCAAGGTCGATAGGGAAAGTCAGCAGTACTTGACTATCAACACACACAAGGGCTTGTATTCATATACAAAGTTGCCCTATGGTGCGAAATCCTCCCCGAAAATCTTCCAGTCTGTCATGGACAAAATGTTACAAGGCATTCCGCATTGTGTGTGCAACCAGGATGACCTACTGATATTCACAGAGGGCATGGTAGAACATCTGGAAATCCTCGAACAAATTCTCACGCGACTGAACTGCCACAATGTCAAACTGCGTCAACGTAAATGTGCATTTGCACAGTCAGAGGTGGTCTACCTTGGACTCTACCTTGGCTTGTGATGCTTCAAGTTATGGTGTAGGTGCAGTGATCTTCCACGTAATGAATGACGGACATGAAAAGCCTATTGCTTTTGCATCCCGCACCCTATCATCGAGTGAACGCAACGATGAACAGATAGAAAAGGAAGCACTCAGCATCGTGTTCAAGAAATATCATCAGTTTCTTCTCGTGATCACAAGCCACTATTAGTGATACTTGGTCCCAAGTCAGCTATACCTTCCATGGCAGCATCAAGGATGCAGCGCTGGGCAATTTTGCTGTCCCAGTATGACTAGAAGGTGGAGTACTGAAACTCCAAGTGCCACACAGTTGCAGATGCATTGTCCTGGTTGCCCCATGAGAACTCTAATGTGGGAAGTGAGAAAACAATCTCGGTGGGGGAGGGCCACAGTCTAAGGCCCTTCCGCTGCTGGACATGGGGGGTACGGTATGGTGGAGACGCCCCTCAATATAAGGGAAGGTATCCCACGCCATTGTGGCACGAGTGGGGGACTGATTTGTGGAAATTTGGGGGAAAGAAATGTCTAAACTGTATTGATCTATTGTACAGCCTCCGAAAATGTCGGATGGATTTTCCGCAAGGTTAATGTATTGTATATATTTATCATTTGAATAAAGTATATTTTGAAATAAAAAAAAAGTGAGAACTCAATCTACACATTGCAAGTTGTAGATGAAAACTTTCCAGTGATTGCAACAGAAATTGCAGCAGGAACAGAGAAAGACACTGTGCTGAAGTGGGTCTATGAACAGACATTGAATGAAATCGATAGTGGATTGAACTCAGTTGGACTGAAATCGATAGTGGATTGAACTCAGTTCTGAACTCAGAGCTGAAGCTTTTCCATAATCGACGCCATAAATTATCATGTGAGCAGGGATGCATTAAGTGGGGTTACAGAGTGCTTGTACCAGAGTCTTTGAGAAACAAAATTATGAACAAACTTCATGCCGAACATCCTGGCATAGTAAGCATGAAGTCAATTGCCAGAAGTTTTGTGTATTGGCCTGGCATTGACAATGACATTGAGTCACTAGTGAGCAAATGTAGCGTCTGCCTAAACTGCCAGAGTTAACCATCAAAAACACCACTGCAACCCTGGTCATGGCTAAGTAGACCTTTTCAGAGAGTTCATGTAGATTTTTGTGAAAAGGGTAATGATCACTTTCTGGTACTAGTAGATAGACATTCCAAATGGATTGAGGTTACTGAGCGTACCTTAGATGAGTTGAGATAAATTTTTGCATGCCATGGTTTACTGGAAGAACTTGTTTCTGACAACGGGCCTCAGTTTCGTTCAGAACAGTTCAAAGAGTTCATGCAGTGGATTGGTGTAAAAAACACACTTGTTCTCCCATACCAGCCAGCCTCTAACGGGGCGGTGGAAAGGTCTGTTAGAGTTGTCAAAGACGCTCTGAAGAAACAGGTTTTGCAGGGTGGTTCAAAGCTCAGCATGAAACATCATTTGGCTAGTTTCTTGCTGAAGTACAGAACCACATCACACACAACAGGTTACTCACCTGCAGAACTGTTGATGAAGAGAAGGCTAAGAATACGCTTAAGTCTAGTTCAAGCCAATTTGGCCTTGAGAGTTGAACAAAAACAATTAAGTCAGAAACACCATTTTGACTCCCACAAAAAGGAGAGGTACTTCAAGCCAGATGAGCAGGTGTTCTCAGCCCTTCCAACAAGTCCAGTCGAGACAAATGGGATGTTGAGAAAATAGTGGAAGTGTGGGGAACAAAAAGATTCTTAGTTGAAGTTGGAGATAGGATCAAAAGTGTTCATGTTGATCAAATGATTCCAGCCAAAGGTGAACCAAAAACTGAGCATGAAGTCCTAATCCCTGAGTCTTTATCAGAAAGTGAGTTGCAAGAGACCACTGTGATTGAAACACAAAGTTCAGTCAATACAAACAAAGAAACAGATTCCTCTGGTCAAAGTCAGGGTACTAAAACAGAGCCAAACAAGCCAACGCCTAAACCTGTTACACCTGTTACTGTTAGACAATCAGGCAGGATCCATAAACCAGATTAGGTTTTTAAGTTAAGTAACTCACTGTCTAGGTAGAATGAAAATGTGTAAATATGTAAAATAAATATATTGTGTTATCATTTAAGATTTAATGAACACTGGTTTAAATCAAGTATCACAACACGAAAATTGTAACTGTGTACTTAGATTTAATACTTAAAAAAGGGAGAGCAGCGTAATGTATTCATGCATATTCATGTATATGCTAATGAGTTGGTGTTGTATATAAGTTGGGGATGTTGGGTAATAAATCTCTCTTGTGATCCAGGCAGCCTGCATGTCAGTTGTTATTCATTCTGCTGTCCGGAATATAACAAACGCAAACTTCCCACCTTTAGTAACTAAATTAAATGCCCCTACTCTATTTTGGAAAACACTTCCGATGTCTTTAATAGGCAGAATAAATGCCATAAACATAATCTTTCTACCACAAATCCTGTACTTATTTCAATCAATACTGATATACCTTCCTATTTTTTTTTTTTTACTTGTTTCTCTGATTACAAACTTTATTTGGGATTATAAAACACATAGAATCCATAAACGGCATCTATGCAAACCCAAAGAAACTGGTGGACTGGCTCTTCCCAATTTTTTATACTATTATTGGGCAACAAATATTAAAAACGTAAGCTATTGGTTGGACAATATAGGCCAACAGGTAAAATGGTTAATAATGGAGAAAGAGGATTGTTCGCCTTTTAATATAGGCGCGATTCTTCGCTCTCCAATAAATTTGAAGAAAACACTATATAAGAAAAATCCGATTATCCACAGTACCTTACGAATTTGGAGACAAGTGAAGTCAACCCTTAAACTGAGAATTGTATCTCTTCTTTCACCAATTGCCAATAATCCTTCGTTCAAGCCATCTATTTTAGACAAAACGTTCACATATTGGGAAAGATTAAGAATCAAAAAACTCAGAGACCTTTATGAGATGGGATCACTTCTCTCATTTCAAGAACTACAGTCGAAATATCACCAGAAAGGTAATATTCGAATTCAAATTCGAGACTATCTGAAATCATATACCCAAGTCTACCAATCTTTGTTGCCAGACATGCTAGACGAATGTATGAATAGGAACTCGGAGTCAGACAAGTAAATATCATATCTGTATAACACCTATTTAAATATAGAAATCCCATCGTCAGAAGTAATTAAAAGAGCTTGGGAAGATGAACTTAACTTTTCTTATCTTCCGACTATAGCTAGAAGTTAAAATTGAACTTGCACAATAACTGTATTATTTTATATGCCGTTGGTTTTATTTTTGTACATTTCTAATACATTTTTTTTAATAAAACAAAATAAAAATAAATCAATGTTCGAAGTTGCACAGAAAACCACGAACAGTTTTGTCAAAGTCCACACTCAGCAAAATACTTCATCAGGTCTTAGTGAGACGTGCCTCTGTTCTACTACATTAAATCCCCTTTTTGAGATAGGTTCCTTGTTGTTTTTATAGAAAGGTTAGGATTGAGCCTGTGTGTCTGACGCTGTGAGGCAGCAGCTCCACAGCTGCACCACTGTGCCACCCCTTATATTAGTGTTTTGTACAAGAAAACCAACCCGTCTATTTACTCACAGCCCCATCAATGTTTCTTCCTCAAATGTTGTCAGATGCATTGTGAAAGCCTCTTGCATCTTTGAATCTCTTTTCCAACATTATTCTTAACCCTTAGGGGGATCACTGGAGCTGTGAATGGGCAACGCTACTGATTTTAGTTTATTGTCACGTGTACTGTGATACAATGAAAAGCTTTTTGTTGCATTTATATGATAAACAATCCACAGCGTACAGATAAAGGATGAAAGGAATAACATTTAATGCAAGATAAAGTCCAGTAAAGTCCAATTTAAAATACTCCCAGGGTCTCCGATGAGGTAGATGGGAGGTCAGGACCGCTCTCTAGCTGGTGATACAATGATTCAGTTACCTGAGAAGAAACTTGCTCCTCCAACAATGTGTCTCTGGCTGCACAACATGAGCTGCCAGTTCCAACCTGCCTCAGCTCACATGCTTGGGTTATGATAATCATCCTGATGTAAATATAATTGGAGGTAGGCGGAGGAATGAATACTTCAAAGTTATTTTTAGCTGTGAAACTTGCTTTTAGTCATAGTAATGAGTAAGCTTTCACTATTTCTGATTGACTTATCACCGGTGGTTAGAACTTTCACAGACATTCCTCACAGGTCAGTGAAACTCTCCGAGTCAGGCAACACTCCAACTGAAGCCCACACATCTTTCGACTTGGCAATTTATGCCTCTACAACATCCACAGGCTCCCAACAACAAAGATTGGTTACATTGCCAAAAGAAGGTATAGGAAAGAACTGAAGAGGCTTCCAGAGAGAGTTAGAAACGTATAGCTCTTAGGGCTAACAGAATCAAGGGATATGGGGAGAAAGCAGGAACGGGGTACTGATTCTTGATGATCAGCCATGATCATATTTGTAGATTTGTAGACTGAGTCTGGAAGTCATTTACAATATTGAATGGCAGTGCTGACTTGAAGGGCTGGATGGCCTAGTCCTGCACATATTTTCTATGTTTCTTGGCTGGTTTAAACCGTAGACACAAAAACCTGAAGTGACTCAGTGGGTCAGACACATCATCTCTTGAGAAAAGTAACAGGTGACGTTTCGAGTCAAGACGTTGTCTGACCCACTGAGTTACTCCAGCTTTCTGTGTCTATCAAAGTTGAAGGAGTTCAATTCTTCGCGAGTTCGCTCAAAAATAGAATGATTATTACTGTGGAATTAATGACTTCACTCTCGCAATATTCTGAGTTGTGTAATACTATCATCTCCAAGTCCTGACATGCTATTGGATAATTTCCTTACAATTAGAAGCCAAATGATCTGTCAAGTCGGTGCCGGGTCTCCGAGCAATCCCGTCCCCCTATTATTTCGCTGTAAACTATTCTCCCTCACATGCACAGCCATTGCCCACCTATCGTCTGAGGGGTCATTCACAGTGGACAACCTGTGGATGTGGGAGGAAACCAGAGCTCCAAATGGGCCTGTCCCACTTGGCAATATTTTAGACAACTGCCAGCGACTGTCATGGTCGTAGCAGGCCGACTACAACCTACGTCATCCTGGCGACAACCTATGACAACACCTACGTCAGGAGAAGTCAAGCTATGCTCATTGGCGTGAAACATCGGCGAAAAATTTTCAACATGTTGAAAATTTAGTGGCGACCGGAAAGACGCTATGATGATTTGCGCGACTGAGGAGACTACTCCTGCCGACCACCAGCGAACATGTGGCGACAAACTAGTCGGCTGTAGTTGCATTAAAAATTGCCTAAGTGGAACAGGCCCATTACAAGAGCTCACCCGTTCACAGAGAGAACGTGAAAACTTTTCACTGTATCTCGCTACATGTGACATTAAAGTAAACAAAACTAAAATGGGTACATTTCACTGGCCGATTAACGTATTGCCACATCTTTGACATGAGAGACAGAACAGGTTGTCGGGGCTACAGAGCAATGAAGAAACTGGGATAGATGGGTTTGGGAGAATGAGTGGCCAACTCTTATGTCAAACAACTCAAGGAATGAGCGATATATTGGTCATTGTTTAAATTGCTCATTTTTGCCACTTGCCCACACTAAGGGGAAGATTCAGAGGAAACGATTATGCAAACTCCATGAAAGTAGGTTAAAAAGCTGCTTGATGTCCAATAATTACATCATTAGATCTGTAGTTGCTGCATTTCTCGTATAGATGTTGAGAGATGTTTGGGGTCTGCTCCACTGCGAAAATCTCAAGGTATGCTTACTTTGAAGAAGTTCTTCTCCTTTCTCCGAGAGTTCTGCAACACCCTCTCTCTCTCTGCACCCACTCTGATTCCTCCTGCTAGCAGTCTGAAGAAGCGTCTCCACCCAAAACTTCACCTATTCCTTTTCTCCAGAGATGCTGCCTGACCCGCTGAGTTACTCCAGCATGTTGTGTCGATATTCGAAATATGATTAATTTATTATTCTCACCAGTATCAAGGTGCACTGAAAAACTTTTGTTTGTGTACTATCTAATCAAAGAAAAATGCTATGCATGACTACAATAAAGCCAGACAGTGTACAGATAAAGGATACAATATTTAGTGCAAGATAAAGTTTGATTAAAGATAGTTCAAATGTCTCCAATGAGGTAGATATGAGGTAAGAATGCACTCCAGCTGATAAGACCCTTTAGTTACCTGATAACAGCTGGGGAAAAAACTTTCTTCTATGGCAAGACATTCTTGGACTGATTCCTGGGATGGCAGGACTTTCATATGAAGAAAGACTGGATTTGTACTCGCTAGAATTTAGAAGATTGAGGGGGGATCTTATAGAAACTCACAAAATTCTTAAAGGGTTGGATAGGCTAGATGCAGGAAGATTGTTCCCGATGTTGGGGAAGTCCAGAACACGGGGTGACCGTTTAAGGATAAAGGGGAAGTCTTTTAGGACCGAGATGAGAAAAATATTTTTCACACAGAGTGGTGAATCTGTGTAATTCTCTGCCACAGAAGGTAGTTGAGGCCAGTTCATTGGCTATATTTAAGAGGGAGTTAGATGTGGCCCTTGTGGCTAAAGGGATCAGGGGAATGGAGAGAAGGCAGGTACAGGATACTGAGTTGGATGATCACCATTGAATGGTGGTGCAGGCACGAAGGGCCAAATGGCCTACTCCTGCACCTATTTTACCAAGACAGTGTGAAGTGTAAATGGAGGCAATAGAAGGGAGTTTATGTGATGGTCTGGGCTTTTTCCACAACTCTTTGCAATTTCTGTGTCCGAATGGCCTCCTCCTGCACCTATGTTCTGTTTATATGAAACATCACCCGTTCCTTCTCTCCAGATGTTGCCTGTCCAGCTGAGTGACTCCCAGCCTTTTGTGTCTATCTTTGCAATTTCTTGCTGTTTTGGATGGAGCTCTTCCCAAACCAGGCTGTGATGCATCCCAATAAAATGCTCTCTGCGGCACATCTGTAGAAGTTGATGGGAGTTGCTGGGAACATGCCAAACTTCCTAAACCTTCGAAGGAAGTAGAGGCTTTGTGTATTTGGCCATAGCTTCAATGTGGCTGGTGCTGAACAAATTGCTGGTGATATTTATTCTTAGGAATCTAATTCTAATTCATTTTGTCAGGAATGGTTGCAGTACTCTCAACATTCCAGCAGGGGTCAATGTCTCCCACTGTGGCAATCCATTCTCTTCAGATTAAAAAAACATATGACCTGTTTCGTAACTTTGAGGCAAGTAACATTGAGTTGGTGGTGTCTGTCATTTTCTCCTTGGGGGCTTATCCCTCTTCTTGTGGATCTTGACTTCCAAGAATGGAGGCACAAGGGGCAGCAGATACTGGACTCTGGAGTCATATTTTGAGCTCTTGATATGGCCTTACATCAGAGACCAAGCATAGACCAGGCGACCACTGTACTGAATAATTGACTTGGATCGCTCTGTGACAGCCATTTTAATTTCCCTTCCCATCCCCACACTGACCTGTCTGTCCTTGGTTTTCAATACTGCCTGAGTGAGGCCACAGGTAAACTGGAAGAACAGCACCTTATATTCCTTTTGGGTACCTTACAACCCAATGGCATGAATATCGAATTCTCCAGCTTCAGGTTAAATCCCCCCTCTCCTCCTTCACATTCTTTCTTTCCATTGCCCCAACTCCGTCACCTAGTTCCCTCCTCCATATCAAGTATTGCCGGGACTGCCAACTGAAATAATTCTGCCCCCTACTGTGGCGCAACTGGTAGAACTACTGCTTCACAGCGTAAAAGAGGGTTCTTCCTCTGACTCAGCCATCCACGTACAAGGAGAGGAGAAATGTATTCACTCACGGGCTTGAGAACTGAAGGGTTGGAGGCAACCAGCCTTAAATATACATAAGAAAGAGAAACTTGGAGGAAAAGGAATAGGGAAGTGATACGAAACAAGGCTAATGGCCAGCCATGATCACAAGAATGGTAAAGCAAATACAAAGAGCCAAATAGAGTTATACACCATAAAAACAGGCCCCACGGCCCAACTTATCCAAGCTAACCAAGATGCCTCACCTATGTTAGTCCAATTTACCTGCTGCTGATCCATATCCCTTTAAACCTATCCTAACCATGTACTTGTCCAAGTGTTGTTTGAAGGCTAATACAGTACCTGGCTCTTCTACCTCCTCTGGCATCTCAGAACCCAACATCCTCCGAGTCAAAAAGTTACCCCTCGGGTCCTCATTAAATCTTTCCCCTCTCGCCTATATGTCGTTAGGTTCTTGCTTTCCCCTACCCTGGGTGAAAGAAATGCATTCACCCAATCTATTCCAAAAGACTAGGCTTGTATTCACTGGAGTTTAGAAGGATGAGGGGAAAATCTTATAGAAACATATAAAATTATAAATGGATGTGACAAGCTAGATGTAGGAAAAATGTTCCCAATGTTGGACGAGTCCAGAATAAGGGGCCACTGTCTTAGAATAAAGGGGAGGCCATTTAAGACTGAGGTGAGAAAAAACTTTTTCTCCCAGAGAGTTGTGAATTTGTGGAATTCCCTGCCACAGAGGGCAGTGGAGGCCAAATCACTGGATGGATTTAAGAGTTAGATTGAGCTCTAGGGGCTTGTGGAATCAAGGGATATGGGGAGAAGGCAGGCACGGGTTATTGATTTGGGACGATCAGCCATGATCACGATGAATAGCGGTGCTGGCTCGAAGGGCCGAATGGCCTCCTCCTGCACCTATTTTCTATGTTTCTATGTACATATGGTTGTGTAGGGAAAACTGCAGGTGCTGGTTTAAATCAAAGATGGACACAAAATGGTGGAGTAACTCTGCAGGACCGGCAGCATCTCTGGAGAGAAGGAATGGGTGACGTTTCAGGTCGAGACCCTTCTTCAAACTGATCAACACAGTTTTTCAGTTCAGAGAAACAGGCGCTTCGGCCCACCAATCAGCGGTCACACATACATTACTATCCTACACACAAGGGATAATGTTCAGAAGCCAATCAATCTACAAACCTGTACGTCTTTGGAATGTGGGAGGAAACCGGAGCACCCGGAGAAAACACAAAAGCATCACAGGGGGAATGTACAAACTCCGTACATACGGCAAGCGAGGTCAGGATCGAACCCAGGTCCCTTGTGCTGTAAGGCAGCAACCTTATTCAAACTTTAAGACCGCCTTAGTTCTATTTTATTATTTCTATCTGAAATGACTGTCTCTTTTATCCCTTTGCACTGTTGATCTGAGGGTTCTAGTCTTGCATTGTTTGTGTCTAAGACCGATTGGCTTTGTTTGACTGGAATCCCCTTTGTGGGCAGTGGTAACATGTTCTGATTTCTTTTGCATCCATCTCCGCACCATCCGTGTGACAGGAGCATAAACCCTGTGTGAGAAAAACTACATCTCTCGCCGTTGTTCCAGGGAAAGCATTGTAAGCAACTTCCCCTTTCTCAGTATTGACTCCACACTCTGCCTCCGCCAGGTAGGTGTTCCCCATCAGAAGAAATCCGTGTCACCATGGTCAATAGTGCTTTTAATGGAGTGCAGAAAATATGACATCTAATAATATTTACAAACAGTACAAATTCATATCCCACTGAAGCAACCTCTAGGTGCAAGAAGACCCAACTTTAACATGGCTCTACATTTTTCTCATTATATCAGGAACAATGAATCAAATAACCATAATTACCATCACCTTCAATCTGCAGAGCAATCCCACATTTCCTTCATTCGGTTCTTGGGATAACACTTATGCTGAGAGCTCCAGCTCCTCAACAATATCATGGCATTTTCTCCGCAGATGCAACATGAACAGTTGCCACAAAGCAGAGGGGAAACCAGGAAGCATACAGTGCCGCAGTTTAACACGGGGCTAGTAAAAAGCGACAGAATGTGTGTTTAAGTTAAAAGTGTAAAAACAGATTCAGCAAAGTTGGTGGGGTCAGCAAGAGGTGTAGTCCAAACCTTAACATCGGGCGAACATTAAACTTGGGTTCAGCCATTTAAATTGACCGCTGTACCTCAAGTAATAGAAAGTTTTGGTATTCTGGCTGTGGGTCATTCAACAATAATGCATATCCAGCTCAAACTCTTTCCTAACTCGTCAAATTGGAAAAGTAAGGACAGGGAATGCCAAACTGGCTGGATTTTGAGGATCAAGAGATGGAAATAGATGTAGCCTTTGAGCTGTAGTTTGGACATCATGGAAGCAGGAGGTGGGAAAGGTCAAGGGTAGCAATCTTTTTTTTCGATAAAGTGCCGAAAGTTACATTCAAAATGATCCTGATATTCCTTATTTGGGAAGCGATTAATGAGAGTGCTTTGAGAATGATGGGACAGATAGAATGGAGCCAGTGGATGTAGTGTTTGGAGTTCCCAATAGCGTTTCCGACAATGTGTAGGTTTCTAGGTTAATGGTCGGCATAAATTGCCCCCTAGTGTGGGGGGAAATGGACAAGAAAGTGGGGTAATATAGAACTAGTTTAAACGGGTGATCGATGCTCGGTGTGGACTCGGTGGGCTGAAGGATCTCGACCCGAAATGTTACCCATTCCTTCTCTCCAGCGATGCTGCCTGTCCCACTGATTTACTCCAGCATTTTGTGTCTATCTTCGGTGTGCTGAAGTGTGTTTTCATACTGTATCCTTCAATGTCAATCAAAAATATGAGTGATATAGATCGGAGAGATAGCTGGAAACTCCCAATAGGAAGTGTCGAAAACTCGGTAGAGGTCATTGGTTTACAACAAGAAGCAAGAGATTCAGAGGAAATCTGAGGAAGAATGTTTTCACCCAGAGGGGGCCTGGAATCAGTGTGAGCAGTGGAAATAGGTGCTCACATAACATTTAAGTATCTAGATGGGCACTTGAATCACCAAGGCTTAGGAGGTGATGGACCAAGTGCTAAGTGAATGGGAATAGTATATATAGGTACTTGGTATGTTTCTGTGCTGTATGTGGCTATGTAAAGGGATATAGACAGATTTAAATGCGTGTGCAATGATATGGCAAATGCAATAGCGAGAGGTGAAACGTGAAACTATGGTCGGAAGGAGAAAAATGCAGAACATTATTGAAATAAGTGGAAGACATTAAATATTAGTGTTCAGAAAGGTTTTGTCAGCTTCATTCACAAAATTAATGTGTAAAGATGCAAGTAATGAGGGAGGAAAAGAGAAGGATGAGCCCTGATTGAAGGGAAAATTCAAGTAGGGGTCGTGCCACAACTGCACGTTTTCGCCAGAGACCACACTCACAGACTACATAAAGCTACAGTCCCCTTATTCAGGAAAGAAGGTTGTTTGGATTTTGAGGTAGTTCTGCAGATGTTTGCTAGAATGGTGGGATGAGAGGGTCTTCCTAATACAAATGTTTAAGCAGACTGGACCCATATTGTCTGCAGTTTAGCTAATGAACAGCAGTCTCTTTGAGACTACCCTTTTTGGAGATAAAGATTGAGTGGTGCAGGAGTCTGAATCTCAGGATACAGCGTCACCAACTGGGACCACGAGGAAGAATTTCTCCCATCGGAGGGCTCTGAACCTTTGGAGCATCAGAGTGTGAGGTTTCATGGCTGAGGCACAAAGATCTTTGAATTAAGGTGGAATCCAGGCTTATGGAAACAGGCACAAAAACAAAGTTAAGACATTATGGTCTTAATAAACGAAGGAGCAAGTTTGAGGGAGCTGTGTGACCTACTCTTGATCATATTTTCTAAACTCAGGGTTTATATATAATTTTTTTTAAAGCTGTATATAATCTACTTTTCCCTGTTAAACTGTTCAGATCTGTGTTTGTGGGGAATACCACATTGGAATACCTCAGCTTCATGTTAAGAAGGTCCATGGCTTCCATGATTTGTTTAATCTCTAACAGTTGTGCCAATTGTCCCACATATTATTTTCCCTCAAACATTGTTCTTTCCAAACTTCCATGGGATGGAAAGGTGGATCCGTTCCTTCCAAAACCTAAACCTGTATTTCAGGAAGGGCAGTGACTGAAGTCCAGGCACTTTGTAACAAGGAGAATGAATGTGAACCCTTCACATGTCAAATCATGGACTGATAAAAGAGATATTTTACAGCATTCTTCGGCTTAATGCCCCTGTCCCACTTAGGAAACCTGAACGGAAACCTCTGGAGACTTTGACCCCCACCCAAGGTTTCCATGCGGTTCCCAGAGGTTCATGGAGGTTTTTGTCCTCCGGCAACCACCTTCAACTAGCATCGCAACCGGCTTTGACTAAAAAATTGCCGATTTTTAAAATGGAATCCACTTTTGACCATTAGGGAGACTGACAAAAACCTCCGGGAACCGCACGGAAACCCTGGGTGGGGCACAAAGTCTCCAGAGGTTTCCGTTCAGGTTTCCTAAGTGGGACAGGGGCATTAGGGCCTGTCCCACTTGGTGAATTTTTCGGCAACTGCCGGCATCATTCACTGACGTATCAGGTCACCGTAAAAGTCGCGGCGTTATGACGTATTGACGTGCGGAGTTTCCTCAAGTGTCGTAACATTTTTTTTGTCGCCGCTGGATTTCGAAATGTTCAAAATCTTTCGGCGGCCGTGATACGTCAGTCAATTATGCCGGCAGTCGCCGAATAAAATCGCCAAGTGGGACAGGCCCTTTAGAGTCACTGAGCATGGACACAGGCCCTTCAGCCCAACTTGCCCATGCTGACCAGGATGCCCCATCTACACACATCCCACCTGCCCACGTTTGGCCCACATCCCTCTAAACCGTAAAGACACAAAGGGGGGTAACAGAATAAAAAATGTAGGATTTCTAGATCATTGTCCAAAGACATTCCACATTTCACCAGTTTCCCAAATGATTTCCCACCTACACAGTGATTGGATTATTCTGAACGTCAGAGTCTGAAGCCAGTGTGGAATCAGTATTCAGTTCATGTACAACTTTTCAAATTCAATCATCTGCCACTATAGACAGAGCCCGCAGCTCATTGAGCTTGGCTTCATTCTCCTTCTGTCGTTCTTCATCACTGATACCCTGCTGGTCAATTTGGCCAGTGAGGTCTCCAAAAATCTTGGACATCTCTGTGTAGTATACGACCTGCAAAAAGAAACATAAACAGGTGGTGAGATAGACGTAAAACAGAAAGCACTTCAGATTTTATATTATAATTAGCGGGCGGCAAGGTAGCCCAGCAGTAGAGCTACTGCCTTACAGCGCCAGAGATCCCGGTTCAATCCTGACTAGGGGTGCTGTCTGGACAGTTTGTACATTCTCCTCGTGACCTGCGTGGGTTTTCTGAGATCTTAGGATTCCTCCCACACTACAACGATGTACAGGTTTGTAGGTTAATTGGCTTGGTATAAATGTAAATTGTCCCTAGTGTGTGTGGGATAGTGTTAGTGTTCGGGATCGCTGGTCAGTGCGGGCTCAGTGGGCTGAAGGGCCCGTTTCTGCACTGTATCTCTGAACTAAACTAAACAGTAGCACAACTTTGGACTGGCCACCTGGTCCTTCTGCCTCTAGCCAGGTGCACGCAATCTAGCTTTCATCTCCATTCCATTTGAGCTAGCGGACTCATATTTGAGTAGTGAGTGGTATCCGACCGGCAGAGAAAGATTTGTATTCACGCAACACCTCTCATGACTTCCGCAACTGCGTTACAATCAATTAGCTATTTCCAAAATTAATTAACTTTTGCAATGCAGAAAAATCGGAACCCATTTTATACACAACAAGCGTTCACAAAAAGCTGCGTGATGATGATTTTTTTACAGAATGTTGTTTGAGTCACAGAGTCATGCAACAGGGGAAGCAGACCACTTGCCCCACCCTGTCCATACCAACCATCAGGCACCATCAATGCTAATCCCCATCAAGTGCACCCCAGCAAGCCTCTCCAGATTTTCTTAGTTTAAAGATACCATGCGGAAATTGGCCCTTCGGCCCACCAAGTCCGCGCCGACCAGTGTTCCCCACACATTAACATGACCCTGCACACACTAGGGACAATTTACACTTATTCCATGTATACAAACCCAAGCCAATTAACCTACAAACCTGTACGTCTTTGGAGTGTGGGAGGAAACAGAGGATCTCGGAGAAAACCCACACAAGTCACGGGGAGAACGTACGAACTCCGTACAGACAGCACCCATAGTCAGGATCGAACCCGGGTCTCCGGCGCTGCAAATGCTGTAAGGCAGCAACTCTACCGCTGCGCCACCGTGCCGCCTACTTTTGACCTACACTGGGAGCACAATTTAGAGATCCTAATTAACTTGTCACTTTGCATGCCTTTGACACGTGAGGGGAAACCAGAGCTCTCCAGCTAAGCCGACATGGGCACAGGATCATGATGCAAACTTGACAGAGACCGAAGCCAGGGATCAGCACCAAACTGGGTTTGGTGGCATCATCCTGACTTGATCTGATTTATATACGAGTCCAAACTTAAGTAAACAGGCAAGCAACCAATCTCATCTACCATTTTACATTATGTTCATATATACACACATGGTCCAATTTAATATAATTTAGTTGAAGATAGAATCCTTTACAATAACCAAATTGAGGAAGAAAATTGGATTAAGGGTGGAGTTATCTACAAAAGAGGTTAAGCAAGCAAAATTAGAGCATGTGGGATTGTTGAAAATGTATTAGTATGGTCAGAGACCTGGTTAATGGAAAGAACACAGGGAGAAGGAAAATACACATTTATTTTCATATAGGGAGGCTTTAACTCTAGGGCAGTAGAGTTCAGTGCCGGGCCCTTCTCTAGTTCACTTCATTGGCAGAGTTGCTGCCTTACAGTGTCGGTCACCCAGGTTCGATCCTGACTATGGGTGCTGTCTGTACAGAGTTTGTATGTTCTCCCTGTGACTGCGTGGGTTTTATCCGGCAACTCTGATATTCTCCCAACTCCAAAGACGCACAGGTTTGTAGGTTAATGGCTTCAGTAAAATTGTAAATTGCCCTTAGTGTTGCTGGTCAGCGTTGGACTCGGTGGGCCGAAGGGCCTGTTTCCACATTGTATCTCTGAAGTCGAAAGTTCACAATCTCTATCAGTGCTTGGGATAAGCAAGAACGTCCACACCTGTTAGGACTTGACTTCCTGGCATTGTTTATCATACAACCTTGCTAGCGGCAGGAAGGACAGGAATGACATCCGGCACCTCTCCTGCACTCAATAATGTCATCACGCTAATCTGGTGATAATTCCCGACAGCGGGTACAACACCGATCACCAACACGCTGAGCCTGCAGCAGGAATCGTGGGAAAGATCTGCGTCCTCATAGGAATAATAAAAGCCAAAGGGAGTGGCTTCTATCTCGGTTCCACCTGAATTTCCAAAACCTTATATTTACGGCAGTTATTCTGAACACACACATGAGATATAGAACACTCCTTTGACCTGCAGACCATCCTTGTGGAATTATCAGTTCATAAAGGAGGCAGAAATGGAAGCTTTACCACTCTGGATTCAACTTTGAATCAATTGAACCCTTGGTCTTTGAATTGGCAACTGGAGAGCTGTTTTGAACTACCATCTACCTCACTGGAGACGCTCGGACTATCTTTAATCGGATTCTATCTTACACCAAACACTGTTTCCTTTACGCTGTATCTGTACTCTGTGACTTGATTGTAATCTGTATCTGTACACAGCTTGATTGTAATCATGTATAGTCTTTCCGCTGACTGGATAGCACAGAGGAAAAAGCTTTTCATTGTACCTCAATAAATTAAAAAAAAGCGACTTCCCAGAGTAATGGTGACCAAGATGTCACAACTCACTGAAAACTCCACAAACCTCAATGAGGTGGAAGAATGAACTACATGGACTGGATTACTCGCATATAATGGTCACGGAATTGCTTATTAAGCATGAACATGTTGCCACGATCAGAGGCCAAATGGCATCACATGCCTTGGGCCTTCTTCACAGAACAACCAGTCCCTCCATCAGTATTTAAGAAGGAACTGCAGATGCTGGAAAATCGAAGGTAGACAAAAGTGCTGGAGAAACTCAGCGGGTGCAGCAGCATCTATGGAGCGAAGGAAATAGGCAATGTTTCGGGCCTAAACCCTTCTTCAGACTGATGTAGGGTGGGGGGGGGGAGGGGGGGCAGGGAGAAGAAAGGAGAAAGGAAGAAGAGGAGCCCGAGGGCTGCGGGAGAGCTGAGAAGGGGAGGAGACAGCAAGGGCTACTGAAAATTGGAGAAGTCAATGTTTATGCCGCTAGGGTGCAAACTGCCCAAGCGGAATATGAGGTGCTGCTCCCCCAATTTCCGGTGGTGCTCACTCTGGCCATGGAGGAGGCCCAGGACAGAAAGGTCGGATTCGGAATGGGAGGGGGAGTTGAAGTGCTGAGCCACCGGGAAATCAGGTTGTTTAATGCAGACCGAGCGGAGGTGTTCGGCGAAACGATCGCCAAGCCTACGCTAGATCAGCTGACATCTAGAGCAGCGGATGCAATTAGTATTTAAGAAATAAACGCAGACTCCATACTGTAAGGCTGGAACCGGACATTTGGATATGAATGTTTTACGATTTTTCAGATGCAGTGATTAATATCAGTGTAGATTACTTCTGAGCACACAATTACTTAAATTGAAATCGTGCAGAAAACATTATCCTATTCATTTTGAGGCGGCAAGCTGCTAAACTGCAGGCTTCTCAGAATTAGTAGTCACTTGGCATTTGCTGAAGGAACAGTACTCATAAATCAATGGTTGACTCTATTGACAAACAAATCTGGAAGAGGAATTAGTTGGTCTAGACGGACAGTCAAAAGAAAGAGCTCTAATTTTGTGTACCATCACACACAAAAAAATATGGGGGCTCTGTACAGACATATTCTATTCATTAAGTTATAAAAATATCTTCAGACACGTGGAAGATTTTTCAACCGAGCAAGGACAACAAAATTAAGCTATATTGCCTGAAATTCACTCCCAGACTGTAGAACTAAACGTATCAGCATGTTGCTTTCTCACTTTGAAATTCATTCATTGACTACAATATTATGTTCCTCACAGGGAGTGAAATTTCAAACAATATACTCAACCTATGTCATTGCAATCTACTGATTGTAACTTAGTTTGAAATAACCTAATACTTTGTCAGCAATGTCCTCTGAAAACCGAGTCAGAGCTTCAACTTATGTCCCATCACCATCTTCCTTTTGCTTTCCAATATCCTCCCGGCTATTGTTTAGCCACTGATGCCTTTGCGGGTAGCTCTAGTGGGCAGCACTGTGGCACAGCGGTAGAGTCACTGCCTTATAATGCCAAAGACCCTGGTTCAATCCTGTCTTCGGGTGCTGTCTGTACACTCTCCTCGTGACTCTGTGGATTTTTCCAGGGTGCTCTAGTTTCCTCCCACACTCCAAAGACTTACATGTTTATTGGTTAATTGGCTTCGGTAAAGATTGTGAATTGTCTCTAGTGTGCAGGATAAATGCTAATGTACGGGGTGATCGCTGGTTGGCACGGACTTAGTGGGCCAAGGCCATTTCCTCGCTGTATCTCTAAATTAAACAAAAAAAAACTAATTTGATGGCAGATTTTCCCTTTCCTGCAATTCCCGGACTCGGTACTTACCTAAATTCTGTTGCACCTCACACTCTATCCAGTGAAAGTCAACCATCTCCACAGATGCTGCCTGGTCCGCAACTGCTTTCAGTGCATTTTCATTCATTAGTTTGCTGATTCATTTAGCATTCAAGCTTATTTGTGGATAAGGTTCACTTCATATTTTCAAGATGAACAATATTGAAAATATTTTGCTTTCCAAAACAAACTCCTTTCAAAAGGACACCACACTAATTCATGCCTTCAACTGGAAGCTACTTTGGGTTAGAAGTGAATTTCGAAACAAGCCCTACACTTGATTGCACTTAGAAAGCTCCTAAACATCGGTTTGTGGGAGTTGCCATCAGTTGACAGAAAAACCCTGAACATACACAGGCTTGGGCCAGGACAGAAAGTCAGTGGTTTGCAGAGGACTCGAGAAATGTGAAAAGATCTGCTGTTTTCTGTTTGTTTTTAAATTTTTATTCACAGTTTCTAGCCAACAGGAAATTGCAGGCTACAACAGAGATCACTTCTGTGACTGGCTTGGCTGAGGAAAGAGGGGGCTCAACTCCTTTTCCTGATTTTAAAAGAGTTATATTGATTATCATTGCATGTCACGTAAGGCAATTATTTAATCTGGATATCTGGCTTTAAGACTTTCATTAAAGTAGCAGAGATACATTTGGGTTGGAGTCAGTTTTTTTTCTGGTAAACAAAAGTTGAATGTTTTATTAAATTCTGCCAAATTGACACTTAGTGGTTTTTGAACCAACCCAATAAAAGCAATCAGTTAAAACCCCATGTGCCTGCTCCCTTCCGTTTACGGCAAAGATAGCAATATGATCTCCAAGAATTTTCTCCTTTCTCACAAGTATTGAGAACTTCAAAACTTGAGGTTCGAAAATAATGGAATTCCCAACACTTTCACCTTATTACTTATACCCAACATGAATTTTCAAGCAGTCAAATGCATGATAGTACCAATACAGGTAGTTGTTCTACTGGTTGCTGCCTCACAGCTCCAGCAACCAGTTCAATGTTGACCTGCGGTGCTGTCTTCGGTGAGTACTTTCCATGTGATTGTTTGCACTTTCCCCCGATGCTCATGTTTCCTCCCAAGTCATTGAAACTAACATATTGGGGTAGGGGCGCTGCGAGACGGCTGCCCTGCCAGCAGCATGTTCGTCATTTCTACTTTTTTTGTTTTTTTTATTGTGTCCAAATGTGTGTTTTAATGTCTCTTGGTGTGTCTTGTGTGGGGGGTGGTGAGGGGGAGGGGGGGGGGGGGGTTAAGGGGGGAACCACTTTCGATGTTACATTCTGAAGCCGCGTTCTGCGGAACTTCGAGCCGTGGGTGCGGCGTCCGGAGCCTGTGACACCTCGCTAGGGATTGCTGGAGAAGAGCTCCGACCGCCGGCCCACGACCGATAACATCCTGAAGCTGTGGTCTGCAGAGCTTCCAGCCGCAGGCGCGGCGTGGACTTAACATCCGGAGCGGGATCCCTCGCCGGGGATCCCCGGAGAAGAGCTTCGACCGCCGGCCTGCAGCCTACAACATCCTGAAGCTGCGGTCTCTGGTAGGGAAGCGCCGATTCGGGACTTACCATCCCGACGAGAGGGCCTGTACATTTGGCCGCCCGCAGCGGCGACTGCGGAGGTTTATGGCCCTGACCACGGGGGAGCAATGGAGGAGGACTGACTGTACTTTGTGCCTTCCACCACAGTGAAGAATGCTGTGGTAGATGTTTATGTTCAATTTTTATTGTGTATTGTGTGTTCTTTTTGATTGTACCGCTGCTGGCAAATTCATTTCACTGCACTTTATTCCGTATGTGATGAATAAATCTGATCGATTGATTGGTAGCATAATTGGCTGTTAAAATGTGCCTCTCACGTTTATTAGTAACTGAAGGGATTTGATGCAAATTGATTAATTAATTGAAATATACAGCATGGATACAGGCCCTTTGGGCCGTTGAGTCCATGCCCACTATCGATCACCCTTTCCACTAGTTCTATGTTATCCCACTTTTGTACCCACTCCCTACACCTTCAGGACAATTTACTGAGGCATATCAACCTACAAACCTGCTTGTAATTGGGATGTGGAAGGAAACTGGAGCGCACAGAGGAAACACACACAAATTTAGCACCCGCAGTCAGGGTCGCACCCGGGTCCCTAGCATTGAGAGGCAATTACGCCACCAGATGCACCTCCGTGGGAAGAATTACAATTACTCTGGGATTAGAATCATTAGACGGCATCTTCCAAGTGAACACCTTCTACCAAGTAGAAGGACAAAAGCAGCTAAACTATAGGGAGACCACCACCTAGAAGTTGCCCTCCAAGCCACACAATTACCATCCTGACTCGGAAATATATCACCATTCTTTCACCATCGCATAGGTCAAAATTCTGGAAACACTCTCCCACACACATTGTGCACATATATCACACTTTAAGGACTGCAAGCAGTTCAAGAATGGTGGCTCACCACTACCTTCTTCAGGAGTACAAGGGACGGCTCAGCCAGTGAAGCTGGCACCCTTTAATGAATACGTAACGGGCGCTTGTTGGTTGACACAGATTCAAATGGGGGTCAAGGCTGCAAGACCCAAACTATGCCCAACCCAAACAGTCATTGTTCAGGTTTCAAAGCTTGAAACTAGTTTTAGTTTTAAGTTTAGTTTATTGTCACGTGTACCGAGGTACAGTGAAAAGCTTTTGGTGCAAGCTCACCAGTCAGCGGAAAAACAAAGCATGAGTACAAACGAGCCATCCACAGTGCACAGAAATATAATAAAGGGAATGAGTGCAAGATAAATCAAGATCGTCCGAGGGTCTCCAATGAGATAGATAGTTGTTCAGGACTGCCCTCCAGTTGTTGGTAGGATGGTTCAGTTGCCTGATAACAGCTGGGAGGAACCTGTCCCTGAATCTGGAGCAGTGTGTTTTCAATCCTGTGAGATGCCATCAGTTCACAAGACAACAACTTTAATTTGCCCCAAATCTATTACTGATATTTGACATTTAAAAAGTTCCTATTCTTCCCTACAATTGCACGTTATGCGGACACCACTGATAGGAACTCGGCAGGTAACGGAAGCTTCCCTGAATGTCCAGAGTCCCACAAGCCCACTGGGGATGTTTATAAAAGTGGTCTGCTCCACATATTGGCAGTATTTCACCATCTGTTTCAAGTTTCCCACCAGATCTTGCTTGGTCTCTGGAGAGGTGACAGGAGGAGGTCATTCCACACTAAGCTAGAGGCGGAGGGCCAGGGCAAGAACATGCTCACCAAATGCTTGAACCACCTGCAGGAGCTACTTGCATTGAGACAGGGGCCAGGTGTTTAAATCTGTTCTTATTTCTCCCGCTTCCAGAATTCCAAGACTACATTAAATAGTACAGTGTCAATGGACATGCACACATGTGTATTGCTGAATGGAACAGAATAGAATTGAATTGAATTCTTTATTATCACATGTGAAAAAATTATTTGTTTTCCATACCATACGCAGAGTATAGGGCACCGGGTGGTGCCGTCAGCCTCAATAACGGTCGGTCTGTCTTTTCATCTTTCTTGTTATTTTTTGTGTGTTTTAAAAGTATGTGTTAATGTTCTCTGGTTTGTTTTATGTGGGGTGTGGGGGAGGGGAAAACTTTTCTCCTACCTTGCCGCAGATGGTGGATGTTCATGTTAAAAAATTATTTGTATGTCTTGTTGCTCTTTAGTGGTGTGACTGTATGGCAAATCTAATTTGGGAAGTCCAGGACAAGGGGTCACAGCTTAAGGATAAGGGGGAAATCCTTTAAGACCGAGATGAGAAAGACTTTTTTCACACAGAGAGTGGCGAGTCTCTGGAACTCTCTGCCACAGAGGGTAGTTGAGGCCAGTTCATTGGCTATATTTAAGAGGGAGTTAGATGTGGCCCTTGTGGCTAAGGGGATCAGAGGGTATGGAGAGAAGGCAGGTACGGGATACTGAGTTGGATGATCAGCCATGATCATATTGAATGGCGGTGCAGGCTCGAAGGGCCGAACGACCTACTCCTGCACCTAATTTTTATGTTTCTATGTTTTTATGTAATTCCTCGTATGTTGCAAAACATAATTGGCTAATAAAGTACTATTATGATTATGATAATGTAACAGTGCTGAATGTAGTCTCAGTGGTCCCTCTTCATTATCGGTGACCCTCTCCACACCGGCTCCCTCTTTGTCCTCAGCGGCTCCCCCACGCCAGGCCCCCTTTGTATTGGAACAGTGTGCACACACACGTCATAGAGCCATACAGCATTAAAACAGGCCCTGTTGCCCAATTTGCCGTGTCGATCAAGTTACCCCATCTATGCTAGTCCATGTTTGGTCCATATCCCTCTAAAATATCCATACACTGCCTACCTGTCTTTTAACCACAAGTACATTTCACAATGTACAAATTACCATCATGTAACGCAAGCACCTTTTTATAAGCAACAAATCGATGGATGCCCGGCCTAGAATGATCAATAACACACCTTGAGAAGCATCCAAAAAGCATGCTACTATATTTCTCTCTCAGCAGTGCGACCATTTATTTCATGCCACAGAGACAAATCTCATCAGTGTCAACCGAACTTACCTTTTGTCAATTTGGGTCAAACACCTTCATCCCACACACTTACACTGCTCAGCTTGTTTCCAGCTCCCGACTAATGGCAGTGTGGGCTGCAGTGAGTAACACAGCTGTTATTGGCTTGTGAACTTCACCCACAGCAGTCCCATATCCAGAAAGGCATCGGGTAATCTAATCACATCTTCAAGAAATGCCCTCGCACTGATGCTCCCTTCCTCGCCTTGCCCACAAATGTTTGATAAGGTCAGTCGGTCTGACCAATTTCATTGTGTACAAAAAGTGGTTTTATTAAAATTTATTAAAAATAAAATGAAGACTGTCAATTAAGTATTAAGGTTAAACCTTAACAGTGAAAAAAACTGCTCTTAAGTTGGAGAGGTAGAGAGAGTAGAGAGAGAGAGCAGAGCGAGTAGAGAGGGAGAGGGAGAGAGGGAGAGAGAGAGGGGAGGAGAGGGAGAGAGGGAGAGAGAGAGGGGAGGAGAGAGGGAGAGAGAGAAAGAGAGAGGGAGGGAGGGGAAGAGGGGGAGAGAGAGAGAGGCAGCAATCAGGTCATGAGGGCAGTTTTATAATAAGAAAGTGCACAGATTGAACGGAACAAACAGCAAGCTGTAAACTCTGGAGACTCTGGTGGTTCACTTTTGGAGTAAACCCTCGTGAGGTCACATGTTTTTTTTACATGTTCCCACATCTGAGCAGGCGTGGGTGGGGAATTTCAAGTTGGGTACCTTATGCACTGCTTCAATGAGGGTCAAAGAAGACTCGAGAGAGATGTTCAATCCCTAGACACGGTTTAGAGAAGTAACACAAGTCTGATCTCAGGCAGCCGAGGACTCGGGTATGAGAAAAACTGGAGCATTTGGGCTTTTCACCCATGGAAGATGTGACTGAAACAGACTGAAGGTTTCACAGAGTAAAAAGATTCTCGAACTAAGCCACTATAAAAAAATCTAGGAACAACCCTAGATTATATGGAGCTGTGAGGTGCTTTCACTCTTAGACTGTTTGATTTCACATTCTTTAATACACTTGCCTAAACAAAATAGTTTTTTTCTATTTTTTCCCCCCACCCTTAGCACCGTTCTAGCTTTGAAGTAAAGGGTTCTATTGCCATTTTATGACTAACGTGCCCGGCAGCAGTGCTACATCTTGTTTAAAGTTTATCTGCTCTTGTTCTCGTCTGCCCAACCAAAGAACTGAGTTTCTCTCGATTAAATCTTATCAACTTCATAAATCATTGCAGATATCAGGGAGAACTCATTAATTCCAAGGGAACACAATCCTAGACTTCTAGACCTAGGAGGCATAATTCTGGTGAATGGCAGTGCGCCACTCATGGACGATAGCCTTGCAGAGGCTGGTAAGTAGTTCAGTACAATCCTCCTAAGAGAACACTAAGAAAACATAAGACAGACACAAAGTGCTGCAGTAAAGGGCCTGCCCCACTCACGCGACCTCGTGGTCGCTTGAGGCGTACGGGCACCGTATGGCCGCGTGGGGCCGGTCCCACTTAGAAGCGAGGAGTTGTGTGGGGCTGGTCCCGACATTGCGCGGGGCTCCAAAATTCCTGCAGTGGCTGAAATCTTCGCGCGCCAACGGCCTGTCGGCCCGAAAGCACATTGCGGTCGTACGCAGCGTCTTGACGGCGAACGCCTAACGCGTGGCGTTGCGCGATGACATCACCGCCCGGTGTGGCGTTGCGTGATGATGTCACCGCCCGACGCCGTGCGACGCACAAATTCAGTTGGCCCGCCTCCTGCCCAGCTAATTGGTAAGCATGACGCAAATGACGTCACGCGTGTACTCCGCTTCCGTTTGGTCGTGCCAAGCGCACGCAATCGCATGCAAATGGGACAGGCCCTTAACTCTGCGGTTCAGGCAGCAACTATGGAGAAAAAGGATGGGTGACGGTTTGTGCCGGGACCCATCTCCAGAGACGCTGCCTGACCCCCAGAGTTACTCCAGCACTTTGTGTCTATCTTCAGTATAAACCAGCATCTGCAGTTCCTTTCTACATCTAAGAAAACATAGTCAGTTACGTTTTTCAGAATTCCAGAATGAAACAGCCAATAATCCCTAATTTTTTCAGAATATTTTTTTAAACAAGAGTCCACTAGGTTTTCACGACAATTGGACGGGACCAGAAATTTCTCAGCTACTCAACACTTTGATCAACCTTTCTCCATTTCGGAGCCATCCACCTGCCAACAGTCTTTGAAGGCAGCAGAAGTTGAAACAGAAGAACGCAGGAGTACATTTAAGAATGACGGCATAAATTTCTGTTGCATGGATGATCAATGCATAAGTGGGCAGCAGATAAAAAAGGAAATTTTAGATTCACTAGAGAAATTATGTTTTCTATTTACAGCAGATGAAGGAAGTAGAGATTCTGAATTTGGTGGAGCTTGAAAAGAGGCCATTCGGCCCTACTTGCCTATGCTGACCATCATGCCCCACCTACAGTAGTCCCACCTGCCTATAGAGTCATACAGCATAGTCATACATTAACATTTTTCTCCACTGATGCAGTGCTGAACTACCATCTACCTCCTTGGCGACCCTTTGACTATCCTTGATCGGACTTTGCTGGCGTTACCTTACACTAAACATTATTCCCTTATCATGTATCTATACACTGTAAATGGCTCAATTGTAATCATGTGATGTCTTTTGCTGACTGGATAGCACGCAAGAAAAGCTTTTCACTGTAGCTCGGCACACGTGACAATAAACAAAACTGAAACTGATGCTGCCTGACCGGCTGTGTTTCTCCAGCAGTTAATTTTATTTCTGGAAGCGGGGAAGATTGGGGAAAATAATGTGGGAGGGAAGCGCGGAGATGGTGAAACCGTTAAGTTCCAAATTCACCTCCTTTGGGTAAGGGTTGAATTGCAGGGCCTAAATTTAACATTGAAGAAGAGACCTCAACATTAAATCCATACATCCGAGTGAAAGCTTCACTGAGAAATTAAATACTCTTCAGCCATTGGATTTTTCTGTGGTGGTGAAGCAGGTGAAGTGTTGCGTTAGTTGAGAGGCTTCTTCTTCTTGCATAGGTGCACAGCCTAAAGTTGTAAGACAACTTGTTGTGTTTGATCTTCTGTTTGTGCACGCCAGGTTGATTGCATTCGTCGAAACAGGGTGGATCCATGTGAAGATTGCAATCCCCCACCCCAGTTGAGAGGCTCATTGGACAGAAGTCACTATGTCATTAAATTCAGGGGTGTAAATCCCGGGGGGGGGGGGGGGGGGGGGAGGGGGGGGACGGCGACAGGGGATACACGTCCCCCCCGTCCCCCCCCCCCCCCACGTTTTGAGAGGTGGGATAACGATCCCCTCCCCCATGTTTTGTAATCCGTATTTTAAAACTCGGTTTAAAACAAACTATTAAAATTCTCTGCTTTCAGCGAGACAGTGGTCATCGAGGGCGCTGATTGGATGAGACGTGATGATTCAGCGCAATGATTGGAGGAGGGAGGTGTCAGTCAGTAGGGGGTGGGACTAAGGATAGAGTGCGGTGATTGGAGGAGGGAGACGACCTGGTGGAGCAAAGATCATAAGAGCGGAGTTTGAATCGGCCAGTTCGCGGGGCTTTTCATCGCCCGGCCCGGCGTGGCCGGCAGCGGGATCTTCCACCGCCCCGCAATCAAATTGCTGCGTCGAGGCGATCGAGGCTCCCGATGTTGAAGCCCCCGCGAACGTGCCGATTAAAGCCCCACGATTCGGGGTGGACAAAGCTGCTGTTGCTGGAGTTCGAAGTTGGTCACCAACCAAGTCAGCCTCCGATGTTCCAGGGCCCACGACTGAAGCCTTGCTCGTGTGCGCATGCGCGCGCAGCGGCCGAGAAATTGTATCCCCCCCCATGTTTTGATAGCGATAGTGCCTGATTCAATTCTCCAATTTTAAGTAACTTCTAACAAACCCCTCCTCCCATTTCTCTCCCACACATCTCCCCTTCCCCCACCTAGATTTGCACCTATGTCTCAGCATCCCCAGGCATCTACATTCCTTCATCTGGCTTTCAATCTTTTAGTGTCACACCCTTCTTCCCCAACTCTGGCCTTTGTCCAACCACCAGCCTATCAACCTGTGTTCACCTACTAACTGCAACACTTTGTCCTTCGAGCTTTCTTCCCTGGCCGCACAATCAGTCTGAAGGATCACGTTCTCCAGGGATGCTGCTTGAGTTACTCCAGCATTTGTATCTCTTTCTTTTTGTAAGCCAGCATCTGCAGTTCCATGTTTCTACTACCTGTTATCCCACTGAATGAGCTAGTAATGGTGGCAGCAGAGTACAAGAGCCCTTTTAAAAAAAAGTGTTTGAACATTTGAAGAAAAATCTGTTAGTGATTAATAGAGCAAGAGCAAGCAAAATAAGATTAAATGTATCACTTTTACTGAGCCAGTGCGGGCTTAACGAGTTATATGACCTCCTGCTGTAGTGTGATTCCATTAGTGAAGTTGCAGTGGGTATTTGGTGCGTTAGTGGTGTGATATACTTATGGCATATACTTTACTATAGTCAAAGGATGCTTCAATTATCAAATGCCTTAAGTATTTGAACTACAAGGTGGATGTGTCCTGAATTGCAGACATGACATGTTAGATTCCTGGAGGCAGTAAAATGATACAATATTCCCTCAGTGCACTTCACAGTATTGTTAGGTTAATAGTCAATTACTTGAATAATAGTGCCCTCCATAATGTTTGGGACAAAGACCCATCATTTATTTATTTTTCTCTGCACTCCACAATTTGAGATTTGTAATAGAAAAAAAATCACATGTGGTTAAAGTGCACATTGTCAGACTTTAATAAAGGCCATTTTTATACATGTAGAAATTACAGCAGTGTTTATACATAGTCTTCCCATTTCGGGTCACAATGTTTGGGACACAGCAATGTCATGTAAATGAAAGTAGTCATGTTTAGTATTTTGTTGCATATCCTTTGCAATGACTGCTTGAAGTCTGCAATTCATGGACATCACCAGTTGTTGGGTGTCTTCTCTGGTGATGCTCTGCCAGGCATGTATTGCAGCCATCTTTAGCCTATGCTTGTTTTGCGGGCTAATCCCCTTCAGTTTTCTCTTCAGCATATAAAAGGCATGCTCAATTGGGGTCAGATCAGGTGATTGACTTGGCCACTCAAAAATTGAGCATTTTTTTAGCTTTGAAAAACTCCTTTGTTGCTTTGGCAGTACGTTTGGGATCATTGTCTTGCTGTAGAAAGAACTGCCGGCCAATGAGTTTTGAGGCATTTGTTTGAACCTGAGCAGATAGAATGTGTCTATACACTTCAGAAATAATTATGCTACTACCATCAACAGTTGTATCATCAATGATAAGTGAGCCAGTACCTTCAGCAGCCCAGGTCATAACACCCCCACCACAGTGTTTCACAGATGAGGTGGTATGCTTTGGATCTTGGGCAGTTTCTTCTCTCCTCCACACTTTGCCCTTGTCATCATTCTGATATAAGTTAATCTTAGTCTCATCTGTTCACAAGACCGTTTTCCACATCTGTGGTTGCTCTTTTAAATACTTCTTGGCAAACTGTAACCCGGCCATCCTATTTATGCAGCTAACCAGCGGTTTTCATATTGCAGTGTAGCCTCTGTATTTCTGTTCATGAAGTCTTCTGCTGACAGTGGTCATTGACAAATCCACACCTGACTCCTGAAGAGAGTTTCTGATCTGTCGGACAGGTGTTTGGGGATTTTTCTTTATCATAGAGAGAATTCTTCTGTCATCAGCTGTGGCGGTCTTCCTTGGCCTGACAGTCCCTTTGCGATTAGTAAGCTCACCAGTGCTCTCTTTCTTCTTAATAATGTTCTAAACAGTTGATTTTGGTAAGCCTAAGGTTTGGCTGATGTCTCTGACAGTTTTATTCTTGTTTCTCAGTCTCTTTGGCTTTCATTGGCACAACTTTGGTCCTCATGTTGGTAAACAGCAATAAACGTTTCCAAAGGTGATGGAAAGACTGGAGGAAAGACTAGACACAGAGTGCTTTCTTAAACCTGCATTAAGGAGGCATTTAAACACACCTAAGCCATTACAAACACCGGATGCTGAGAGGATGTTTCTTTTGGGAGAGATATCCAGCATTAGAGGCATAGCTTCAGAATAAAGGGTTATCAATTTCAGATAAAATGAGGGGAATTTATTTCCTCTAAAGGTTTGTGAATCTTTGGAATCCAGGAAGGCAAAATTATTGAATAGATTCAAAATGTAAATTTGAGGGACCAAAGGCCTATTATTGTTTGCTACCTGGTAGTCAATCAACACAAAACAAAGTCCATACGCAACAAAGCGATAATCTATTTGAGTGACGTTTGAGAAATAACTAGTTCTGAGGACAATACAGTGAACTCTCCTAAGAACACAAAGTGCTGGGGTGACTCAGCAGGTCAAACAGCATTTCTGGATAACATGGGTAGGTGACATTTCCAGACCCCGAAACATCACCTATCCATGTTCTCCAGAGATGCTGCCTGACCTGCACTTAATGTTCTTTTGTGTATTAACCAGCATCTGCAGTTGTTTGTTTCTACAGAGAACCTTGTTCATCTTCAAAATACAACCAAGGGATCCCTTACCTGACAAGAGTAGATATGTTTTCTTTGAAATGGCTCATCTGAAAAACAGCACCTCTGGCAGTGTAGTATTCCTCCAATATGGCATTACAATTGTCTCAGTTTTGACTCTGCTCGCTGGAATGGACTAACAACATGCTGACTGAAAACTTGAGAATTTCTATCAACACCTCAGAAATACTTCATTCATTATAATGGGCTTTGGGACGTTTTGAGGTTGGGAAAGTCATCTCATCAATCTTCTTCCGGCCTGATCTCATTTATAAAAATTCATCAAGTCGTAGCTGGCAGGAAAGGTACAATTTGGATTACTTTAGCACAGAGCTTTTACAGGGAGCAAAATCTCAACAACCACACAAAGAATTTTCTAATTTCCTGTCCCAATCTGGAATTGAAGATCCAGGTGCAAAATGGATTGCTGCATTGAGTGGATTCACAAAACAGAACACGGATTAGGTCTGGGTTTTGAGTTTGCAACATTGTAGGAGGTTGAACAGGAAATACTATGTGGAGGCAGCAGAGCCTTGGCTCAGAATCTCCAAAGGGAACTGCACCATTGCCTTTAAGATGCACATTACAATTGAAACCACCATTATTGATCTTCAGGGAAATAAAGGCGGCAGCAATCAAAACTGGAGACTGGAGCTGGCTAATAATTTAATCCAGGCTCAGGTGCAAAGGTTTTTTAATTGTATTGTTCCTGATAGGGCTGCATTGGACAAAGTGAGAGCATAATGACATTTCCAATTTACTGTGCAAAGAAATTTCTCGTCCACTTAGTCATAAATTACCGACTCGTTATGCTGGTATTCAGTATGCAGAAAGAACCTCTTAGCATCTACCCACATTATCCCTATTCACAATTTTGCTCCTCTCAACTAAATCATCTCTTATTCTTTTGAACGCCACCATTTAGTTCCCTGTATTTCGTCACTGGAAACAATCGAGCAAAACATGCTAAACTGATTTCAGGATTATTTTCCCAGTGAGATTTCCTTACCTTTGTTCTCCGACACACTGAATAATGGTTAGAAAGTACAATTTTCCATCAGTGCTTACTACACCAACCCGTTTACCTCCTGCAAGTTATGAAACAGTGCTTGAAAATCCATCTATTCGCTAACAAAATATCACTTCCTCTCTATTTAAAAAAAAAATTGATTTCTGCTTCTGAAATTCAATAACCTCACATTTTCCCACATCACATTCTATGTCCAACTTGCTCATTCATGTAACATGCCCTTATCCCTTTAAACACTTTGTGTCATTACAGCTCACATTGACACCTAACTTTTGGTTACAACAGACTTGGTCCCTACGTTCATATCACCAATAAATATTGTAAATACTTGAGGCTCCAACACACAGACTCATTTAAGTTATTAATGTATTATTTGGATGGCTTTGAGGTCAAAATTGATCTAATGGCAAACACTGGCAATACACTGCAAATCAAGACATTTAACCAATATATCCATTGTTCGATGCCACTCTATTTCTATGAGCATCTATTTTACTCTTGTAACCTTGTTTGGTACTTGTGTGGGGGTAACACAGTGATGCGGCTGGTACAGGTGGTGCCTTGCAGTATCAGAGACCCAGTTTGATCGTCAACTCGGGTGCTGTCTATGTGGAGTTCACACGTTCACTCTGTGGCAGCGTGGGTTTCCTCCGGATGCTCTAGTTTCCTCCCACATCTCAATGACATGTGGGTTTGTAGGTTCATTGGCCACTGTAAAACTGCCCCTAAAGTGTTGGGAATGAATGAGAAAGTAGGTTCACTTAGAATTGGTGATCGATGGAAGCATGGACACGGTGGGCCGAGGGGTCTGTTTTGAAACTGTATATCGAAATGAAACCTTATCAATTGCCTTTTGAAATTCAAGAGTCTTATTCATTTACTGGATGTGAGTATTTTAGCAGGGCTGCATTTATTTATTGCCTGCACTTTTGGTTCACATGTACATGCAACGGTGAGCTGATCTCCTGAACCACTGCTGCCTTTGGTGAAAGTACTTAGACAGGGTTACTGTCCACGCCATCCTATTATCATCATTATTTGCATTGACCAGTTTGACCAGAGCTTCTTGATGCCACAGTGAAATGACTGCAAAGTTGGTGTAAAGGGGCATACTATCTTATCTGGAACAAAGCTGCCTCTGAATAGCACGGCTGAAGGAGTACAGGGAGTAAATTGAGTTGAATAGATTAACTTCTGTAATGGCAGGGACCCCAGCAAGAGTCATAAATGGAACATTGGGTTTCGTGAATGAAAATGACCATAATCGCTTTTGCCTCGTTCGCTTTGCCCATATACTGGAGTGGTTATAAGAGCAGATCAGAGGCTGGGCATCCTGGAGTTAGGGACAGGAGTGCTCACTAAGACCATCTCTTGCTAATTGTTTGATCATCCACCAATTCTGGCAGGACAATGATATAATCCGATCCACATGTAGTGCAAGTTGCTAAACTCGTTTTTTTTTAATACAAGTTTCATTGATTAGCATGTATAAAGTGAAGTTGAAGATTTCCCAAGATGGGAACTTATTTTTAGATTTTTATTTGTTGCTTCTCTTGGCATGCGACTCTACACTCCTCATTGAACGAGGGCTGGTCTCTCACAACATGATATTGAGTGAGACATACGTCAAGCTATGAGCATAGTTGGAGAGTACTACAATATAGCAACAGGCCTTTCAGCCCGTCCTGTCCTTGCTAACCACCCATGCTAATCCCATTTACCAGCACTTGGTGCAACCTTCTATGCCTCAGCGATTCAAGGGCTCATTCAGATGCTTTTCAAAAGTTGAGAGACTAATTTCCACTAATTTCCAGATTGAAACCACCTTCTGGGTGAAAATATTCTTCCACAGATTCCCTTTAAACCACATTCCTCATCTTAGATCTCTGCCCTCTGGTCTTAAAGAGAGAGAATTAAAATTATTCTGCTATGGCGCTGCTTCACTTAGCACAATGACAGACGCATCTACACCACACAAATAGGTGAAGGATAAGTTCACATCGGTTGATCACCAGGACTGGCTGCAGCTTTGACGCAGCCAAATTCAATGCCCAAGTCAAGACTGATTAATCCATTTTGTTTTATTATATTGATTATGGCAGCTAATGTTTGTCATTCATCTCCGATATCATTCCACTGAGTGACTTAATCAGCCATTTTAGAATGAATCATGCTACAGCGGGTCTGAAATCAATATAAGCCAGATAGTGGGCATGGGACACTACAGAGGCTGAAATCTTCTGGGCTGGAGGAGCTCAGTGGGTCGGTCAGCATCTGAGCAGGAGACCAACAGGTGGCCTTTCAGGTCAGGACCCTTCTTCAGACTTCTAAGTCAGGAGCTCTGGTAAAACATCACCTGCCCATTGCATCCCCACATGCTGCCTGACCTAGTAATTTCCTCCAGTCTAAAGAAGAGTTCAAACCCAAAACGTCGCCTATCCATGTTCTCCAGGGAGGCTGCCTGACCCGCTGAGTCACTCCAGCACCCTGTGTCTTTCCTCGGTAAACCAGCATCTGCAGTTCCTTGTTTCGACATTTCCTCCAGCACTTTGTGTTTAAGATAGGCATTAGATTTTCTTTCCCAAAGGGAATTAAAATAGAGGGTTTAAAAAAAAAAAAAGAAAATCTGGCAGTTTCTCAGTCACTATTACTGAACTATATCCAGAATTATTTAATTAACTAAATTTAAATCGATCTACTGCTGTGGTGGGATTTGAATTCCTGTCCACATCATTAATCCAGGTCTCCAGATACCAATACGGTAAAAAAAATCACTGTACTCTGAAGAAATAGACACACCTTCCCCTGACAAACATAACTGTGGCTCATGGTTATTCCATAAAAAGTGTAATTATTGTCAGAGTGATAAAATATTGAAATTCTGTTATCAGCTACACATGAACAGTTAGATTAACAATTGCAAAAGGAAGAATGTATCTTGCATTCTGTCACACTGGGCGTTGATGTCCTAACATGCCACGCATCATGGAGGCATCATGGATTAAATGAGCCAAGAAACACTTTTTGAAGAGCAATGCGCCATCAATCCAATCTAGTTTAGATGAAGTGCAAGTGCTGGCAGTGTTACAGCTGGTGGCAGTGCAGCTATGGATTAAAGGGAACTCGTCAGTACAATGACAGCACGAGGAGCCATATTCATGACACATACAGAAGAGCTGAGAAACAGGCCATTGAATTTAATCATAGGCAATTATATTTATTCCAATTCCTGTGCTTTTTGAAGCGAGTTGCTAATCAAATTAAGACAGTCTTCTTCCAATATTTATCCAGTCCACTGGTGCTTTGTACAGCATTATTGCAATTTTATATATTTCTCAACCCAAGGTCAAAAATATGACTATTTCTTGTCTGGAACTAGGCAGTTGTTTTATGTACTCAGAGCTATCTATTAAGTTAGATTTTCTCTAAAATGACAAGCAGGAGCAATAGGATGGCACATTCAAGTCTTACAAAGCTCCATGCAATCAATGATGAACAACTTATCAGCCGCCTAAACTCTGGGTCATGTTTCAGGGCAACCCACATCAACAGTGAAATGCTACTTACTCTAATTAGTACAATTTCTTGAGAAGTGGAAAGAAAATGGACAGATTTGTCTCTATATTCATTTTCTCAGCAAATTAATCCCTCCCTTCCCTGAAGACCTCCTTTCTGGGGCAAAGGCGGACACAGTCACCAACTGTCTTTCTCTGTCTACAATTAGTGGCCATCGGTTTTGGTGCTCATTTCACAAGGACGAGAGGGCTGGATTGGTGAGAGGAGTGACATGGAGAGTAGTAGCATGCAGTAAAGTGTCCAGTGTATCCCGTCCCATCCAGTGCTAGACAGAAGCCACAGAGCATGAAAGATGGGCAGGCAACAGAACTGGAGGATGATGAGGAATGAGGAGATATGCCTGATGTCTCCTTCTCTCACTGCATCGAGAGCTGGTATCCTGCAAACTATTTGCTGACCCGAAGTTGCCGGCAAACTGTGTGATGATCAGCAGATGGTAATCTTGCATTACACTGGAGGTTGCTGCTGGGAGGATTGGGTGCCTTCACCCATTTGGTGATTTCACAGAATGTGTTAGCAGTCACTTACTCCTTGCAGACCTCAATCGATCTGAGCAGTTTTCTGCAAGCAATGGTTCAACGGTGCTTTATTTTTCACAGGCGTCACTGCACAGTGAAAGTTTTTTTGCATATTTACATATGAAGGTGCTGCCATTTCCATGGTCCACTCCATGTCTACTGGAGGGGTTAAGCCCCCGGTTCCGGCAGAGCCTTCCTCGGGATCGGCCAGTGAACCACTGTCCCTCTCCTTGCCTGGCCGACCTTCCCACTGGCCCCTGCTCCTCGCATCCGACATCTCCCATGGCTCCCTCCCGGTTTAGCAGAACGACGAGACTCCGGATGGGTTCCCGGTTCCAGGGTCGGCCGAGCCTTCAGGTCCTCGCCGTGGGTTCCACAGTGGCGGCACCGTGGGAAGGCCTCTACCGCAGGGTGCACATAAGCCCACACACAAGCATACACACACACACACACACCCCAAACCAATTTTGAGTGCGCAAGTATGAGAGGGTTCACTTGGAGACGATGCAACAATGCTGTCCCTCACTTTAAGAGCCTCAACATTCAGTACTTATCTGTGATTAAAAATGTTGCTTGCAGAGTATAAAACGTGTGAGGGACACTGAGGAAGTGATATATAAGTTCAAGAGTTTGCACAGTACCCCAGTGGCTTACTTCACAGCAGAGTGGGGGACACTGGAGCCAATACACAGCTGGAAGACCTTTGAGAGGATCTCTATGGGCAGATAGTGTTATAGCACGTCTTTTAGAAGCTGCTACAACGGTTCTGGCACCAGAGTGGCTTGTGATATCTCGTCTATTCTCCATAAGATTTCACTATGACACAGACCAGCTGTTAGGTACATCCCCCCCCCCCCCCCCTCTGGTGAATGGTATGTACTTAACTCTTTTGTTTCTCTCCTGAGTGCAGGCCCCGTGGCTGGGAGTCACGAATCAAGGGGTTAAGGGCTCCTTTTTTGAACCGGATTGGCCAAGCTGCGTCAGGTGACGAAAGCTTAAATATCAGGAGCCTCATCGAAAGCTTAAATATCAGAAGTCTCCCAGAACTCTCTCTCTCTTCGTCGACCCTGACTCATGAACAGACTGTGGTTTGAACTGCAGGAGGACTGGCCACATGGCATAGAACTTTGTGTATTATTACCTACATTTGTCAATTAATATTGAATTGGGACGGATAAGGGCTGACCTGAGGGTTTTTGTGTATTTTGTTTAAGGGTTATTTCCATTTAGGCAGGTTAGAGACTCTAGTTCGACGGCCCATTGTGAGGCTGGCTGGAGCACTTTTATCTTTGTTTATTAGTTTATTCTTGTCCTTGACTGGGTTGTTTGAATCAGGTTTGGGTTTTAACAAAATAAAATACTATTTTCTTGAACTTGAGCCTGGTTTTTGACTATGTTACGCGGCTCTGAAGTACCTGCAATCGGGAGTCATAACAAAATGGGGGCTCGTCCAAAGCTTTGAGGACCCTAGACAGTCTTGGTTTTTTTTTTGGTAGGCTTCTGGTGACTGAGGAAGTCTGTGTTGTGAGATTTTTTTTTCTCATCCGTTTGTGGTGACATTGGTGCCCAGGCTTTGGCTGGTGGTTTGGTCCTACATTTGATATGGATTTTAAAGTACAGGAATTTACTGAGGCTCCTAGTCGGGAGTTGTTTGATAAATGTACCAAGGAGCATTTGTGTATGCTGGCAGAGTCCTTTAAGGTGCCTATTGATAAGCATTTGAAGAGAGGCTATAAAGTCAGAGTTATGGTCTGCGTTGGTGAGGAATGGGGTATTGCCTGCTGGTGCAGACAGTCCTCTATCTTCTTCACAGCCTGGTCAGGACATGGGGGACCTCATTCGAATGAAGGAGTTAGACCTTGAAATGAAAAAGATGGAGTTAGAGCTTGAAATGAAAAAGGAGGAGAGGGCCATAAGAGAGAAATAGCTCCAATCAGAGCCTGAAATGAAACGCCTTGAGCTGCAGGAGAAGGAGTTGAATGCCTCCCGAGTTTCTACTAGGGAACGGGAGTTTGATATGAGCAAGAACATCCGCCTGGTTCCCCCGTTTAATGAGAAGGATGTGGACAAGTATTTTGCAGTGTTTGAATGGACAGCTTCGTCCTTGAAGTGGCCTAGGGACATGTGGTCCTTGCTGTTGCAGTGTCCTTGTGGGTAAAGCACAGGAGGTGTACTCGTCGTTGTCTGTTGACAACAGTCGGGACTATGAGTGTGTGAAGTCTACGGTTTTAAGGGCTTATGAATTGGTTCCAGAGGCGTACCGGCAGAAGTTCCGGCACTTTAGGAAGTTTGATGCTTAGAAACTTATGTGGAGTTTGCTTGGGAGAAGGAGGCACTTTTTGACAGGTGGTGCGCTTCTCCAGGAGTGAAGGATTTTGAGCTGCTGCGGGCCTTGAGGATTATGGAAGACTTTAAGAACTGTCTCCCTGAGAGGGTTGCTAATTACCTTAATGAGCACAAAGTGACGGAGGTGTCTAAGGCCGCGGTGTTAGCAGATGAGTATGTATTGACTCATAAAACGGAGTTTGTTGGGCGATCCTATAGTTTTGGTGCACGGCCGTTTAATCGTGGTGGTGTCGCCGGTGGCAGTGCCAAAGCTGTTTCTGTGCCTGCAAGTGTCAGCTCATTAATACAGGGGGAGGTCCGAGCTGATAAGGTTGACGGAGATTTCAGGACTAAGGAAGGGCCTGTGTGCTACTATTGTAAAGGGAGCGGGCACATCTTAAAGTCGTGTCCCGTCCTGCAAAGGAAAAATGCAAAGCCTGTGGCTTTGGTGGGTACACAAAGAGCACCTGTGGTTCCTGGGATGCCTGCTTCTGATGAGTGTAGGAATTATTCTGCGTTCATCATGAAAGGTTTTGTTTCTCTAGAGAATGGGGGTCATAGAGTTCCAATATTCATCTTGCGTGATACTGGTGCTACTCAGTCCTTTATATTGGATAGTGTACTGCCGTTTTCTGGGGAGTCATCGGTTGGGTCCAGTGTCCCTGTGGTAGGATTCGGGTTGGAGGACATGGTAGTGCCTTTGCATACCGTGAGTCTCGAGTCCGAGTTGGTTTCAGGCCGGGTAATTGTTGGGTTATGGCCGTGTTTTCCCGTTGCGGAAGTTTCTGTGATTTTGGAGAATGACCTGGCAGGAGGTAGAATTTTAATTACTCCTGAGGTGACGGCTGTTCCGATGGTGCAGAGTCCTGATATATTGGCTATGCAGCATCCGACGGTCTTCACAGCTTGTGCTGTCACAAGGGCTATGGCTAAGAGCCAGGCAAAGTTTGAAGATGTAGTGGACCTGAGTGAGAGCATTTTTGGGGATCAGGATGATGGATCCTGTGTTGTGGAGGGTGTTTCTATATCTAAAGATGGGGTCTTGTCTTAAAATGTGCCCATGTCGCTGTCACGTGACCGGCTCGTTGAGGAGCAAAAGAGTGATCCAGGTTTATCGGATCTGTTCGACTGCGCGGTGCCTGAGGGGGATATGGATTCCACAGCAAAGGGGTATTTTCTGAGGAATGGCTTACTGATGCGAAAGTGGTCTCCCTTGGATACGTCAGGGCAGGATGATTGGAGCGTGGTTGATCAGATTGTGATACCTCGTCGGTATAGGGACGAGATACTCTGTTTGGCTCATGATGGACCTCTGGGTGGACATTTGGGGGTCAATAAGACGTATGACCGTATCTTACGGAATTTTTTTTTGGCCAGGGTTAAAAAAGGACGTGAGGCAGCACTGCAGGTGTTGTCACATTTGCCAGGTGGCAGGAAAGCCAAACCAATCGATTGTTCCTACGCCTTTATATCCAATCCCTGTGGTCGGGGAGCCGTTTGAACGGATTCTAGTTGATTGCGTGGGTCCTCTACCTCGGACAAGGGAGGGCAACAAGTTTTTATTGACAATTATGTGTGTTTTCCGGAGGTGGTCCCTTTGCGTAACATTACTGCCCCTGCCATTGTGAAGTCTCTCACTAATTTTTTTTCGTTGTTCGGTTTGTCCAAGGTGGTGCAGAGTGACCAAGGTTCCAACTTCATGTCAAAGGTTTTTGGTCAGGTAATGAAGTTGTTGGATATTGAGCATTGTTACTCCAGTGCGTATCATCCTGAGAGCCAGGGAGCTCTCGAGCGGTTTCACCAGACTTTGAAATCCATGTTGAGGACTTACTGCCTGGAGTTTGAAAAAGACTGGGATGAGGGGGTTCATCTTATGTTTGCGGTGCGTGAGTTCATGCAGGAGTCTTTAGGGTTCAGTCCTGCTGACCTGGTGTTCGCGCATACTGTTCGTGGTCCGTTGAGGGTCCTGAAGGAGAAATGGTTGCAGGAGAATTCAAAACGTAGTATTTTAGACCACGTCTGTACTTTTAGGTCTAGACTGCTGAGGGCATGCGAACTGGCAATGGGTAATCTTGCTTCTGCTCAGTTTAGGATGAAGGGCTGGTTCGACCGGAAGGCTTCTAGTAGGAATTTTTCTCCAGGTGACAAAGTCCTGGTGTTGTTGCCTATTCCTGGTTCCAGTCTGCAGGCTCGGTATAGTGGTCCCTATCAGGTGGTTAAGAAGGTTGGTGCAAGGGATTACGTTATTGGTACCCCTGATCGGAGGCGTAAGACTCAGCTCTGTCATATCAACATGCTGAAACAGTACCATGAGCAGGAGCATGTACAGGTTGATGGGGAGGAGCTGTGTCCTTCGGTTTGGTCTAAGCCAGTTTTGGCTGTAGTAGTGCTGCCCCCTGACACGGGTGGTGATGTGGGTGAGGCACGGTTGTCGGTGGCAGTGACACAGGGAAAGCTGTGCAACTTTGAAGCTTTGGAGTTGCTTTTCCCTTGCGGTTGTCTCATTTGTCTGGAAGTCAGCGGGATGATCTGCTTGCTTTGGTGGGGTCAAATGGGTCACTGTTCTCGGATGTGCCTTCTCAAATGTCTGTGCTGCAGCATGACATTGACGTGGCCGGTGCTGCGCCAATTAAACAGCATCCGTATTGGGTCAACCCTGACAAGCGTCAACGTCTAAGAGGTCAGGTTGACTATATGCTGCAGCATGCAACTGCTGAACCGAGTTGTAGTCTGTGGAGTTCTCCGTGTCTACTGGCTACGAAGGCTAATGGGGAGGACAGGTTTTGCACGGACTTTCGGAAGGTGAATGGTGTAACTAAGCCGGATTGCTATCCTCTTCCATGGATGGAGGATTGTGTGGATCATGTGGGTAGTGCATCTTTTGTGTCTCAGTTGGACTTGCTAAAAGGGTATTGGCAAGTTCCTTTGACTAGGCGGGCGAGGGAGATCTCAGCGTTCGTTACGCCTGATAACTTTCTTCAGTACACGGTAATGGCATTTGGGATGCGCAATGCGCCGGCAACCTTCCAACGGCTAGTGAACAAGGTATTGTCTGGTTTGTCCTTCTGTGAAGCATACCTTGATGATTTAGTTGTCTGCTCCAGGTCTTGGATCGAGCACATCGGTCATTTGAAGGAGGTATTTTGTCTTCTAGCGGAGGCAAACCTAACGATCAATCTGGGGAAGTTGATCAGGTTTGTGCTCTCAAGGACAAGGTGCGACATATTGTCGCATTTCCTGTTCCAACATCTGGGACTGAACTCCGTAGGTATCTGGCTATGGTTGGGTACTATAGGGGGTTCTGTCCAAACTTCTCTGCAGTGGCTGCTCCTTTGACGGATTTGCTGAGTCCGAAGGTAGCTTTCGTGTGGTCCGCTGAGTGTCAACACGCCTTTGATCATACTAAGGGTCTTCTGGTGCGCGCACCTGTGCTTGCGGCACCCGATTTTGAGTGTCCATTTAAGCTGGCAGTGGATGCTAGTGATCGTGGGGTTGGTGGGGTTCTTATGCAGGATGATTCAGATGGGGTGGGCCATCCAATTTCGTACTTCTCTAAGAAGTTTAATCCCCATCAGAGGTGGTACTCCTCCATTGAGAAAGAGACCCTTGCTGTGTTAATGTTTCTGAGTCATTTCGAGGTTTATGTGGGCTCCTCGAATGTCCCTGTCGTCGTATTCACGGATCATAACCCTTTGGTTTTTTTGCAGAACATGAAGAATAAGAACAGGCGGTTAATGAGCTGGAGTTGGCAGCTGTAAGAATACAACCTGGAGTTCAGGCACATCAGGGGCAAGGATAATATCTTGGCTGACGCCTTGTCGCGCCAGTAGTGTTTTAGTACTGAATAGTTTATTCCGAAGCTTATTCAGTATCTTTGGGTGGGGGTGTTAGGTACTTCCTATCGAAAGCTTAAATACCAGGAGTCTCCCAGAACTCTCTCTCTCTTCGTCGACCCTGACTCATGAACAGACTGTGGTTTGAACTGCAGGAGGCTTGGCCACATGGCCTAGAACTTTGTGTATTATTACCTACATTTGTCAATTAATATTGAATTGGGACGGATAAGGGCTGACCTGAGGGTTTTTGTGTATTTTGTTTAAGGGTTATTTCCATTTACGCAGGTTAGAGACTCTAGTTCGACGGCCCATTGCAAGGCTGGCTGGAGCACTGTTATCTTTGTTTATTAGTTTATTCTTGTCCTTGACTGGGTTGTTTGAATCAGGTTTGGGTTTTAACAAAATAAAATACTATTTTCTTGAACTTGAGCCTGGTTTTTGACTATATTACGCGGCTCTGAAGTACCTGCATTCGGGAGTCGTAACACCAGCATAGCCACTGATGGCACTGGCATCAAAACGTATTTTCACTCATTGAAACCTATGCACAGATAACGCCTAGTGTTTGTGGTAAGTTAGGAATCTGCTACTGTGTTACTGCCATCCTCCCACCAGCTCTTTCACAAGCCAGAAAGGATAATAATATCAGACTGTCAATGCCGCAGTGTAAGTGATACATCATGGCATATAGCCAGCTCCGCTTCACTGAACTAGACCATTTCATTACCTCAAGCCATATCCTAAACTGCAGCATAGGGCCAGACTTACAAGTTCAAATGGCACAATGATCAAAAAGGAACATTGGTTGAAAATTTTAAAAACTGATAGGACTAAAGCTGCTTTTGATAAGGTTCGGTAGTACTTTGGCTAAGACCTCACAAATAGGAAATACAGAGATACAGAATGGAAACGGACCATTCGGCCCACCGAGTCCACGCTGGCCAGCGATCACCTCGTACACTAGCACCATCTTACACATTGGGGACAATATACAATTTTAGCAAAGCCAATTAAACCTACAGACCTATAAGTCTTAGGAGGTAGACACAAAATGCTGGTGTCTTAGGAGAGTGGCAGGAAACCGGAGCACCCAGAGAAAAACCACGTTGTCATAGAGAGAACGTACACTCCATACAGACAGGATCAAACCCGGGACTCTGGCACTGTAAGGCAGTAACTCCACCGCTGCGTCACTGTGCCACCCCTGAATGAACATGTCGATAAGAAAGGATAAGAGATAAGTGCGGCCAAGAACTTTTAATAAAGTGGCTACATTTTGTAAATGATGTGGTCGAGTAACTCATAAAATCTGTCACAACTATGTCGTCCTCTCTACTATTGGCATTAGAGCCATAGAATCATACAGCGTGGATACAGGCCCTTTGGCCCAACTTGCCGCCCTGACCAACTTGCCCCATCTAGATTGTCCTATCTGCCTGTGTTTGGGCCATATCCCCTCAAACCTATTACGCACATACCTATACGACTGTTTCGTAAACATTGTGACAGTATCCGCCTCAACCACCTTTGGCAGGTTGTTCCATATACCTACCACCCTTTGTGTAAAAAAAATGCCACTCAGGTTCCCCCCTCACCTTAAACCTAGATCCTAATTCTGGATTCCATTGCATTCATTTTCACATTGTACATTATTTTATCAAAGCTCTGGTGTTGCCTTCAGAGTCCAAGTAGTTTGTTCATTTTGGTATTTCTAGGATGAAAAAGCAGTGATATAAGCAAGGCTATTGCCCCAAAAGGCAACCTGAGCAGGAAGGTCAGCATAACAGAACTACGTGGCAACTGAGGTTGCTGTTCATTGGAAAACAGATATCCACCTTGATAGTTTTTTATGGCGCGCTCTCTTCCGTCCATACCACACCATAGTGGATAATTTATGGTGGAAATCCCAGTGACATGTAACATCGAAATTGGATTTATTTTACTTACTTGGATTTAGTTTACTTGATGTTAGTTTATTATCACATGTACACTAAAAATCTTTTGTTGCTTGCTGACCAGTCAGCAGAAAGACTATACAATTAAGCCATCCACAGCGTACAGATTCAGGATAAAGGAAATTTAGTGCAAGATAAAGTCCAGTAAAGTTTGATTAAAGATAGTCCGAGGGTTTCCAGTGAGATGGATGGTAGCTCAGGACTGCTCTCGATGGAGCTTACTCCTGTGTCAGCGCGGTCAAGGGACCAATTGAGGTTACTTGCGCTGACACAGGAGTAAGCTCCACCGCCCGCTGTCTTGTTATCCAGCGTCCGCTGACCCGCTCTTGAGCTGGTCCCCTCACTGTCCGTTCTACATTGAAAGTCATGGACTGGGCAGTGTCACCCAGCGCAGCAAGTGTCCTGCTCCGTTGTCCGGTCCCGGCGGCCGCTCGCAGCCACCCGAGCTACTTCCCTCCCCGGCCACAATGCGGTGCTCCACGCCCGGAGCGCCACGGCAGCGGTGAGTGAGTTGCTGGCATGATCCCCGACCGCCTCCTTCTCAACGCTCCTGCCCTCCCCGCAACTTTACCCCTGGTCAGACTCCCCACAAGTTGTGAAAGGAACTCTCCCCCAATTTGTCCCTTGAACTAGTATCGCCATTCAGTAAGAAATTCTATGTCCCGCCAGCCTTCTTTCAAAATTTAGCAACTCAAAATGGGGGTGCGTCTTCGACGCAGCTGCGTCTTCATTGCCGGGAAATACAGTACTTTATTAAGAGATATGGCTTTTGAAGACTTTATTAAAGTCGACTGACAGTTTACGGAGAGGAGAACAATCTGCGCATGCGCGGCTTAAGATTTTTTAAAAGCCGACTGACTGCCTACCCTGAGTAATTACTCACGGCACGTGCCTGATATTTGTATCTGAGAGAGAGTACATGTGCGCATGGGAGTGTGCTTCAGAGTTTAAGAATAGCAAGGATTTGTTATTTTTTTAAATTAGAACAAGAATTTCAAAGGATGGGCTGACCCATTGCAATTAAACGATGACCAGGAAGAAAAGGGTTCCCTCTCAGCTGGAATAAACTTCCAAACTATATACAGATTATTTTTTCAGGGATTGGTGCAGTTACATTGAAGTTTTGAGTGCAGCATGAATGTGATCTGTTCAGAAATATAGTCACCATTCACTGCTGACATAATAGGTGGAACTTGTACAAGACAAACAAAACGTTGTTTCCTCGGGAGATTCATGTTCCTCTAACCTAGTGTTGAGAACCAGCCACCGCCCTTTCACATAACAATGCTTTCTAAGAAACTTGGGAGGGTGCAAATTGTGGAAAGAGGATGTACTAACAGCATGAGGTAACTGGACTAACAACTTGAAAATGATGGAAGTTCCCTACAAAGCATACAAGATAACTGAGTGTTAAAGAAGGAACTGCAGATGCTGGAGACTAAGATAACTGAAATTGTTTACAATCAGATCAGTTTCCAATCTTAGCCTTTTTTTAAAACCAGCATCCAATTTCTTATTTTACATTAAAACGCGTGTCACGTTCAGATATCTGGACCATCAATCCCATAACACCAGAGAAACCTCATGGAGAAATGAGATGTCTCACCCGATAGATCTAAATGGGCAGGCTGGCATAATATTTTCCAGAGTTTGCGATTCATAGCTACTATTGTACTTATGGCATCTTCCACTCTTAAAGCAGAAGGCCACCTCACCTGTAAACGCTAAAACTGAGTGATTCACATTATTAAATTCAATCTGCAAATTAAGCATTGTGTCACTAGAATAACGTAGTCAGGCCGTGAATGTGGAAATTGCTGCAAAACAAAAACCTCAAAAGGTTTAACTTTGTAGTACACATCCCACAAAGATAATTCACCACATCTTTAGTATATCCAGCAACCTTCCAAGTTTCATTTCAATAATGTGGTGCCATGTCCCTTCAGTCAAGCACTGAATAAGCTCTCCCTTCATTTACCTATCCAATTAAAGATGTGTTCCAGAGCTTCGCAATCAAAGCAAAGATCATGTTTGCAGCTACATTTGGAGCAGGTTGAAAAGTGCCTATTTTGACATTATATACATACGATAGGATAACAAATATATATATATATATATATATATATATATATATATATATATATATATAATATAGGATAACAATTATATATATATATATATATATATATATATATATATAGGATAACAATTATATATATATATATATATATATATAATTGTTATCCTATCGTATTATTATATATATATAAGCCTTCCAAAGTTGTAAATGATATAAGTGAAATAATAGTGAGAAGGAGAGACAGAATGTGTACGCGTGGCAGATAAAACCTAATGCAGAGAATTGCAAGAAAGAATAAGGAGAACCGTTTTGGCCCATTGATCCAACACTGAATGGGACGAAGGAACAGAGATTTAGTTGTTTATACACAGACGTCTTTGAAAGTGGAAAGATAAACGGGACATGCATATCCCTAACAAAAAAAGTAGAATAAGGGGCTGTATAATTTAAGATATTAAGTATGAAAAAAGAATTTATGCTAAATCTTTCAAACCTACTTATTAAGCCCTTGATGGAGCATTATGTCTCTTTTGAGACTTTGAAGGACGTCAAAGCTCTGGAGAGGGTGCAGTGTAGAGAAGTTCAGGTCCAAGGAGAGACCAGAGAAACTGTAATTGCTCTGCCTAGAATGAAGATCATGATCAGATCATTCCTAAAAGTTTTTAACATGATGAGAAGATTTGATGGAATAATTAGTAAATAACGTTTCATTGTCAGATGGGTCAGTAATCAGAGAACATTGATCGAAGGAAAATTGCAAACAGCAGAAATGATTTTATCGTGGTAATTATGATGGTCTGGAATATGTTGCTTGAAAGGGAAATGGATACACAACTGAATGGTGCGGAAAAAGGGGAATGGAACCTGTTAGACAGCTCCTTGCAAGAGGCTGCGCAACCAAGGTGGACTGAATAGCCTCCTTTGTACTGTAAGATTCTGTATGCCAAAGACATCAAGGACAGCATCTGCAGTTCCTTCTTAAACCAACCCCACGTCTGACTCCAAAGAAGTGTGGTTAATATGATGTTTTACCTTGCCAAAAGTTGCCTTTTACAAATGTCAATAATTTCCTCCCATTTGCCAAAGAAAATTACTTCCACGCAGGTAGGAAATAACCTTTCAAAGTAACCCAAATTTCCCAACCAAAGTGGGACCAACCTCTGAACAAAAAACAGGAATGATAAATACAGTGCACATGGGACTTTACTGACTTTCAAAAAAAAACACAATTATGAATATGCAGATTTACAGTCAAGTTGCAACGGAATGCAAAAACCGCCAGCAATAGAGGGATTTTACATCGATGGAATATATTTGTTCTTTTACAGGTGGAAAACTCCCAATATTAAACATTACATTGTATCTACACTTGGATTGGTGTGTGGGAACTTGGTGCATTTCATGCATGATTGCAATATTTAACTTAAGACACATCTGCATACTTGTTCATTCAATATGCACAAGTTGGAACTGTCTAAAATATGTAAGGAGGAAACGCTTTGATATTTGCTTCCCTATTAACACATTCCGAACATGCTGGTTAATGCACAAAAGGATACAAATTGCTGGAGTAACTCAACGGATCATGCAGCATCCCTGGGCAACATGGATGGGCGACCTTTTGGTGCAGGATTTCTGAAAAATTGATGCATCTGTAGTTTCATTAGCTATCTTTTATTCCTCTGAATTTCTTGAACAGCTTAGGGATCTAGGTGTTTTTGTGCAAATTAACAGCAAGTAGTTGGGAAGACAGAGTATTTTGGACTTTATTGCAAGAAGATTGAAATTTAGAAATCGGGACTCCTGTTTAAGAAAGAATAAATTGGCAATGGAGGCAGCCCAAAAGAGATTCGCTCGACAAGTTCCTGGGATTGGAGAGGGTCTTATCACGAGCAGCTAAAGAAATTAGATCCATATTTTTTGGAGTTTTGAAGAATTATATATAACCATACTGAAACATGTGATTCTAAGGGGATATAACAGGTAGATGTTGAGACAAAGAGACAAGGCTCAGGCGCATCAGTCACAATCATACTGAATGGTGGGGCAGGCATGTGGTCTACTCCTGTTCTTGGTTCTTGGTTCTTGGTTACTTGGTCCTCCAAAATAATCCAACTGGAATTTAAACTGGAGGTGGTGAAGGGAGGGGTTTAGCCAGAGAGGGTTATTGGGAAGAAAGTGCCACTTTAAATTTAGTTTGGTGGAGATTATTCCATGCTTTAATAGTGCGTGGGAAGAACGAATTGCTGTACACATCTGTCTTTGTGGCTGGGATCACAAGTTGGATCGAATGCCCTTGTCTGCTCCTAATTGGTTTGGGGTTGGTATAGATCTTGTGATCTATGTCTAGCTGACCATTTAACATTTTGTAAAAACAGGTCAAACGGTGAGCTTCACGTCTGTCTTGGAGAGGGTTCCACCCCAGAGAATTCAGAAGTTTGGTGACACTCGCTTCTCTCTCGTAGGTGTTAGTAACAAATCGAGCGGCCTGTCTTTGGACACGTTCGATGGATGAAATGTTTTTATCTGTGGATGGGTCCCAAGCTGCAACTGCGTAGTCCAGATGAGGTCTAACGAGGATGAAATACAGCTTCTCCTTGACAGAAGCTGAACAATGATGGAAGTTGCGCCTCAGGAAGTTTAGGACACCTGTTGTTTTCACTGTTGCATGATGAGTCTGACTGTTCCAACTTAGATCATTCTGCAATTTGATGTCAAGATACTTGGTTTGTTTGGATTCTTCAAGGGTGACACCAAGTATGTTGTAAGATGTGACGCCTGGATTCCCCTTTCTGGTGACACACATGGTTTCACATTTGGACGGGTTGAACAACATGCCCCATTGTTGTGACCACTCGACCATAGTATCAAGATCTTTTTGGAGAGCATCTTCATCATCAGCTGACTTAATTGGACGGTACAGCAAACAATCATCAGCGAATAGTCTGGTCATACTTGCGACTTTTTCATGGATGTCATTGATGTAAAGCAAAAATAGGTGTGGGCCAACTACTGTGCCCTGGGGTGTCCCACTCAACACTGGGTGCCAATTGGAGCTCTTTCCGTTCACACACACGCGCTGAAGACGTTTTGTCAGGAAACTGGAAATCCATCGTTTCGTGTTGGAACGAATACTGTAGAAGTAAAGCTTCCGAAGCAGTCTCTGGTGTGGGATGACATCAAATGCTTTAGAAAAGTCCAGTACAACTAAATCCATGATGATGTTACTGTCAAGGTGCTTGGCCAGGTCATTTGTTGTCAGGATAAGCTGAGACTCGCATGATCTATGCCTCCTAAATGCATGTTGATTGTCGGCAAGAATATTATGTTTGCTCACGTGACGCATCAGATTACTATCAATGATATGCTCCAGCAATTTACAGCATCTAATTCCTGTTGGTAAGTGGCCTACTCCTGTTCCTATTTTCTTCTGTACCCACGTTTTTATGTTGGTTCCCATTATAGTAACTCATGTCTATCGTTGGTTTCCAGGGACCCAAGTTCTTGAACCAGAAGCCTACAGATTAATCCTCCACTCCAGAAACTTGAGCATAGAAAATCTATACTGACATTTTGTCCACAGTAAATGTTTACACTGTCGGAAGTGCCATCTTTTATATGAAACCTAAACCAAGGCTTTCTTTGCCGTCTCAACACACCACAATACATTTTTTTTCTTTTAAAGTTTATTTTATTGTCATGTGCAGCGAGGTACAGTGTAAAGCTTTTTGTTGCGTGCTACGCAGTCAGCACGCAACACGTATACATGATTACAATTGAGCTGTCCAATGTACAGATACAGGGTAAATGGTAACTCAGGACCGCTCGCGAGTTGTTGATAATATGGTTCAGTTGCCTAATGACAGCTGGGAAGAAACTGTCCATGAATCTTGAGGTAAGCCATTTCACACTTCTGTACCTCTTGCCTGATTGTAGAGGGGAGAAAAAGGAATGACTGGGGTGAGACTCGTCCTTAATTTTGCTGGTGGCTTTGGTGAGGCAGCGTAAAGTGTAGATGGAGTCAATGGAAAGGAAGGTTGAGGAATGTTCATTCCAGGAATGAATAGAGACTTTTTACCCAAGTGTCCTGTTTATGTCAGCCAACGTCAAAATAAAGAGATTAGTTGAAAAGGACAATGATGTAACTCAGCATGTTAGGCAACATTTTTGGAGAAGATGGATAGATGCCATTTCGGTTCGAGACCCTTCTTCCTGAAACGTCGCCTGTCCATGTTCTCCAGAAATGCTGCCTGACCTGCTGAGTTACTCCAGCACATTGTGTCCTTCAGTATATTTTCCAGCATTTGCAGTTCTCCGTTCCTACAATGAGATTATCTGCCCATAATCACATTGTGATTGTGTGCACTTTGACATATATATATATATATACCTAAAAGTTTCACATGACAATAATTCACCAATGAAGTCATCCTTTGCTTGTGCTGCGGGATGATCTAATATTGTGAAGGATGCTAGAAAAATGCCTGTTTTCTCCTTGTTTGACATTTTTTCAAGATCAAAACATCACAGGCTGGATCACTGCCAGATACTTCACTTTTGCAAAAATACAAAACAAGAATATGGTTTAAAATAATCAACATTTTAAGGCAGTGTCTGAGTTCCATCATTGCATGGCGTTTTGTTATTTAGCCGTTTCTCTTTGTTCCCTGTAGATCTTTAAATCCAAGTCTCTTCTGAGGAAGCGTTAAGATCAAACGAGTAGTTGCAGGAGCTCCCAAGGCAGAGTGCGGGCCTTCCATCCTTGACCATCAAGGGTTTGAATCCTGGCTGACCTTCATTGGGAAGCCTTTGCCAGCTCTTGGCTGAGCAACTGGAAGGAATACCGCACTACATCACGCCACCGCACTTCAGAAAAGGCAGCACACTTTGCAAGGCTCCGTCCTGCACCACAGATGCTGATCTTGCCTCAGCTGGTTGCAAAATTAGGGTCTTGACAGCCACAGTTTAATTTCAGACCATGAATCACCAGCACATCAACAATAAACAAAGTGACTGCCATATTTCTTCAAAACAGGTGAAAGTTGGGCCAATTAAAGATCTGAAATATTCTACTCTAATATTATCAGATTGATGTGAGAAAACCTGGTAGGATAAAAATACATTTGTTTTACAAAATATCTGCCAGAGCTTTTTTCTTCGATGACATGCAACATTTTGGAGTAAATAGAAACCCGTTTGATTTTGAACGTACAATTATTGTGGCTATTCTTCCTGGCAATGCCCCCCCCCCCCCCCCAAAAAACATTAGTTGGTTTGTCCATCTAATTATGGAAGATTTAAGACAGTTCTGAGAATACTGATCACATAGCAAAAATGACCAATAAATCTGTTTTTTTAACCAATTGGCTCAACAGGTTAACGTTTTTCCTGAGACGAAAGGAGAATCCAATTAAATTGAATGGTTACAAACATTAAACCAGAAAAAGATTGCAGCTTGACTTCTGATTTTAACATATTGATTTCACAACATCCGAGAGCCACGGTGTCATCTTAAATCCACAAATTTTGTTAGCACATCATTGTGTATTTAATGTAAGGGGGGGGAGGGGGCAAAGTTTAAGAGAGACGTATGGTACCTTTGTTTTTACACAGAGATTGCCGAGTGCCTGGAACGCGCTGCCAGGGCAGATGGTTGAGGCAGAGACGATAGAGGCATTCAAGAGACTTTTGATTAGGCATGTGAATATGCAGTGCATGGAGGGATATGGATTATGCGCAGGTAGTTAAGAGAGGTCATTGGCATCCTCTTCGGCACAGATATCGTGAGCCGAAGAGCCTTTTCTTGTGCTGGACTGTTCCATGTTTTATGTCTGAAGACCACGATGCAAATCAATGTTCGTGGGTTCCATATGTAGTCTAGAAAGAACCCCAAAAGGTGTTTGCCTTTCACCTATAGATCCACACACTACCAGTAGAAAACAGAGCAAATAATTTATTTAATCATCAAATGACTAACCAAATTTGTCCAGGAACGATCCTTCCTGTTAATCTAATAATTTGCCAGATGCTACAACCACAGAACATTCTGCACAATTTTGATTGTGTAAATCAACATAAGCAAAGAAAACTTGTCTGCAAATAGTGCTGCGACATAGCGATGACAAAGTATTTGAGTCCAGTCCCCAATGTCCACAAGACACAAGAACATAAGGCACGGAACCAGTGGTAATCCATGTCTCCCTCTTTCCTGCTCTGCCGTTCTATAAGATCATAGTTAATCAAGTCAAGTCACTTTTATTTATATAGCACATTTAAAAAACAACTCTCGTTGGCCAAAGTGCTTTACACTGGTATAAGAATAGTATAACAAACAACAGTGGTTCATAGATTAAATACAAACATCACTGCATACATATAGCCCTCACTCAGAGGACGTCAAGAAAGGCTTGGGAATAGAGATGAGTTTTTAGTCTCGACTTAAAGGCGTCGATGGAGGGGGCAGTTCTGATGGGAAGAGGGATGCTGTTCCACAGTCCAGTTAATCATTTATCTCATTAACACTTTCCTGCATTGACCATAAAATCGCTTAATATGTAAAAGTGTATTGTCGTCTGTCTTGAATATATTCAATGACCGAGTCTCCAAAGCTTTCATGCATAAATAATTCTAAATATCTGCTTCTCTCAGGGTGAAGAAATGTCAGCGCATCCAAGTATAGAGATAACTCTAAAGGAAGATTTGTCGGTGTCCCCTCTCCTTGTAAGACAATCACACTCACGTCCTTGTCTCTTTACCTGGCCTATCTACAACCCCCGAAACCTCTGCACCCTCCACACATCATCCAGTTGAGAATGATCAAAATTGGCCTCTCACAGAGAATTTAGTGGGTGGTGGTGTTTTTAATCTGACTGAAGTTACCAGTGGGATTAGCGTTGGGCAGATTAGCAAGTTTGGAGACGACAGAAAATTGGTGGTTGCAGAGAGTGCAGAGGTTGTCAAACAATACAGCATGATTATAGGACAATTGTAAATATGGGTGGAGAAATGGCAGATGGAATTTAATCTAAACAAGTGTGAGGTGTTGCACTTAAGGAGGTCAAATGCAAGAGGAAAATATACAGTCAATGACAGGAGCCTTGGGAGCAATGAGAGATTTTGGGGTATAAGTCCATTGCTCATTGAAAGCAGCAACACAAAGGTGATTAAAGTGGTGTATGGCACGCTTGCCTTCATTGCTCGGGGCATTGAGTGTAAAGGTCACAGCTGTATAAAACATTTGGAGTACTGCATGTAGGTTTAGTCGCCACATCACAGAAAGGATACAGAGGCTTTGGAGAGTGTTGTATGGTTTAGAGAGTGATAACTCTAAAAAGAGGGTGGATAAACTTGGGATTGTTTTAGCTGGAACATCAGTAGTCAGAGATCTAAAGGAGTACATAAAAACATGAGAGGCATGGATAAGGTAGAAGATTATTCTCCCCACATGCAATTGGACCCCAAGATTGACAAAATACTGGAGTAATTCGATGGGACAGGCAGCATCTCTGCAGAGAAGGAATGGGTGACGTTCCCGGTCATCCCAGAAGACCCGAAACATCACCCATTGCTTCTCTCCAGAGATGCTGCCTGTCCTGCTGAGTTACTCCAACATTTTGTGTCTATCTTCGGTAATAAACCAGCATCTGCAGTTCCTTCTTCTGTATATCATGTTCCTAAGATTGCTGCTATTTACTGTCTATTTTTATTTTACATTTCCCCCTTTTTCCCCCCATGATGGTAATGTCAATTACTAAGGGCATAGCTATAAGGCAAGAGGGGGAAATACTAAAGGAGATGCGTGAGGCAACTAAGAAAAAAAACTATGTGGGAAGTGTCTGAAATGCACCACCTCGGGGTGGGTGGAAACAGACACAGCAGTGATGTTTGAAACATATGTGGGAGGTGTGGCAAACTGATGCAGTTGGGTAGAGGCTGCTCCCTCACAGCACCAGAGGTCCAGGTTCAATCATGACCTTGGGTGCTAACTGTGTGGATTTTTCACGTGCTCCCTGTGACCACGTGGGTTTCCTCCGGGTGCTCTGACTTTCTCCCACAACCCAAAGACGTGCAGGTCGGTAGGTTAATTGCCGCTGTAAATTGCCCCTCGTAAGTAGGGAGTGGATAACATAGAATAAGTGTGGGTACACAAAATGCTGGAGAAACTCAGCGGGTGCAGCAGCATCTATGGAGCGAAGGAGATAGGTAACGTTTCGGGCCGAATCCCTTCTTCAGACTAAGTGTGGACGGGTGATCAATAATCGCCGTGGACTTGGCCGCCTGGAGGGCCTGTTTCCACGCTATATCTTTCAATCCAATCCAAAGACACATGAACATGCTGAGAAGGGATAGGTACTATTCTATGTTCTATAAAAACAGTATGCTATCAAGGGATGTGTGGGCAGCTGGAAAATCTGGGAGGGGGTGTACATTTAAACAAAATGCTTGGGTACCTTTGATAGAGACTATACTTGGAATACCAAAATTAAATTACCAACATGGAAATTCAAGAGAGGAGTGAAATTGCGATTTTTGGAAAATCCCAACCTCTTTAGAAACCATGTGAAAATGATTACAAATTGCAGCAAAATCACAGAACACACCAGATTGAACCAAAGGGGATGATGCACTTAAAAGGCAACACGCCCTCGAGGAACAAGATGCCCCAAGAAATACTGGGAGGAGGAGAAATCAGGGGTTCTATGAGGCTTTCAGATTATTGTTAGTTCAGTTAGAAAGTGTATAGGAAAAGTAAAAGCAAAGTATTATCATGAGGGAGACTAACATTCCCAGGAATCAATGGGAAAGCCTCAATCAGTTTAAACTCAAGTATAATTGATAGAGCAAAGGGAAAGATACCGAGTGCAGACTATAGTTTTATCAGTTCCATATCCTCAATGGGCAAGAGATGAATCAAATAGTATCCCATCTTATTGAAGGACCGTTCAGACGCCTAATAATGGAGGGGAAGAAGCTGTTCCTGAATCTGGCGGTGCATGCTTTCAAGCTTCTGTCCATTCTTCTCCAAACATTCTTGACAAAAATGTGAGTCCCTGGCAGGAGTATGAAGGATGTCATCATCCATACACAGGAAGAACGCAGCAGTGCAGGGTAAAAGGTGGAAGGGACACACCATCTCCCAAACTAGCCAGCCACCTGCCCTGTCGGCCTTATGCCTCTTCTGTTGCCAAGGTTGTGAGTTCCACAATAACCACCTCAGAACCCACAACACCTTGTGAGAAGCACGTCATCCTTGATTTCCAAGGACTGCCAAAGAAGGAAAAAAACACCAACGACTGCTGGGGTTGATAGCCCTTCACGTGGTTGTAATTATATGTAATGCCCCACAACAATGACTTCTTGGGCAATGTTCCAAGTGGTGCACAAAAGAAGACGTTTAAAAGAGGAAGTCAGTGGGTGCACAATTAGCTTGTTATGTTTACAACAACTTTAACCAGCATTACTCAGTGTGCTCCTGCTCTGAAGGGGATGATTAAAAAGAATCTGTAATCCTCATAATCCTGGTCTCCACACAAACCTCGAGTCCCTTCTGTGTATAGAAACACATATCAGGTGCAACCAAAGCTGGGATATCACAACTGCTATGAAACCTTGAATAACAACAGCAAGATTCACCATTACTGCCCTTATTATATTGGCACTGTGATGCCAGACAGGAGTAATAGAGCATCCCGCTATAATGCCTACCAATGTGTTTTTGCCTCGCAGTTGCCTGCGACTTTATGCAGCAGGCACTAAAACAGGGTTCAGTCAACACTTGAAAAATGTATCCCCATCAAATTTATCTCTAAATTTACAGGGACAAACCTGTGCGTCTGGAAACCATTGTAGAAACAAGGAACTGCAGATGTTGGTTTACAAAAAAAAACACAAAGTGCTGGACTAACTCAGCGGTTCGGGCAGTATCTCCATTGAACATGGATAGGTGATGTTTCAGGTCACAACCTGACCTGAAACATCGCCCATCCATGTTCTCCAAAGATGCAGCCTGGTCCTGTCCCAGCAGCACGCAACTCCATGCGATGAGCGCGATCTAACGTGGTCGCTTGAGCCGTCCGGCGTCGCGGGGCCGGTCCCACTTCGATCGCCGGAGCCGTGCGGAATTGTGCGGAGTTCGTCCCGACATCGCGCGGGGCTCCGAAAAACTGACCATGTTCAAAAATTCCGTGCGGCAACGGCTTATCGGCTCGCAGTTGCCTCGACACATTACACACCGCCTCGACGTCGTGCCTCCGTGCCCCTCTCTGTGTGTCCCTCTCTGTCCTGGCGAACATACCTTTAAGACTTCGCTCCAAGTTCGCCTCACTTTGCGCCGCGTTGAGCCACTCACCCCACCTCAACGCGGCCCCCGCTGCCGGTTTGGTCACGCTCTTCGCATGCAGGCGCATGTGTTGGGAACGGCCCTGTACAGGGATCACCCGACCCCCACACGGCCCCCGCTGCCGGTTTGATCCGCTCGCCGCATGGAGACGGATGCTGGTAGGACAGGCCCTTTACTCCAGCACTTTGTGTCTTCTGTCTGGAAGCCATTATTGAGTTACCTGGGCCATTCAATTGTGTTTGAGGCATGTGTGCTCGACATAGCCTGCCCACCTGAATCAACCAAGCACAGATATTACTAGTTCTTCAGCACTGACGATGTTATTCCAGGAGGGATAGCACATATTGATTCACTTAACCTGTCAGGTTTTCAGCTGAACACTTACGCTCGGGCCTCAAAGGCCTGTTGGATCTCTTAGTCGCTAACCATTTTTAACTCCCCTTCCCATACTGACCTTTCCATCCTGGGGCTCCTTCACTGTCAGAGTGATGCCACACGCAAACTGGAGGAACAGCACCTCATATTCCACTTGGGTAGCTCACAACCCAACGGTATGAACATTGATTTCGCCAATATTAGTTAACTAACCTACAAGCAATAGCTACCGGGGGTCATAGCTACAGCGAGCAGTTGTACAGATGGATTGCTTTCTCTGGAACGCCTGAGATTACACGGTTACAGGAAGGCCTGATGGAGGTATATAAAATTATGAGTGGCATAGATACGGTAGACAGTCAGAACCTTTTTCCCCAGGATGGAAAAAGCATATACCAGAGGACATCGCTTTAAGGTGACAGAGGCAAAGTTTAAAGGAGATATGCAAGGCAAGTCGTATTAACACTGAGAGCGGCGAGTGCCTGGAACGTGCTGCTGGGGGTAGAGCCTGAAGCAGATACTTTAATAGCATTTAAAAACCTTTTGGATAGGCATATGGATATGCGGGGAACGGAGGGATATGGGTTATGTGTAGGTAGATAAGTAATGATCCAGTTCGGCACAGAAATTGTGGTCCAAAGGGCCGTCGAAGGGATCTATCGTAGTCGCTGCCTCAAAAAGGACGCCAAAATCATCAAGGACCCACACCATCCTGGCCACACACTTATCTCACCACTGCCATCAGGAAGAAGGTTCAGGAGCCTGAAGACTGTAATGTCCAGGTTCAGGAATAGCTTCTTCCCCACAGCCATCAGGCTATTAAACATAACGAATAAGCTATGAGCTCTGAACTGCAAAAGACATATTATAATTTGTTATTTGCACTATATTTGTTATTTATTGAACTTTTTCTATTTTTCCCCTGTTATATACAATGTTTACATATCACATATTCTGTTGTGTTGCAGCAAGTAAGAATTTCATTGTCCCGTCCGGGACATATGACAATAAAACACTCTTGACTCTTGATTCTTGTGCTTCACTGTTCTAGGTTCTATAAATCTAAATTACAATTAGAGGCAGAGGACATAAGGTGTCCATAAAAATGACAAAGATTTCAGAATAATTTTCTCAATCAATGTTACATTCTGATGAAATGTTTGTCCTCCAGACATGAAGAAAAATCCACAAGTTTCAAAAATTTGTGAAGTGCAGCAAACTGCACATTAAATTCTAATCACTCTAACCCTCTGAAACACACATTCCATAGAATAAGCACCTGTCAATGACTCTGACCAGCTCCAAAAGAGCCCGTTCTTCTGCTGCAGTGTTGGACAACTAACTGGCCACAAGAGGCAACAGGTAACCGTTGAAATATAAGAAGGTAGACAAAAATGCTGAAGAAACTCAGCGGGTGAGGCAGCATCTATGGAGCGAAGGAAATTGGCGACGTTTCGGGTCGAGACCCTTCCACAGAAATATAAGATGTGTGCGGAAATGAAGAAAAGTTAAAGCCCATGTCCCACTTTCCCGAGTTACTCACAAATTCTCCCGATTTTTCCCCTTGATTCAATGTCGGAGATGCCAGCCGTAGGCACTCGGGACTATTTTATTTAGAAACATATAAACATAGGAAATAGGTGCAGGAGGAGGCCATTCAGCCCTACGAGCCAGCAGCGCCATTCATTGTGATCATGGCTGATCATCCACTATCAATAACCCGTGCCTGCCTTCTCCCAATATACCTTGACTCCACTAGCCCCTAGAGCTCTATCCAAGTCTCTCTTAAATCCATCCAGTGATTTGGCCTCCACTGCCCTCTGTGGCAGGGAATTCCATAAATACACAACTCACTGGGTAAAAAAGTTTGTTCTCATTTAAATCTTAAACGACCTCCCCTTTATTCTAAGACTGTGGCCCCTGGTTCTGGACTCACCCACCATTTACTCGTGGACATTTTTCAACATGCTGAAAAAACGTCCCGACTTACCTGATGCCCCGAGTACCTACGGCTGGCATTACGAGCCGCTACGAGATATCTACGGACTCCTACGGACTCGCTACGGACATTTCTCCGAGTTTGAATCAAGGGGAAAACTCGGGAGAATTCGTGAGTAACTCGGGAAAGTGGGACAGGGGCTTAATTCTGCTCATCGCTTACCTGGGCACGAATCATTGCTTCAAAGCTTGGTTGAAAGTAGTCGATGCGACTGTTGTAAAACTTTGGCATCTCATCAAGAAGCTGCTTGTTTTTGGCTTCAAAATCTTCTCGAACTGGCCTCAGCTCCTCCTTTACCTACAAAATACAAACAGCATGAGAGTTGTGATGTTTGTGTCCTGCACTGCTTTGAAGCCAGTAATGAGGAATGCGAACGAGAAGTAGCAGGAAAGAAGATTTGGAACAGCACAGGGCAAAGAAATACATTTGCAAGTGCCAAGTTCAGATGGTTCACATTAAAGTTTGCCAGTAATTCACTGATAACACAGTGGAGCGAGATTCACTCTGCTGTGGAACCAACATCAGAAAGAGATTTAAGTAAAAAAGATTGAGGTGCAAACCAAGTGCTAAACAACAGACATCAAAAAAGCTTAGTCATCTTAGGTTCTGCAATCCCTTCACATCCAGTTGTGATTAATGGTGGAGAACTAAACAACTAACAAGCCAGGTGACTCTCTGAATGCGGGTCCCAGAAACAGATTTGAAATTGTTCATGACAATCGCTCCACTCTTTTAAACCTCTACTCCAACAGTAGTTTATCCTGTATCTGTGCTCAGTGGATGGCTTGATTGTAATCATTTATAGCCATTCTGCTGAATGGATGGCACGCAACAAACAAAAAGCTTTTCACTGTACCTGGGTACATGTGACTGTAAACTAAACTAAACTTGGAGCAGGCTCCAAGACTATCTTTGTCCTAAATGATGTTGGGACTCAGAATATAAGGACTGGACAAGCTAGATGCAGGAAAAATGTTTCCAATGTTGTGCGAGTCCAGAACCAGAGGCCACAGTCTTAGAATAAAGGGGAGGTCATTTTAGACTGAGGTGAGAAAAAACTTTTTCACTCAGAGAGTTGTGAATTTATGGAATTCCCTGACACAGAGGGCAGTGGACGCCAAATCACTGGATGGATTTAAGAGAGAGTTGGGTCTAGCTCTAGGGGCTAGTGGAGTCAAGGGATATGGGGAGCAGGCAGGCACGAATTGTTGATAGCGGACGATCAGCCATGACCACAATGAATGGCGGTGCTGGCTCGAAGGGCCGAATGGCCTCCTCCTGCACCTATTTTCTATGTTTCTATGTGAGCGTTAAAGTCAAACATCAAGCATTTGTAGCCAAGTTCAAACAGAAATGCCCAATGAACGATCTATTTTGGCTTCTTCCCATGACCCCCACCATTACAGAAGCAATTCTTCAGACAATTTGATTCACTCCATGATACATAAGTAAAAGCAGGTGGCATTGTTTACAGCAAAGGCTATGGGTGCAAAAAAAAACAAAACTGGCAGTAGTACCGAAGATCTGTGCTCAACAATTAACCTGTTCCCCGTTCTAGTATAATTACAACACTGGCTTCTAACTGACAGTAGACATTTGTCTAGGTATGTCCTGTTTACCAGATTGCCTGCTTATCACCAATCACCAATGTGACTCACCTCCTGACACCCCAAAACCTTTCCACCATCTCAAAGACATATATGACGACTGTCATTGAGTTCTCACTGTAGAAACAAGGAACTGCAGATGCTGGATTACACAAAGGGACACAAAGTGCTGGGGTAACGCACTACTCCAGGCAGTATCTCTGGAGAACAGGGATAGGTGACGTTTCAGATCAGGACCCTTTTTCAGTCTGAAGAAGGGTCCTAACCCGAAACGTCACCTACACGCGTCCTCCAGAGCTGCTGCTAGACACGCTGAGTAACTGCAGCATTCTGTGTCCTATTATAGGGTTCTCGCTGCTGGTTTCAGTGCAGCTCTGGCAAAACTCAGCAAGCTCAATAGCATCTGGGACAAAGCAGCTCAGCTGATTGGGGGCACCTCCAACATCCCGAACCTGCCCCTGCAAAACGTAATTCTAAAGATGGGTGACCCTTCCTACGAGTGGTCAATCTCTGGTTCAGTTCCAACTTTGCGCTTAGTTTGTTGACCATGATGGGATAGCTGGGGGCAATATCTTGATGGACGCAATGTCGTAAACCAGGGTGAAAAAAAACTCCAATGCAGCAATTCAAGAAACGTTGACAGCAGAACCAAGCTCTTCCATGACCATGACCAAATAACCTGACATCACTTGTAGTCAAAGCCACTTTGCTTTATCTGATTCATCTTGTAGGGGGAATGGACGAAGAAGGGAGAAACATTTGCAATGGAATATTTCTCTCTCCCGCATCTTTTCTTGGAACAAATAAAACTGTAGTTTACAAGTACTTTGTGCCTCAATCTGCATTGAGGAATATGATTCAAACCAACCATGATGCACATTTCAGATCCTACCAACCACGCCATAACTTTATGAAAAGCCGTGCAAAAACATATACTGCAACTAGAACTCAATGGGTCAAGCAATGGGATGGTCAATGTTTTCAGCCGAAACCCTAAGGTCTCAACCCGAAATGTCAACCATCCTTTTACCTTCACAGATGCTGCTTGACTTGCTGAGTTCTCCAGATGCCATCTGCAATCTCTCGTGTCTCCAAAGAAAATCAAGGATCATCTTGCTCCTACTTACCTGGTGAAGCTTCACCAGCACAGGTCCAGATTTCTCTTTCTCTTCATATTTTTCCACTTTGGATTGTAATCTTTTGTAATCTTGTAAAGTCTGTTCTCGTCTCTTTACTGCCATGTTGAGACTTGGGAAAACATTGCTGAACCTAACAAAAAATAAAATGAGGAAAAACTAGTAAAATGTTACAGTTATGAGACCTAAATAGAATTCAAAAGCCTTACAGTTAGAAATTGGAGCACGAAAACCAGTGAACAGGCTGAAATATGAGTAATTTACAATCAAAAATGGGCAAAAGCTATTTTGCAACTTATATTTCACATAGGACTAATCAGAGATGACCAGCAGGACTTTGTAAACCAGATTGAATTTTTTGAGGGGGTAACACACACAATGTATTGACGAGGGTTTTATACTGTGGGACTCTGTGACTCAAAGACTTTATTTTCTTTCACAAAAATATAAATCAAATTTCTCAGTGTATTTATGTAGATGCTGATGATCTGAAGCGCCACCCAGAAAGGTTTAGGTGGTTCTTTCCCTTCCTCTGCATTGATGTGCTTACTCAAAAAACAGAAAACATTGGAAACACTCAGCAGGTCAGGAAAGAGTTAACATCTCAAGTTAAAGTTCCATCTTCAGAAATGTGAAACAATTCTGTCCAAAGGTCTCTGACCCGAGATGTTAATGCTGTTTCTCTCTGCACAGATGCTGCCTGACTTGCTGAGTGACTCCAGTATTTTCTGTATATATATATCCCTATATACCTCCATATCCCGCCGCTCAGGTCGCATTAACCAACCTGAGTCACCTCCCATTCTGAATCCGACCTTTCTGTCCTGGGCCCCCTCCATGGCCAGAGTGAGTCCCACCGCAAAATGGAGGAGTAGCACCTCATATTTCCCTTGGGTAGTTTACACCCCAGCGATATGAACATTGACTTCTCCAATTTCAGGTAGCCCTTGCTTTCTCCCTCCTTCCCTCCCCTTCCCAGCTCTGTCACTGTCTCCGCCTCTTCCTTCCTTCTTCCCGCCCCACCCACCCCCACATCAGTCTGAAGAAGGGTCTCGACCAGAAACGTCACCTATTCCATCGCTCCATAGATGCTGTCTCACCCGCTGAGTTTCTCCAGCATTTTTGTCTATCTTCCAGTATTCCATGCTTGTTCCAGATGTTAAGCATGTGGACACTTCTTGTGGATTATCATTTAATGACGTACATAATGAGCTATTTGCCTGCGACCAACCTTCAAAGCATATCCCTGGATAGGAGGCACTTTAGCAACATTCCAAGGATAAATTAAGATATTTTGTAAATCGAAGATATTAAATGTACACCAACATCATGCATGAAAATCAAACATGAGAGAATAAAAATGGGCACTGTGATCCACTTCAAATACGTCCAACTATTTTTCCTAAACATATGTGTACCACAGACGTTTAGTCAGATGTTAATTGCTACATGTTGAGTAGTTTTTCTCTCTCCAGCATTCCCAGGTCACTAGCAGGAGCAGAGGGTTATTACTACAAAAATGCATCTTAATGATAATATGGGCAGGATTCCCTTCCAGTGATGTTGTGACAAGACTGCTTTGGAACATTCAGTCATTAGAAGGGCTCTTGCAGATTAACAGAAACATGCTGTAATTCAAAGTAATTGAACAGACGAGGAACACTGGAGAAACGCAGAGGAATCAAACAGCCTAACCCTGCTTACACCAAACATAGACACAAAGTGCTGGAGTAACCCAGTGATTCAGACAGCATCCCTGAAGAATTAGGTTTGGGTAACGTCTTGACCCAAAACGTCACCCATCCCTTTTCCAGAAATGCTGCCTGACACGCTGAGTTATTCCAGCTCAATTCACCAATAATTCTGCTAAGAAATTGAACTGAAGGGCCCCGACCCGAAATGTCATCTATCCGTGTTCTCCAGTGATGCTGCCTGAGCCGCTGAGTTAGTCCCGCACTTTATGCCCTTTTTTTTTGTAAACCAGCACCTGCAGTTCCGTGTTTCTACATTTATGCTCAACAGATTCAGTGCACAAGCATAACTTCACTGCAACACAGACTGTGCGATGCTAACTGCGTCGATAGGAATAAAGCTAGCCATGGTTCTGAAACCTCCCAAGTCAAACTTCAGAGCGAGTGCTTTGACTACTGTCATGGTTTTAACCCACACTGACCTCCATCATTTGTATTGACTTTGAACCTAGGTGGAGCACCTTCATTAGATTCGCTTCATTCAATTGCTGGCAGCACGTTATTGGAAGAAAGGTTTAGCCACAATAACTGAAGTTGAGAAGCTTTTGTGCAATTCTGAATAACCTTGTGGTGTGAAAGTACATCTCACACATGCATTCAGAGAGGGGTCAAGGAGATTTTCTGTCACAGAACGCAGATAAAGATTTGTTGCATTACAATCAACAGGAAAGAAATAAGAACAACAAACAAAATCACAGCACACAGGGATACAGATTTAAGATGTTGCAAAATCTATTAATCTCCATATTCAAGGTAAGATAGTGACGGGAAACAAGGCAGCAAGTAACTACAAGAAGTTGTGGCGGTTTCAATACAATAACATTCCTTTCAAGGTGATGACAATAGATCATTTTCACGTTGAAGCAAAAATTAATTTACATTCTACTGCACAATTGAAGAATCATGTGATTGGTCAAATGTCAACTGAAAAGCCAAGATTGCAGGCAGTCCGAGACTTGGAAAAAAAAACAAGAACACAATAAAAAACCAAGAAGTGTGGAGAGAAAATGCAACATATGCCTGAACTATTGCGGCATGAAACAACAATGTTGTTTCATGCCGCTTTAACAGAACCACCAAAATCTTTCATTTTTTAACATCAAAGGTGATAGAAATCAAGTGGAGAGGTAAGCTGAAGAAAATATGCCTTGAAGCAACCAGATGAAATGCAAACACCACACAAGTAGAGCCTTTTCAGTTAGATGGGCCCACTCCACCACTGAATTATCTCAAGGCCGATATGTTGATCATTTAACAAACTGCTTTTGAAATGGTTGGAAAGCAGCACTGGATCTCAATGTCCTGTGCACTGGAGGACTGACAGATGACTACATCATTACAAGAGTCAGGTTTTATTAATGTTTGCAGAAATTTTACAGCATTCAAAGAAGGCTTCTATTCATTAAGTTTGGGCGTGTTCTTTGGTCAAAGACCAGGATAAATGAAAAAAAGTGGTTTGCATCCAGTTCCACCGATTCCCAAATCTGAAACAAACACACGATGCCAGGAATTCACGAAAAGGGATGTAATCACGATTTTCAAGCAACTTGGATTTAAACATCATCTTGCAATATATTCCAATCTCATGCAAACAGTACCTCATATACATTTTTTTCAGAAAAGCTAACTGCACTTATGTGAGGGAAATCTGTCCTTCTTACTCACTCCAAACCATATGCAAGTCCAAAAGGATACCAATCTAGAATGAAGAACGAAGGGGGACCTGGTAGGGGGTCGCCGAGAATGAAGGAGGACCCAGTGGGGGGGGGGGGGGGCTGCCAAATACAAAGAGGGACCCAGCGGGGGGGCCTGTTGCCACGTGCTGGCAGCAGGCAATAGATAGGACAGCTCGGTGACAGATGTATGACTGTCGGCGCCAAAACGTGGCAACCTTTGTACTGCCTAGGTGAGGTCTGCTACATGAGTTTACCGGGTTGCATGCAAAACAAAGGATTTCACTGTACCTTGGTACTTGCAACAATAAATTATAATTGAATCTACAAATGCAAAATATTGCAGATATTAGAATAACATTAAAAAAAAAACAAGAAAACAGCAATGCGGGTACAAGGTAATGCCATATGTATTAGTGAAGAATTTAAAGCAACTCAAGTGTAGTGTAGTGCCAAGGACGACCTTGCATCTTGCACATTTCAAAAACTCAAGATCTCTCTAAATGTTTTAATGCCACAAAGAGCTTCTGAAATTTTGCAATGCTAGAACCAAAGTACCCACTTCATGCACAAGGTCCTTCAAACATAAATGATAAGTTTGTTTTACTGATGCTGTCTGAGGAGATAACACTAAGTCACACACCAGAATGAAGTTTTGTATCAAATTCCAAGAGGGGGAAAAAAAATTTAAGGCCATGTATTTTGACAGAGCAACTGAAAACAATTTGGCTAAATTATGGACATTGCAGAATTATTTAATTTAGCAACTCAGGATCCATCAGTGGGGGGTATATGATAATGAAAAATATGCCATATCTTCCAAGTGAAAATGCACTTACATAGGAACATAGAAAATAGGTGCAGGAGGAGGACATTCGGCCTTTCGAGCCAGCACCGCCATTCATTGTGATCATGGCGGTTCGTCCCCTATCAATACCCCGTGCCTGCCTTCTCCCCATATCCCTTGACTCCACTAGCCCCTAGAGCTCTATCTAACTCTCTCTTAAATCCATCCAGTGACTTGCCTCCACTGCCCTCTGTGGCAGGGAATTCCATAAATCCTCTCTGGGTGAAAAAGTTTTTTCTCACCTCAGTCTTAGATGACCTCCTCTTTATTCTAAGACTGTGACCCCTGGTTCTGGACTACAGTCCATTTATCCTATTATCTATAGTCCTAATTATCTATTGCAATGCAATAAAAATTAGACATCATACATGTATTATGTATCTTGCAATTGATATCTGAAATGTCGCTCCTCAAATTCTTGGTAAACAGAACTAAAACTTCCCGCTCAAATTTAACCTTGCATGCTTCTAAGTAAACAGCAACCAGCGTAACCAGAACCTGTTCAGTGGTACAGATTTTCTTTCTGCATAAAGTGCAACCAGCTTTATTAGCAGTTTACATTCCCGTAGAAAATCAGTAGTGGCTGACCACACAACTATTTTAGCTGAAATGGACAACACACCAGACACTGCTAGTTTGAATCAACTCATTTTGACTCACCAAAAGTCAACACTTGGAAATGTTTCTTTTGCTGAAATTTTCCAGTACATGCATGTGCAAAATAAAAATAAATCAGTAACAGTAAATGGCGCATTTAATTTTCAAATACATTTTGGAAAAAGTGTGGATGTGAAAAAATACCTAAATCATACACCTTATACCCATGACACCTCCAAGTAGAATTTACCAATAGTAGCAAAAGATACATCAAAAATCCTCTGGCCTAAAACTGACTCCAAAAGCAGACTGGATTATCGTCGGGGTATCGGAAGATAGCCCTGAATTAAATGTGTTTCAAAAGACTCTATTTGAATATGGCTTAATAACTGGAAAAAAGCTCATCTTAAAATTCTGGGAAAATTCTCCTATACCAACAGTTAATAGGTGGATTTCAACTATGTTCGAAACACTACACTTGGAAGATATGAGACTCCGACTAGCAGGAAAATCAGACTATTTCTATAAGACGTGGTCTGCATTTATAAATCTATTACAAGGATAAGGTGCAAGAATACCTCAAAAAAGTACCGGTGTCGGGTCTTGGTAAAGGGGGAAGAAAAACTGTGGAGTTGGTAGATTCCTTTTGCGAGATGTTTATAATAAAGTAACTGGCTTTTCTCTTTCTTTCTCTATCTTTCCCCTTTTCTTTTTTTTTTCCTCTCCAGGGTCTATCTCTTAATCTCCAGTCTCTAACTCTTCTAGGGTTTCCTTTCCCTCTGTCACGCTTTTGCACTTTCACATCTCTTTTTCACTTTTCTACTTTCTTTGCTGGCATTTCTCTCTCTATTCTCTCTTTTCTAAAGCCTTAAAAAAAAATTAAGGGGTACAATGACTGTAATACAATATAAGGGATGTACACTGACGTAACTTACGGTACCTCTAATAAATAAAGATTTTTTTTTAAAGTTTTATTTTAAAATAAATAAATAAATAAAAATTCTCTGGCCTTGCAGTCAGGCAACAGAGCATCCATCCAGTAACTATGATGTGATTATCACCTGCAAGTATATTTTTAAATTAATAGTAATTCTGAGGAGCAGAGTTAACATTTCAGGTGCTCCAAAAAAGCCTGAATTTCAATGACAATCTCTGGAAATGAATGATAGGGGAAAATCTTCCTTTAGACTCAAGGTTTAAAATATTAAACTGTGAATCATTATACAGTATTTTTCATTGTCATTACAGAGTTTCTGTCAATGTGCAAACTTAAGGCCATTATGTAAAAGACTAAACATGATTTACTTTCTTCAAAAATTAGCCATTTTTAACCTTGCTTTGCAGGTTATATGCTAGTTATGTCACAATTCTTGGAGTGGAGGTGGAAGTTGAAATAAATTTAGAAAATAAACTGAATCATGGTACAACTTTATAAACTGGTTCAGCCACAGTTGGAATACTGTACAGCTTTGGCTGCAACGCTACTAGAGGATGCAGGGCAGATTTACCAGGATGTTGCTTGGATGAAACGTTTCCCATGAGACTGGGTAGGCTGGGTTGCTTTCTTTGGGGCAGAGGAGGCCGAGGGGAAACCCAGGAGTGGAATATGGAATTATAAGAAGCACAGGGAGAGTGGACGGTGAGAAACCATTTCCCATAACAGATGCAGCAAAAACCAGAGGGCAAAGCTGAAGGGTTCAGGGGAGCTGAGGGAAGGTTTTTTCACCTCGAGGGTGGGTGTAAACAACTGGAATGCACTGCACGAGAAGGTGGCGGAAGCACAGATTCTTGCAGCATTCAAAAAGCATCAGGATAAGCACTAGAACTGGCACGATACGGAAAGGTAGGGGCCAAGTGATCATAAATGGGATTAATTAAGATGGAGACCAGATGGTTGACATGGAGATGATGGCTTGTTTGTGCTCTATAAGTCTAGAGAAAAGGTTCATTGAAATTGCATTAATACATCTGTCAGTTCTTTCCCTGAAGCACATCAATGAACCAGATGCTTTTACGACAATCCAGTAGTTTCATGATCATAATTAATGATTTTAACTTTATTTAATTAGTTAATTGAATTGAAATTGTCTTCCTGACTTTTGGGGATGTTTACTCCAGTTTGGAATTTAATGGATTCATAATTAGTAGTGTCATAACTATGCTCCAATACACCTGCACCTAACTATATTAGTAAATATAAACACAATTTAATAGACCTTTTGATGTTTACTACTATTGGCAAATATGGACTGTGGCAAGGTCAGTGTATTGAAAAGTCAAAGCCAGTCTCAAGCTGAAATCTCTTGGAACTAGATTCCACAATTCCATTCCATAACAAATAAAAATTGCTTTGTATATAACATGTTTCTTCACCTGAAATAATTATTTCTTGCCATTTTTGAAGTAAAGTATATAGAGCAGTGGAATGTAATACATAGCATGTCAAAGCAAGTATCTAGTACGTCCATCACTGATTTTCCAGCACACTTGGTTCCAGAGCCTTTCTGGATTATCCATTTTGCCAGACCAACAGACGTCACGGCCTCCGAGAGGAGTCCAGCGATACCAGAACGGTTTGCCTAGGCCGCCGGGGAGTCAAGATACCGGCCCGCAAAGTCGGCCTCGGAAATCAGGCTATTGGAACAGATCTGTTGGCCCCGGCCGCAGGAGGCAAATACGACCCGCTGATCAGTGAGGAAGTCCCAGTGAGGTGGAGATTGGCCACCTCAACCGGCCTAGTGCCATATGTTCAAGGGAACCTTCGGGGGGGGAGGGGGGGGATTCAAGTGCACTCTCGTAACTTTGTCCAGATCAAAGGAGGTGCCGGATCACCAGTTGCTGGAAAAATCAGTGGTGGATCTATATTTGGTGTTGGGGAAAGTGCCACGAGGTTTAGCTGTGCAAAATGGAGTTTGTCCATTCTTTGGTAGTGCCAGGAAGTTCAAGCAGCTCAGAAATGCCCATGGGTGTATACCTGGTCCATTAATCTGGTGTTTGTCGAGTGACTTCAAGCTGTATTTGTTGTAAAAATAAAACAATGGCACTGATGTTTCAAAAATTCAACCAAAATTTGAAGGTATTAAATTGAAATGAAAATGGAAGAAAGACAGATTTGATATCTATTAGTAATTAAAGTATCCGCTCTTTTCTCAAACTATGTAATTTTAATCAGCTTGTCATGTATGGACCCGTGGACCACGGTTTATACTTTAGACCTCAGACCCTCCCTTTTCTGCCCAGGAACAATGCATCAGTCATTAATAACTATCTTTGAAAGATGCAGGAGATGACAAGTATTCTAAATTTTGAGAATTCCTCATCTTCGACCTGTTCCTCCAACAACCTGAGCACTTACTGCATGCCGACATAAATTATAAGTAAATAATATCTGCATTAAGATTGATATGGTGTTGCCAATATTAACTTTGTGATATGATAGACAAAACCAATGGTCAGAGAAAAATGATAACAAATCACAAAGAAACATTCAAAGGGCCAAATGGCCTCCTCCTGCACCTATTTTTCTATTACTATTGCAATGGTTAAGAAACATTTAGACAGGTACATGGAGAGGATAGGTTTAGAGGGATATGGGTCAAACACAGGGAGAAGGGATTATTATAGATGGGACATGTTTGTCGGTGTGGCTAAGGTGTGCCAAAGGGACTGTTTCCACGTTGTATGGCTCTACTGCAAAACAATGGCTGCATTGGCAACTAATCTCGCAGCAAAAAACCTTTGCCTGTGAACTAAGGCAGACTGTAACTGCATTGACTGGCTCACATCGTTTTCACTGGCAACTGGTGCCAAAGCAAAATGACTCAATGAATATCATACTTGTATCTAACAATGCTTTCATCACGCAAGCCCACTTTACAGAGGATTAATATGACCTTTCGTCATGAGCAGCACAAGCAGTTACTTGTGCAAGCAAAGAGCTCTAACAAAAACAGGCATTGTGGAGGCTGTGTATTTAGGCCCTTCAGGATATTATAGCAGAATTACGCTATTAATGACTAAGAGATGTTGCACACCTTTTCTAGAGGGGAAAAAGTCACATCTATGTATCATTTACTTTGATGTTTTAACCAAATTGTTTGATTCCGGAAAAATAAAACAATAAAACAAAAGTGATGCAACTTACCATTCTCAGTGCTTAAACTTGATGTCATTTAAAGGATTAAATTGCATTCATACCCATTTTTTTTAATTTTGAGAAATTTAGTCAATTTAGCCAAGTCAATGCATATTTTTAAAGCATAGATAGATTCTTGATTAGTACGGGTGTCCGGAATTATGGGGAGAAGGCAGGAGAATGGGATAAGGAGGGAGAGATAGATCAGCCATGATTGAATGGTGGAGTAGACTTGATGGGCCAATATTCCGCACCAATTTAAAGTCAAGTTGCAATGCTAGAAGCACAGCAACTAGTTTGCCCGTGGCTAATTCCCACAAAGACAATGATAACCCAGGTGATGTTTTTAATTCATCTTGAGTGAGTGTTTAATGTTGACCCCAATGAGGGTTAGTGCCAGGGAATCGTTTGCATCCATGCTGGTAAGATGATAGAGCTCCAGTTTAAAACCTAATTCCAAAGGTTACACGTCTATATTATACGTTACACGTCTTATATTTTAACATTTAAAAGTAAAGTGGATAGGTATATGGACGTGAAGGGAATGGAGGGGTATGGTCTGAGTGCAGGTAGATGGGACTAGGGGAAAACAAATGGTCGGCACGGACTGGAAGGGCCGAGAGGGCCTGTCTCCGTGCTGTAATTGTTATATGGTTATATGGTTATATGGTCTAATACCACAGCATTCTTTTGAACATATTCGTGTGCAGCAGCCTAGAGTTTAGCACTGTTTCTACAGCAGAACTTGAACCAATAATGTTACGAGGTGACAAAAGCATACAAAGTGCTGGAGTAACTCAGCAGGTCAGGCAGCTCTGGAGAATATGGATAGGTGAAGTTTCAGGTCGAGACCCTGCTTCAGACTGATCATAGGTGGGAGGGGGGGAAGGTACTCCAGCACTTTGTGTCGTTTTATGTATTAACCAACATCTGCAGTTCTTTGTTTCTACAAATGTTATGAGGCGAGGGCGATACTGATAATACTGTGGCTTTTTGGCACTGTTGACTTCTAATCCTCCCAAAAATTGCACCCTAATTTAGTTGTGAATGCACTTCTTCAACAAAGTGTTACTCAACAAGCTACACTACGCTTGCCATTACTTGCCCAACTAAATCCTTAGCTTTCTACAGATTCCACTTGTAGCGACATGCTTTCATGTGTCATACTATTTGCATATTTAAAGGCCACTGCTCCACACAGAAACGCCGCCTGTGTCAGGAAAAATACTTAATTGTCCTTATCCAACTACAATCTGAAGTCAATTAGCTCAGTAGTTCAAGATTATAGAGAATTAAAATCAGCTTCCGGTTACAGAAAAATTAACATTAACTTCAAAGAACGTTCTTTGATGGGGCTAAAATAACCCTGTATTCGAAAACGGACTTTCTGGGAAACTAGACATACATAATCATTGGTAAAGATTGGAAATTGTGAAAGAGGTGATTGATTACCTCTGAGAGATTCTTATGGCTTTAGGGTGTTTAATGTGTCGTTAAAAGGGCAATAACCTAAGAATAAGTTTTGACCTGATGTGAAACCATGCTCACAATGAAAAATTACCTGTTAACATGGAGCCGGAAGGATGAGGAAATCTTAGAGCTGACCGATCCAAATTATTAACGATATTATTGAAATGCCACAAATTGATTGAAGTGAATTTATTCTGAATTTAATGGTTTAAAAATAGAACACCTGCCAATTTGATTGACATAGAAACGATGGAACGTAACAGTTTGTTGTTGGCTCAGTGGTTAGTAATGGTGCCTCAGAGCCAGACATTTATAGTTTAAGTACAGAACCTTGCACCCAGTCAGCATTCATCGGGAACATATTGATATTAAACCAAGACTGTATCTGGGTTCCAAGATGGATCTGAAATATCTAATGCATTCATTCAACAAAGAGCACAGGATTGGCCACAGTACCCAAGCTAAAATTTACTCACCTAATACCATACATAAAACAGATTTCTGGTCATTTTTTCACCATTATTTACACGTTTCCAGTATTACAAGTGAATACAACACAAATGCTGTAAAACACTATGCAATATCCTGAGATCTTAAAAAGTGCTATATAAACCCGCCTCAATTTACTCAGAGAATGCAGAGAAGTGATTAAATATTACACACTTGATCAATTTTCACAAATGGGTTTTATCCCATTTCCATTACATTTTATCTCCTTTTGTGGCCAGGGTAAGCCACTGCATAGATGGTGGGTTACTAAAAATCACAGGCTGGTCTTTGAAGATGGTTACTATAGAAAAACAATAAAATGCAGAAATAAGTTGAACTTCATGTTTGGAATCGGATACAATGCTGGGAGGGGAGGTATTTCTCAAAGCCCAATAGAAAGACCTCGACCCCCTCCAAAAAAAAAAATTAAAAATTATCTACTGTAAGTGAAAATACTCCCGCTGAGCCTTAACTCTCCAAGACAAATTATGCCCAGAGGGAATGTTCCACCAGCCTGTCTTAAACTGAAAGCTGTCACAGTTAATAGGCATCAGCATCTTCTTCAAGTTTATCGGCCCCACACAACAAGAGCGTTATAATGTCTATACCAACAAGGACATGAGCTGTAATGGTACTTAATATCAACATTGAGACTACAATTACAATCAGATTTGAGAGTTAATGCAAACCCTAGCCTGCTTGATGTGTTTCTTTTCAATAAAGAGCCACCATGAACAGGCAGGGTGTGTGTGTAATGGATGCAATAGAAACCTATTGAGAAGACCTGTGGAGAAGACAGTAAATATATCTGTCTCCGTTTTTTACAAAAGCTGGTCTCTGCCAAACTCAGCTTACAGCCCATGCAAGAGTAATCCTGGATAGAAGCCACATGTGAACATGAACTGAGCTGTTACGCAGCTTTCTCAAAGGGCACAAGAGCCCAAATAAAAGATGTTCCCTGCTTTATGAAATAAACTTTCCTAGAAATCAACACCAACATTGCTTTCTCTTTTTCATTTGAAGAGTTCCTCAGTAATACCCACTTTTGAATTATGAAGGGTTGAGACCACCAACTGCTGAATATTACACTGAACAATGCAAGGGAATAGAAGTGTTTCGTTATCTCCAAGGGTGCAAATTCAATACTTGTCCAATAATTACAGACCTTCGTTCACCTCTTAATATATAAACTGCCACATTACACTAATTATAGAATTGTTAATCCACAGCAGTGAAAAAGCTTTGCAAACCCATACTTAAGGATTAAGAGAGAGACTAATCTGCCAGGCACACTTGCAATGTTCTCCATGAATTGTAAGTGGGAGGACTCTCTCAGGAATATCCATTCACTGGCTCCAGCTGGCTGAACTCAAGACCAGTCCTCCCACACTCACATACATGGAGATCAAATACCACAAAGGCCACACTGGACTATTTGGTAAAAGAGAGAATGAGAGAGAGAGAATACGAGTGTTGCAAACCCGTAGCTGTTTAAACACGAGGAATACTCTGCCCCACTCTATCAGAAGCATGTATTTAATAAGCAATGAGCTGTCACAAACCAAGCCATTATTTTGTTTCCAGGTAAACACTTGTGGCTTCTAATCTGATCTAGATTTTGCCAATGACGTATTAAGCACCAAACTGCCAGTTCTGATGAAAGGCTGTTCATACGAATCATAAACTCTGCTCATCTCACTGTAGCCACCGCCTGAACCACTGAGCAAGATTTTAGTTTAAAAAAAAAATCAGTAATTGTATCTTTGATGCTTTATGGCAAAGAAAATAATTATTGGGCATTTTGTGTCTTCCTCTACAAAGATAAACAGAAAGTATTATGTATAAATACACTGCCATTTCCTTATACCCCATTACAAGTTTTCCATCTGATTCATACGCACATATGTCCTAATTTTTTACAATCTTATTTTTTTATTTATCTAGAGAAATTCTTATTGATGCTTTTAACTATCTAATTGTTTATCTTCCATTACTACAAATCACTTAATCATCTATTCATCATAAATTCAAAATGTTCCCAATCCCAGGCATTTATTTTTTTGACATTTTTAAGATTTTTCCGTAAATTTTATTTCTCGGTAATCTATTGTTGGATCAATAAAACTGCTACATTTTGTGCCTTGCACGAGTGAACATTTGTTACAACTCATTTGTATTTTTTTTTAATTGTACGCATTTCCTGTCTTCCATCTTAAGACGTTGATGTGGTTTCTCAATCAACCACAGCCACACCTTTACGGTCTCTTTTGTTTAAATTGCAAGCCTGCTTTCAATTTGAACAATATCACTTGCAAAATGTTATTGCTTTACTGTGACGTTTGCAACGGAATTATGAATCAGCCCTCGTTTGTATATGAACTAAAAGTTCTGTACCTAGTTCCTTGGCATGCTGATCTGGCCATCTGCCTCATACTTGTTGCTGAAATTCATTCTCTAAATTGTTAGTGTTAATTTAATTCACATTTTCAGTACATAGATTAAAATCCCTCGAGCTAAGCATATTGCCCTGTTACATGCATCTCTAATTGCCTTACATCCCTACATCACAACCACTATTCAGCAGCCTATAAACTAGGTATGTTACAAAACTTACCTTCAGTGGCGCTGCAGTTCTGCCACTGGCCGTGTGCGCGACTTTGGCGCCTTTGGGGGGGGGGGGGGCGGGTTTAAAATGTCGTTTTCTCCTGCCTGTCAAAGTCGATCTTTGTCAGACTGTTTAGCTGCTGAAGAATAATCGATCCAACTTGCGTTTTATCAAGTTTTTAAAAAACATTGTTGGATAATTTAATAGCAGGAGTAAAATAAAAATCGACTTCTAACGCCGACAACGGGACGGATCTCACGTACAGGACAAAGCAAGGTAAGCCATTTATTTTACATATAAATTTGCTTCTTAGGATTACTTTAATCCAAATTTTACATTGCGAAAAAGGTGATTTAGGCCCCATACGAACCGGCAGTGTTTTTCATGCCGATATGGGGTTTAAATTCACCACAAATTCAACGTTCCAATCGATTGCGCTCCACAAAATCCCACTCGCAAGATGATTTAAATGGCCATTAATTTACGGGAATTAAACACAAAATTCCTTCCATTTGGCCTATAAATTCATGACAATGAGATTTAAAAATCATGTTGTTTTGTGAATTCTTGTGTGAATGTTATTTGGACACTTAGGCTATTTAAAAATGTTAACCATTTCTTAAGAAATGGATAGATGTCTAGATCTAGTAATTGAATTTGGATGAAACTGATGAATATGAATTTCTTGTTGGGTCTTTACTATTTGTTTTAGCATTTAACTTTATCATTTCTACTTTTTTTTCTAAAACTGCAAACAATAACTTATTTCTGTTAATGCTGTCCAGTGTTTTTTTTAAATTTACATTATAAACAGATGTCTCCGAAGAAGAAATGCAATGTACCAGCTAGCAGCTGATCTTCACCATAACGACTTGGTCTTTTGCTAGAAATTATAAATTATTTACCTATCTATAACGGGCTTACAGCATATAATACAATTATATTAAAGTTCTGATCTTGAGAATATCACATTTTTGAATTTTCAAAGCAGTCTGGGTGTTTATTACTATTTCCGTCACAACGGTCAATTTTGTAATTAGTTACAATTCGGTAACTAACTAATTATATGCTTTAATTTCAGGTCATCCAAGTAAGATGGTTTCATATTTGTTTCAGAATGCTTCAATCTATAATAACTGAACATTTCATTTAGTTCTCTTAATTTTTAACAAAGTTATGGGCTTTTGACTGCCCTCGATCACAGCTTTTGAGTTAAGTCAATGGAAAAGCAATAGGGAACAAGGTGCTAATTTCCGAGTATGAAAATGGCCATAACTTTCTAAATACTGAAGAAATGAAAGTGAATTAGGTGTCAAATTAATCTTCTTTTTATGCTTTATCTGATGGGATAAATTGCAGACTTGATTTTTACAATCTCAACATTTTGTAACATTGCTATATAAACAATCCCACCAAATCTTTCCTGGTCTCTGCTGCTTTTTAACTCAACCCAAACTGATTCTATTTTATACAATAATCTGCTGAATAATCTTTTCCAAGGACTGTATCAATGGCAATGCTTCCATATTTGCCTGGCCTTCTGAAATGTTGAATAGTCTGAATATCAACAAACAGCATAAAGCATGAAATTAAGCAAACACTATGAGATCAGACAACCTTCCAGTTGTAGTACTATTACTTCAGCTCCAGAACTAGGTAAGATCCTAAAGGACATAAAGTCTTGGAGTAACTCAGCAGGCCATTCTGCCATAATTGAGAACATAAATACCTGACATTTCGGGTTGAGCCCCCCTCTTCAGGCTGATGGGGGGAGGGGGGGGGGGGAAGAGAGCAAAGCTGTAAAAGGGGAGAGGCAGATCAAAGGTACACAAAAAGCTGGAGAAACTAAGCGGGTGCAGCAGCATCTAAGGAGCGAAGGAGATAGGCGACGTTTCGGGCCGAGACCCTTCAGATCAAAGCATGGCAGGTGGTTGGAACAAAGGCCTGAGATAAGAACAGAAGGTGTGAGACAGATTTGAAAAGTTACAGCCTGTAAAGCCAGTGGGATAAATGTACCTGGAGGAGAGTGGAGAAATAGGCCACAGGGAAAGAATAGGGAGGGGGTGGGGGGGGGGGGGGGGAAAAAACATGGGGTTGGGAAAGAAGTTTGGGGGCAGGGGGGGTTAGTTAGAGGTTATCTAAAATTAGAGAATTCAACGTTCATACTGTCGGATTTTAAGCTATTCAAGCAAAACGCGAGTTCTTCTGGTTTGCGGAAAGCCTCACTCTGGCAACGTAAGATGCCCAGGACAGACAGATCAGCATGGGAGTGAAAATGGTTAGCAACCGGGAGATCCAGTAGGCCTTGGTGTACCGAGTGCATCTGTTCAGCAAGCTGTCGTCGAGTCTACGCTTGGTCTTGCCAATGTACAGATGCCCTGATGCAGTGGATGAGGTTAGAGGAGAACCTCTTGTCTCACTTGAAAGGACTGATGGGGTCCCTGAATGGAGGCAAGGGAGGAGATATGGGGACAGGTATTACATCTCATGTGATTGCAGGGGGAAGTAACTGGGGAGGGAGTGGTTTGGGTGGGAAGGGACAAGTGAACCAAGGAGATGCGGAAGGAGCGGTCACTGCAAAAGGTGGAAAGAGGTGGAGATGAGAAAATGCGACTAGTGGCGGGATAACCTACTTCTGTTCTCCAGACCATCACATATCCATGTTAACCAAAGGTGCTGCCTGACCTGCTGAGTAACTCCAGCACTTTGTGTCCTTTTCTATATTAACCAGCATCTGCAGTTCTTTGTTTCCAGATAGACCTGGAACAGCTTGGCTGGGATTCTATTCCAACACTTATATTGGCCTGAACATTGCCTCAGTGTGTTCCGTGAATAAAAAGCAGGGGAAATTAATTCAGCTAATTACCATCCAATAAAATCTATTCTCAAATATCGGCAACGTAACAGAGGCTATTATCCAAAGGACTGCAAATCAATATTTACTCTGGAGTAACCTGCTCACCAACATCCAACTTGTGCTTTGCCAAGACCATTCTGCTCCAGACCTCATCACAGCTTGGGTCCAAGGTGAGACAAGCTGAGAATGATTACTTGACATCAAGTCAACATATGACTAAATATGGCATAGAGGGGCCATAGTAAAGGGCCTGTCCCACTGTACGAGGTAATTCAAGAGTTCTCCCGAGTTTTCCCCCGATTCAAACTCGGAGAATGTCCGTAGCGGGTCCATAGGAGTTTGTGGATGTCTCGTAGCGGCTCGTAATGCTAACGGTAGGTACTCGGGAAATCTGGTAAACTCGTGACACTTTTTCAACACGGTGAAAAATGTCCACGAGTAAAAAAACTCATGATTTTAAAAATGGTTACTTTTTACTCGTACGAGCCACTACCAGACATCCACGAACTCCTACGGACTAAGGCTAAGTCTCAGGCTAAACTATCTTCACTGTTTCATTAATAATCTTCATTACATCTCAAGATCAAAAGCGAGAATATTGCACAACATTCAATTTCACTTACAATTCCTCAGGATATGGAGCAGCCGAAATGCAAACTAGAACTAAACAACATTCAGATGAGTGCTATTAAGAGGTAAGTAACATCAATACAGACAAAGGGGCTGGAGAATGGTCTCAAAATGAAGTTCCATTTGTCCATTCCCTGCTCAGATGCTGCCAAACTTGCTGAGTACCTCCAACACTTTCCGCCACGAGGGAGTTTCCGCACCACTCCTGACACTCAATGGCAATATCTTTGTGTCTCCCCCGCCGTGAATATCCAGGAGTCTCCACTGAACAGACACTCAATGGAATGAGCAGGAAGGAACTGCAGATGCTGGCTTACACTGGTGATAGACAAAAAGCTGGAGTAACTCAGTGGGTCAGGCAGCATCTCTGGAGAAAAGGAATAGGTGATGGATGTTTTGGGTCGAGACGCTTCTTGAGACCGTGAACTGAATGTGGCTATAAACAGTTGTCGAGAAGTTGGCCATCCTATGCCAAATGACTCACCTCCTGACATCCTAAAGGCTTTTCATCATTGCCAAGGAGCAAGTTGTGAGTCAAATGGAAAACTCTCTGCTTGGTCAAGTGCAACTCCCATGAAGCTCAACGATATCCACAGCATATAGGGATGGCCAATAAACAGAAATCCTCAAAACAACTAATACATTCAAAACAAACTTAGTTCCCAGACTGTCACCCTGCAGCTGTGTTTCTGTGATGGCAATTCAATAATTCATCTTTACTACTATTTATGGGGGTAATTCAAACAGAAAAATAACTTTCATATCACTTGACTGGGCAGTGCTTTCTATTTCTATGCGGATGTGATTGTATTTACCGTCAGGCAACTAAATAATTTCAATACTTATGAGGACCCCCGTCTCATCAGTTCAGTGCTATGATTACAGATTTGAGCCTGTTGTGGATACATTAACGTATCCAAAGAGTTCTGTGGTCCGAGGAAGTACGAACCTGAATTTCAACCACACCTTTCATGACCTTGGGGCATCCCTATGAGCTTTATAATCAACTAGGTAATGCCAAATGCAGGGTGTGTTAAATCAGCTTGCCGGGTGGAAGATTGCAACCTTCACGTGGTCCGCCCTGTTTTGACTAATGCGATCAACTCGACGTGCACAAACGGAAGATCAAATAGACAAACCTACTGACTCCCACAGCTACCTGGACTACTCTTCCTCCCACCCTGCTTCCTGTAAGGACTCCATCCCCTATTCCCAATTCCTCCGTCTACACCGCATCTGCTCCCAGGATGAGGTGTTCCACACCAGGTCATCACAAATGGCCTCATTCTTCGGAGAACGGGGATTCCCCTCCCCCACTATTGATGAGGCTCGCACCAGGGTCTCCTCCATACCCCGCAACACTGCCCTCGCTCCCCATTCCCCCACTCGCAAACAGGGCAGAGTCCCCCCTGGTCCTCACCTTTCACCCACCAGCCGCAAATACAACACATAGTCCTCCGCCAGTTTCGCCACCTCCAACGTGACCCCTCCACCCGCCACATCTTCCCATCTCCCCCCCTGTCTGCCTTCCGCAAAGACCGCTCCCTCCGCAACTCCCTTGTCCATTCTTCCCTCCCCTCCCACTCTACCCCTTCCCCGGGCACTTTCCCTTGCAAACCGCAAGAAATGCAACACTTGTCCCTTCACCTCCCCCCTCCACTCCTTTCAGGGACCCAAGCAGTCCTTCCAGATCCGACAGAGGTTCACCTGCACCTCCTCCAACCTCATCTACTGCATCCGCTGCTCCAGATGCCAGATGATCTATATCGGTGAAACCAAGCGGAGGCTTGGCGATCGCTTCGCCGAACACCTCCGCTCGGTCCGCAATAACCAACCCGACCTCCCGGTGGCTCAGCACTTCAACTCCCCCTCTCATTCCACATCCGACCTCTCGGTCCTGGGCCTCCTCCACGGCCAGAGTGAGCAACACCGCAAGCTGGAGGAACAGCACCTCATATTCCGCTTGGGGAGTCTGCATCCTTTGGGCTTGAATATTGAATTTTCTCAATTCTGTTAACCCTTGCTGTCTCCTCCCCTTCCCACCTCTCCCTCAGCCCTCGGGCCCTGGCATTCCCTCTATCTCCATCTCCCTCCCCCACCCCAGTCGCACCAGCTTCTCATTTTCACACCACAAACAGCTTACAATGGCTTGTTCCCTTTATCACCGATACTTTTTTGCATATCTTTCACTCATTGTTCCTTATCTCTCCACATCACCGTCTATATCTCTCGTTTCCCTGATCCCTGACCAGTCTGAAGAAGGGTCTCGACCCGAAACGTCGCCTATCTCCTTCGCTCCTTAGATGCTGCTGCACCCGCTGAGTTTCTCCAGCTTTTTGTGTACCATCAAATAGAACAAGTTGTCCTACAACTTTAGGCTGTGCACGCCATACGAAAGAACAATCAGCTTCCCAGCACTCTTGCATTGGAACACAATGGAAGTGAACTAAAGAAGGTAATGCAGCAGCAGAGCTGTTGCCTTACAGCGCCAGAGACCCAGGTTTGATCCGGTCTACGGGTGACAATAGACAATAGGTGCAGGAGTAGGCCATTTGGCCCTTTGAGCCAGCACCGCCATTCAATGTGATAATGGCTGATCATCCCCAATCAGTACCCCATTCCTGCCTTCTCCCCATGTCCCCTGACTCCGCTCTCTTTAAGAGCCCTATCTAGTTCTCTCTTGAAGAGACAGAGAGACAGAGAGAGACAGAGAAAAACAGAGAGAGAGAGAGAGAGAGGGAGGGAGACAGAGAGAGACAGAGAGAGACAGAGAGAGACAGAGAGAGACAGAGAGAGACAGAGAGAGACAGAGAGAGACAGAGAGAGACAGAGAGAGACAGAGAGAGACAGAGAGAGAGAGGGGGGGGGAGAGACACACACAGAGACAGAGACACGGAGAGACACGGAGAGAGAGGCAGAGAGAGGCAGAGAGAGGCAGAGAGAGGCAGAGAGAGGCAGAGAGAGGCAGAGAGAGGCAGAGAGAGGCAGAGAGAGGCAGAGAGAGGCAGAGAGAGGCAGAGAGAGGCAGAGAGAGGCAGAGAGAGGCAGAGAGAGGCAGAGAGAGGCAGAGAGAGGCAGACAGAGGCAGACAGAGGCAGACAGAGGCAGACAGAGGCAGACAGAGGCAGACAGAGGCAGACAGAGGCAGACAGAGGCAGACAGAGATGTATGAAGTTTATACGTTCTACCTGGCTTTTCTGCAGGAGCTCCAGCTTTCTCCCACACTCCAAAGAGGTTTGTAGGCTAATTAGCTTTGTAAAATTGTCACTAGTGTGCAGGGTAGTGCTTGTGTGGGATGGGTGGGGGAAAGGGGAAATCGCTGGTCGGCGCGGACCCGGTTGGCCGAAGGGCCTGTTTCCCTGTTGCATCTCAAAAAAATATTTATTTAAAGGTGTGCAATTATATGACTTCATGTTATGAGAGCCTTTTGAGTCTGCAGCCCTATTAGCACAGTAAATAATTTTATCACCTCAAAAATGAAAGTGCCTTAAACTGTCAATGTAAATTCATAAAGTCACATGATGGGAGGAAGCCATGCAATTCGCAACTGACTTTGCACCAGCTCCGTTAAACAGCAATCCAGTTAGTCCCACTCCCCCGCTTTATTCCCTATCATAAGAGCATTAGAAATAAACAGAGTCGTGGGCCATATGGCACCTCAAGTCTGCACTGCTCTTCAATACGATTATGACTGATCTGATCATTGGCCTCAACTCCACTTTCCTGCCTATTCCACAAAACCTGCAAATGTTTTCAAGCCTTTGAGAAACGTGAACACAATGCCTGCTCTCATCCATCAACTGCCTTCAACTCAAGAAGTAAAATCTGGAACCACCAATTGCAAAAAAACTGTTCCGTGCTCCCTGGCTCATTTCACTCAGTGAGCTGTGATTGGTGTTTTGCTGACTGACATCCTCATTTGATTTCACAAAAGGTTAAAAAAAAATCCTCTCAGTGGTACTAAAATACACAGATGGAGCGAGTAGCTGCCAATTAACTGTTTACTTGTTGCTTAGTGACATAGCACCCAAAGTAGCAACATAACTGAACTCATTTCAAAATTGTAGGCAGCCCCAAATATCAAAATGAAGCGATTGCTGGCTTTCCGAGCCACTGATCAAAGCCCAAATTCGTCTTTCTGACAGTTTTACCATCACTGACTCGGATAATAGCGAAGGTGCAGGAAAAGAAATCAGAGGCTGTCACAGCGAAGCGCGGAGATTGAGGCAACAAGCTTCAACTATGTTTTTAAATCCTAAGCAAACCAGTTGCATTGAACATTAGAGCAGCACATTCGCACAATGGATGTGGATCCTCACAAGGTAAGCTTCCATATCCCTCAGAAATATAAAGTGGAATGAAGAAAAAGTCCACAGTTGTGGCATCTATTTCAATCAAACAAATACTCTTTATTAATTTTTCATCATTTCTTTGCTCGGGTTAGTGGCTTGTGCCACGGTTTTATTGGTACCAGTACTGTGCAATCAAGTAATTCCTGTCCACCAAGGTAGTGATTGTTGGCAAAATTCCTCATAGCAGACGCGTTCTCTATTATGTCCACTCCTAAATCTAGCACAGTATTAACGGGCACCTCACAACAAGCGTTGTCTTCACCAAGAATTCATACCTCAGCACCCAGCTGCTTGTTTGCCAAGTAGCACAAAAATCCCTGTCCACCAGTATATTTTAAAATCATCGATAACCCATTGAAATCACCTCAAGCCACTGGAGAAATTTCAACAACGACGCCTCTGCTGAATCCTCTGAAGCAGTTTGCAGGATGGGCAAACAATGTCGATGTCCTCTTTCAGATCACCATCCCCAGTGGCAAGGTTCTGATACCAGTCAACCAGATGCAATGAGCAATCAAATCACTACCATGCCAACACCCGACTTACCGCTCAGAAACTCTCCTCCGAACTTTGCCACAAGAATGGATTTCCAGAAGGACAAAGAAAATACTTCACAGAGATTTTGTAGAAAGGTAATATCCTTTATTGAAATGGGAATGTCCTGCCAGTAAACTACGCAAATTGCCCATGGATGTTGCAGATCCTGCCTAGACTGACTCAGCCACCACAGAACCAATAGAAGTGAATGAGAAGCAAATCCTCGGAGGCATGAAAGATGAAAAACACAAACACACACACACACCCCAGCGCTAATGCAACTTTGCTCAGCTGTACCCCATTAGGTATTGGATCTCAAACTATACTTGAAACAATTTTTTGTACTCTGATCCATTTAGGCTTCAAAGACAGAGACACAGTGCTGGAGTAACACAGCGGGTCAGGCAGCATCTCTGGACAACTTAGATAGGCGACGTTTTGGGAGCAGGGTCCAGACTGAAAATGTCACCTATCCATGTTCTCCAGAGATGCTGTCTAGCCCGCTGAGTTACTCTAGCACCGTCTCTTTTTGTATATACCAGTGCCTGCGGTTTTTATGTATACGCCTCAAACATATTCACTTTCTGCCCCACTGTAGTAATTCAAAACATTTTAAAAGGGGGGAAAACATACGTTAATAAAATTATACAAAAGTGAGGAGTGAAATATATATTCCTCGTCACGACCAGTAGGTTCAATTAGATTTATTGCTTTTATATTCTATCCTCTGCACCTTTTCATGCCAATTTAATACATTTTGTTCCTACCATTTGTGTCTTGCACTGAGTAGACAATCGGTGCAGGAGTAGGCCATTCGGCCCTTTGAGCCAGCACTATTATCCCACAGCTGGGAAAATGTGCAGAACCACAAAATACTGTTGGCACCACAACCTCAGAATGGAAACTTTTTTTCCCCTTAAATACATGGATTTGATTTGAGAGTGAAAAGGCCACTGTAGGGTTAAACATGGACACTACTTGGAAAAGAATCAAGCTGATATCTGGAAAGTTGAATAAACTGGGCAACTGTATAAACCATTATTCACGGAGCTATTCAGGTTGAAGGAATGCAGAGAGGTTTTGCAAAGCCTTTATGTTAAATGCACAATGTGATTGTAGAATGCATGATGACATCATGCTTTCCGCTGCCAACGTCACTGGAAGGTTTCTTCCCCGGTTTGTCAGGTGTGTAATTCAAGCCATGAATCAAGTGAATGCAACAGAAAGAAGCAGCAACATCAGATATTTAAACATCCTTCAGGAATGCTTGCTTCCCCAATGTGAACCTACACGTCCGTCCATCCACCCACCAGGAAGTGAAATGGAAACCAGTCTGATTCAACCAAGTGGTTTAAAATGTAAGGCAGTGTCAGCAGTATTTTTTTTTTTAATGGCTTAATGAAAGGGAAATATGAATCCATTCATTGAACCACAGGCATGATCTAACAGTCAATGAATGAGCCCCAGAGACAGGAAAGATTTGCATGAGGTGCTAATCAGTAAATCTCTACAATTATAAATAGATAAATGCCTAACTTTCCCACCACACCAGATCAATTGCCTGTGCAAGAAAAAGTGTAGAAATATGAGATGCACACAGATTTATGCTATGTTCACAAGCATGGACTACTGAATAAATCCTAAGCTTCAATGGACAGTACAGACAGGAGTGTTACAACTGCTTTCTTGATATATAACTGCTGTTCAGTGAAGTTTTTCCCTGGGTCTGTAATCTACTGTGAAGCACAGCATAACAATAACAGAACCTGCAGCAGACGTTTTAAATTTTACAAGTTAACTGCTACATTCTCAGAAATGCTGTTGATGATGTTATCACAACTTTGGAATTGTAAAACCAGGACAAAGTTAAAGCGACACTCAACGTCAGTAACAAAGTTGGAGACTATGACAATAGATCGAAACATGGGCCAAATATAACAGTCTGTGATCCGAAATCTATGGCTTCCGTCAGCTTGTGCACTTTAACATAGAAAGGCATCAGAATATGGATGAGCTTGTTTCCACCATGAGCAATTCCTTACCGGAATGTGCCTCCAAGACAAAACAAACATTGTATGCAGGGCTGCATGGCAAGATCACAATGCTTGTTCCTGGAATGCGTACAGTCCAGCCCAGATTACCATTGTACAAAACATGAAACCAAAGGAAACATTCATGATCTCAAGAAAGCCAAGAAAGGCTGAAGACAAAAGTACTGAATTTAAGAGTTGTTTAAGAAAGAACTGTAAATGCTGGAAAAATCGAAGGTCGACAAAAATGATGGAGAATCTCAGTGGGTGAGGCACGAAGGAAAGAGTTGGATTATCATTTTAACTTCTTGCAGGTGTTATGGGAAACAAGGAATAAGGGAATAGTGCAAGAAAGTATTTAATGTTCAAGATTAGTCGCAAGCCTATGGAATGGAAGCAGCACATGAGTGACCTGTTCCTGCTCCTCTTCCTTATGTTCCATGTTCCACAAACTGCCACCATCTTTCCCCATCTCCACCAATTTCCAATTAGTGCAGCAAGGTTTTGCACCGGAAACGCTCTCAAACGTACCTTGGTTTCCTCGACTGATTTAACACAATGCATATTGGTCAAACAGTGGTCAAAATGTTGTAGTCTGCACAACTTCCAAACAGAATCCCAATAAAACATAGAAACCACCTGTTTTTATGTTTCACCTGCTCATGCAGCACAGCCTCTGAGCCCGCCTGCCTAAGACAGAACTTGCTTCAAGTTCACATGCTCTCTACCACTTGTACACAACACCATCATACATAGATCAAAATGAATCATTAACCTCGACCCTAGTCGTTTCCTTGTGCTCTCTAGGTAATTCTGAGTGATTTAGAACATTGCATTTTTAATAGCTGTGACAAAGGTTACTGGCATCACATAATTCCTTGTGGTTTGGGAATGGTATGTGACACTTAACTTCTAAGAAGGCCTTCAGAATTAGATGTGAAAGAAAATAGTAAGATTAAACGAGAACTTACCAGTTTGAAGTTTAATTTTATGAGGAGTAACGATGAGGGATTACGTGAAGAAGCCCCGCCTGGCGCTGGAACGGCATACTTCAAAGCAGCGGCATGAAAAACACAGAACATAATAGCCGGAGTAAGATAGTAAGGCTTCTCATAGATTTAGAACTACCAGATGATCATTTATTTTATGAGGGTGGGGAGTGGAGGGCACGTAATCCCTCATCGTTACTCCTCATAAAATAAAGATCAAACTTCAAACTGGTAAGTTCTCGTTTAATCTTACTATTTTACTTCGGAGTCACGTGAGTGACTACGTGAAGATTTTGAAGCTTTCTGTGTTTTTCATGTCGTAGAATTTATTCCATACGACAGTCCGGCTCATTCAACACAGTGACGAGCGAATAACACATTTTTCCCCAAACATTGCCTCAAGTTATGTGATAATTATTTCACATTATAAAGAATAAAAGTAATGCCCTTTCCATTGAAAGGCAAGTTTATCACAAAATATCAATTGATATATATATTTTGATGGTATGACAAAGCAACAATTATAGAGAATCCAACACTCCGTGTCCAAACCTGACACCATGACTGGTTCCTTTTTACTTTAACATTAATTTACACCCTCCTGCGGCCTTGCATCTTTGCTCGAGCGGCTCATCCCGTGCCATTCCTGTGAATGTATCTACCTCATTAACAGAGTGATTTTCCACCTTTCAGTGTCTAGTTCCACTGAGTGTATCCAATTTCTAACCATCTAGAATACATTCCTCTAGAACCATCAGTTTTTACTGAACCTTATGTGGTTTTTGTGTGTAATAAGTAGTGCTGTCACATTACCACAGAGACTCTTACCTACTTCAACATATTTCATCAATGTTCACACACACACACACACACACACACACACACACACACACACACACACACACACACACACACACACACACACACACACAACTTAAGGCCGACAGGATATGCTTATAGGTTTACCTTGGTTTTAGCTCCTCTTGGTGTGCTTTGTTTGGTAAATTCATAAACATATATGATAATGCAATCTGTATCCACATGCAATTATAACGTAACATTTGCAATGTTTGCACTCTTATATTGATACTAAAGTCATCAGCATTATTATTTTCAATGTTAACTTTTATGAATCATTGATAGAGTTAGAGTCCATTGCCTAAGGCAATTCAGGATTATTTATCTCCCGACTTATATATTACAATTTTGGACAGATTATATATATATATATATATATATATATATATATATATATATATATATATATATATATATATATATATACACACACATATATACATAACATATACATATATATATATATATATATATATACACATATATATATTTATATTAATATCCACATATATATCCCTTTCCATATCGGGATATTATGAATGCACCTGATAACTTTCTTGGTTAGTATATTGTCCGTTAATAGGACGGTAACATTCTGAGCCCTATTATTGGCTCTATCAATTAGATGCTCAGAAAAATGCAATCCACAAGGAACTCACATATATCTAATATGATAAAATAACTTTACTGTATAAACAGACTTCCAATTTCTTATAACAAAATATTGTTTTTTAAACTTATTTCTGCAAATTGCAGGTATAACACTTCTTTTATACATAATTATTTTATTGTTATGTTGTTATATTAGTTAAACATTCATAGACTTCTTTGACCATCAGCTGTTGTAATGGTCTGGTCAACCTGCAGACAGTCAAATTCATATTTTCATGTCATGGATGCCTTTGTACAACAATAAATTACTGCAGGGTTACACAAAACTGGAGAACCCAGCGGGTGCAGCAGCATCCAAAGAGCGAAAGGAGATAGGCAACGCCTCGGGTCGAGACCCTTCCTCAGACTTCAATAAATTACTGCAACTATGAATCATCACAAGTAGTTCAACATCACTCAATATTTATGAAACCATGAAGGATCCGTATTGGGCCACCAAAATGCCTCTGGCAGTGTCCTGCTACATTTCATCAGACACTGCCCTATCAAACAAAATGAGGAACACAAAAGAACATCTTTTCCTCATGTAATTGAGAGAAAAGCATCCACCTTTCCTGTTCTTGGTTTACTCACAAGAAACATTTGAAAGATCGGTGATTTAATCTGTATGCAACCAGATTAATCGTAAGTAATCCATATTAATGACAATGTGTTTTTCCTCCCAAATTTGTTGTCTCCGATACCATTGTCTCTTCCTTAGAGATAAACAGCTGGACTGATTTTTTTAGAATATGCCACATCTGTTTACTCAGATAATCCCATGATTGTTATTTGACTTATCTTGTGTGTTTTAACATATGCCACAGCCGTGGTATTGTTCACCTTGATACGACATGGACACTTCCATAATAAAACAATCGATATTTAATCCATAACTCCTTATACTTCAATAATTAATACAAATGTTTGGAAAATTTCTTAGGACAATCCATTTATGCTCACCTGGTATTATTGTCCGCAGTCCCAACAAGAGACGTATCAATTATTTTTATAAGAATAGATAATATTCTTATCTTTACCCAAACATTCACAGAAGCTGTACATCATCTGTAACACTTGCTTCAGTTTGCAACAGCTGTTAAGCTTATAGTTGAAGCAGCTTGTGAACCTTTTTTACATTACTTTAATAATGATAACGTATCATTTGATATTTGCATAAGCCTCTCACAAAGGCATACATATTCTTATAAGCTTCTGTATTCCTTCTTTTGGAACTTTATTTATTCTTTAGCTAACCTAATGGAGGGACAAAGTATGTCAACAACAATGAGACATATTTGTATCATGGAACAATTTTCCCCCTCTTATGGTGCTGAATTACTTCTAAATTCAGAATAGTAATTTATGAATATTTTATTAATGCCTAAGCATACGCTTTATGTAATGGGTCAGGTCCTTGCCTTCCACCAGGTTTGTAATTGCAGCACTAATTTGCAGCTGACTCTTATAACCTTCCAATTTAAATGTAATCAAGATAACCCATGACCATGACCTCATTAGTGCAAGTGCTGATCTTTTATCAGCATAATTGTTCCTCCAGTATTCTGTTTAACAGCCTTGAACTGGTTTAATCCTTTGGACAATGTTATAACTTGCACAGCTTGACCCATTTTAATTAATTTCAAGCACCTATAATATTGATTAACAATTTGTTAATAGCAACTGTTTTTCCATGTTCTAGATGTTTCCATTTTAATAAATGTTCTTACACTGTGAAAGTGTATATAAAATGATGTTTTGTATGGTTTATACCATCAAATCTTTACACTGAGGTAATTTTATAATATATATGTACGTACCCCTTCTTTATTGGAGTTACTTTTGAGTGCAAACCTAAAATCAATTTTTAAGGTTTTCTTATACAGGTGAACCAGTCCTTCCTTAGTTATATTAAATTAATGATCATAATACACCTGTAATCCCCCACAATTGGAGATTTCATGAACTTATTTTGTAACAAGATGTTTGCACCTCTTCAACGTACTTCAAGCCTTCTTTTCCCAATTATATGGGTTTGGATAAGGCTATGTTGGATTATACCACTTCTGCCTTTGTTTTGATCCATTATCAAATCTTTCATTGGATCATAGTTTTTCCCTCAAGTTTAAAGATCTTTGCCTTTGTTTTGATCCATTATCAAATCTTTCATTGGATCATAGTTTTTTCCCCCAAAGTTTAAAGATCAGTAGTCTGTTCTTTTGTAATCAATATCTTTGATTTATCATAAGGCAGGTTTATTCCATAATAATCAGGAGTTTAACATAACCTGATTTGTATTGATCTGCGAATCTAGAGTGCAGATTTGGTAAATTATATATATTTCTTCCCATTGAGCTCCACAAACTGATGGCAATTTATTTTATTTTAAAAGTATTAGTTATTTGCACAACATTTTTATTTTATTTTGTTTTTCTTTTTGAATAGTAATGCCATGCACCAGTTTGAAATACTTTGAAATTGTATTTCTTTATATCTCATATAATTTGAGACATGGATATCATAAACGGATTCACCGTTGATATCTTTATAAAACATAAAAGTTTTATCATATTCTGCTGTTTCAATCATTACAGCTTTGGTGAGGTTTTAGTTTCCATGTTTATTTTTCATGGCCTCACTCATCATTAGTTCTGCTGTTTTAACCATAACAGTTTTATATGTGAAACCCCCTTAGGGTAGGTTAGGGAATATTTCCATTATTTTCCGTCTGAAGGCCTTTATTAACTTTTTAAATTATGGCCTTTCTGACATTTAAATTCCCCCCCCCCCCCCCCCCCCCCCCCCCCCTGCCAAAAGTTTGTGGAGCATCTTAAACTCCCTAACGTATTTTTAACGGTCACCAGTATCGGAACCGGCTCCGTAATTAATCTCCCGTCCCGATCGCTGGGTATTCCCCCGGGACGTTCTTTTTTAAAACTCCGTTGTATTATACAGAGTATTTTTGTTCTATTTTACTCTTTTATTTTATTTTTGTTTTTAAATTCATTTCAAATCCAGGTTCAATACACCAGGCACGGAGTTTTCCAGACCCTAAAAGTTTTTCAACTGCACTTACCTGCCGGTTCCGTACCTACCGCTGTCGACGAGCTAGCCTCTGCAGCTCTTCCTTCTGCCGTCAGCGTCGACGTATTGCCGTTCCAGCGCCAGGCGGGGCTTCTTCACGTAGTCACTCACGTGACTCCGAAGTAAAATAAGATGAGGGAATACTGATAACACATTTAGCTGTTTTATATCCTGCCACCAAAATACTGTGCCCAGTATGATTATAATTCCTTTGCTTTGGAACAAATGGCCTGAATGGCTTCACTTAACCAACATGCGCACACGAATCAAAGATGAAAACATTATTTCACAGATCCTGAAAACTTAAAAACACCTTGCTTTACAGCCACCAAATATTTATCTACTGAAAAACAAATTGTTTGAGGAACTAAGCAGGTCAATCCGCATCTGTGAAGGGAAATGGACAGATGACGTTTTGAATCGAGTCCTTCTTCAGACTGAAGGGTTCTGTTTGTTGTTCATACTCCAGCAGTTTTTTATTTTTGCATGTCCTCCAGGAGTATGTCTTCACTCAAGATTTCAGCATCTATAGTCTCATGTGTCTCCATTTATCTGGTAAACCCACACTGAAACCTAACAGCAACATGATGTAAACGTTTTAAGATTCTTTCAAAGCTTTCTCTTCAGTCATCTGTTTTTACTCTGGTCTCCTTAACTCATGAAAGGTTGAATGTGTTTATATTTCCTTCTGTTGGACTTCTTGGCACTTTGCTGGTATTACTATTTTTGTTACAGCTTGACAATTCATTGCCTTTTTTACCTCTATGATAAATATGAACAACTTAAAATATGCCTATCACCTCAGAGAGCAGGTGGAGGCCGGTTCTCTGGAATACTTTCAAGAGAGAGCTAGATAGAGCTCTTAAAGAAAGCGGAGTCAGGGGATATAGGGAGAAGGAACAGGGTATTGATTGGGGATGATCAGCCATGATCACATTGAATGGCAGTGCTGGCTCGAAGGGCCGAATGGCCTACTCCTGCACCTATTGTCTATTGTCGATTATATCACCATGAAACGACTCTAATGATAAAGTCAAGGAGTTGTACAATATAGAAACTGGTCCTTCGGCCCACTGCATCAATGCACATCTACGCTAATCCCACTTGCATGCATTAATTCCATATCACTCTATGCTTGCTCTTTCAAGTACCTGCTCAGATGCTTCCTAAATGTTTAAGAAGGAACTGCAGAGGCTAGTTTAAATGGAAGATAGATACAAAAAGCTGGAGTAACTCAGCGGGAGATGCAGCATCTCTGGCGAGAAGGAATGGATGGCGTTTTGGGTCGGAAGAAGGGTCTCGACCCAAAACGTCACCCATTCCTTCTCTTCAGAGATGCTGCCTGTACCGCTGAGTTACTCCAGCTTCCTAAATGTTGTTACTGTTCCTGCCTCCACCACCTCATTTAGCAGCTCATTGTAAATACCAACCAGCAAAACTGAGTATCAAATTTAATGTATCCCTCAGTACTCCTTTCAACCTCCACCCTCCAGACACCGACTATCCACTCTATCTATGCCTCTCATAATTTTATATACTTATATTAATTTAAGTACATAAGCAATAAATCAAGCATCATTATACTGGAGAAAAATAATCAAAAGCAAATTAGCTGGCCATTTTTTTCTATTACTATTTGCGGGATCTTGCTGTGCAGAAATCGTCTGTCAGTACCTTCCAAAACAACAGTTTTAAGTAATTAGCATTTTGGGACACGCTGATAAAATTAAAAGTCGTAAAATACAACTGCACACTTTCTCAAGTCACAGGTGGAATATTGAACACACTTAATATTAAACTTTGGAATGTACAGTTGCCAAATGGTCTGTGTGGTTAAAGCAGCAGTTTTCACAACTTACCAACATCCATCAACATTAGGTTAGAAACATAGAAATTAGGTGCAGGAGCAGGCCATTCGGCCCTTCGAGCCTGCACCGCCATTCAATATGATCATGGCTGATCATCCAACACAGTATCTTGTACCTGCCTTCTCTCCATACCCCCTGATCCCTTCAGCCACAAGGGCCACATCCAACTCCCTCTTAAATATGGCCAACGAACTGGCCTCAACTACCTTCTGTGGCAGAGAATTCCACAGATTCACCACTCTCTGTGTGAAAAACGATGTTCTCATCTCAGTCCTAAAAGACTTCCCCCTTATCCTTAAACTGTGACCCCTTGTCCTGGACTTCCCCAACATCGGGAACAATCTTCCTGCATCTAGCCTGTCCAACCCCTTAAGAATTTTGTAAGTCTCTATGAGATCACCCCTCAATCTTCTAAATTCCAGCGAGTACAAGCCGAGTCTATCCAGTCTTTCTTCATATGGAAGTCGTGCCATCCCAGGAATCAGTCTGGTGAACCTTCTCTGTACTCCCTCTATGGCAAGAATGTCTTTCCTCAGATTAGGAGACCAAAACTGTACGCAATACTCCAGGTGTGGCCTCACCAAGACCCTGTACAACTGCAGTAGAACCCCCCTGCTCTTGTACTCAAATACATTTGCTATGAATGCCAACATACCATTCGCTTTCTTCACAGCCTGCTGCACCTGCATGCCTACTTTCAATGACTGGTGTACCATGACACCCAGGTCTCGCTGAATCTCCCCTTTTCCTAATCGGTCACCATTCAAATAATAGTCTACCTTCCTGTTTTTTCCACCAAAGTGGATAACCTCACATTTATCCACATTATACTGCATCTGCCATGCATTTGCCCACTCACCCAGTCTATCCAAGTCATCCTGCAGCTTCCTAGCATCCTCCTCGTAGCTAACTGCCCCCCAGCTTCGTGCCATCCACAAACTTCGAGATGTTGCATTTAATTCCCTCGTCCAAATCATTAATGTATATTGTAAATGGCTGGGGTCCCAGCACTGAGCCTTGTGGCACCCCTACTAGTTACACCCTCAAAAAATTCAATAAGATTCGTCAGACATGATTTACCTTTCGTGAATCCATGCTGACTTTGTCCAATGATTTAACCACTTTCCAAATGCTCTGCTATCCCATCTTTAATAACTGACTCTAGCAGTTTCCCCACTACCGATGTTAGACTAACTGGTCTGTAATTCCCCCTTTTCTCTCTCCCTCCCTTTTTAAAAAGTGGGGTTACATTAGCTACCCTCCAATCCTCAGGAACTACTCCAGAATCTAAAGAGTTTTGAAAAATTATCACTAAGGCATCTGCTATTTCTGGGGCTACTTCCTTAAGTACCCTGGAATGCAGCCTATCTGGCCCTGGGGATTTATCGGCCTTTAATCCATTCAATTTACCCAACACCACATTCCGGCTAACCTGGATTTCACTCAGTTCCTCCATTTCATTTGACCCCCGATCCCCTGCTATTTCCGGCAAATTATTTATGTCTTCCTTAGTGAAGACAGAACCAAAGTAGTTATTCAATTGGTCTGCCATGTCCTTGTTCCCCATGATAAATTCACCAGTTTCTGACTGCAAGGGACCTACATTTGTTTTAACTAATCTTTTGCGCTTCACATATCGATAAAAACTTTTGCAGTCAGTTTTTATGTTTCCTGCCAGTTTTCTTTCATACTCCATTTCCCCTTTCCTAATTAAGCCCTTTGTCCTCCTCTGTTGGTCTCTGAATTTCTCCCAGTCCCCTGCTAGGCTGCTGTTTCTGGCTAATTTGTACGCTTCATCTTTTGCTTTGATACTATCCCTGATTTCCCTTGTTATCCACGGATACGTTACCTTCCCTGATTTATTTTCTTGCCATACTGGGATGAACAATTGTTGTAGTTCATCCATGCAGTCTTTAAATGCCTTCCATTGCATATCCACCGTCAACCCTTCAAGAATCAATTGCCAGTCCATCTTGGCCAATTCACGTCTCATACCCTCAAAGTTACCTTTCTTTAAGTTCAGGACCCGTGTTTCTGAATTAACAATGTCACTCTCCATCCTAATGAAGTACTCAACCATATTATGGTCACTCTTGCCCAAGGGGCCACGTACAACAAGGCTGCTAACTAACCCTTCCTCATTACTCAATACCCAGTCTAGAATAGCCTGCTATCTCATTGGTTCCTCTACATGTTGGTTTAGAATACTATCCCGCATACATTCCAAGAAATCCTCTTCCTCAGCACCCCTGCCAATTTGATTCACCCAATCTATATGTAGATTGAAATCACCCATTATAACGGTTTTACCTTTGTTGCATGCATTTCTAATTTCCTGTTTGATGCCATCCCCAACTCCACTACTACTGTTAGGTGGCCTGTACACAACACCCACTAGCGTTTTCTGCCCCTTAGTGTTTCGCAGCTCCGCCCATATCGATTCCACATCCTCCAAGCTAATGTCATTCCTTTTTATTGCGTTAATCTCCTCTCTAACCAGCAACACTACCCCACCTCCTTTTCCTCTCTGTCTATCCCTCCTGAATACTGAATATCCCTGGATATCCCAACTATATCATAATTATTAATAGGTGTCTGCACATTCAACTCATCCACCTTATTACGAATGTTCCTCGCATTGAGACACAAAGCCTTCAGGCTTGTTTTTACAACGCTCTTGCCCGTTTTACAATTATGTTGAAAAGTGGCCCTTTTAGATTTTTGCCCTGGATTTGTCTGCCTACCACTTTTCACCTTACTACCTATTGCTCCTATCCTCATTTTACACCCCTGTGTCTCTCTGCTCACACATTTAAGAAACCCTCCACTTCTTATTCTCCGTTTGTTATTTTTTTCTTCTTTCTCCCCTACGTGTTGCGTCTGACTGCTTCTCTTCTCTGCCTCCTGCCTCACAAACGGACTACTTGCTTTCTCTATTTGAGTCCCTCCCCCCCAACCAATCTAGTTTAAAGTCTCCCCAGTAGCCTTTGCAAATCTCCCCGCCAGGATATTGGTTCCCCTCGGGTTCAAGTGCAACCCGTCCTTTTTGTACAGGTCACACCTTCCCCAAAAGAGGTCCCAATGATCCAGAAACTTGAATCTCTGCGCTCTGCACCAGTCCTTTAGCCAAGCATTTATCCTCCACCTAGCTCCATTCCTACTCTCACTGTTGCGTGGCACAGGCAGTAATCCTGAGATTGTTACCTTTGAGGTCCTTCTCCTTAACACTCCTCCTAACTCCCTAAATTCTCCTTTCAGGTCCTCCTCTCTTTTTCTACCTATGTCATTGGTACCTATATGTACCACGACCTCTGGCTCCTCTCCCTCCCATTTCAAGATATCAGTCACATCCCGGACCCTGGCACCAGGGAGGCAAACTACCATCCGGATCTCCTGACTGCGTCCACAGAATCGCCTATCTGACCCCCTAACTATAGAGTCCCCTATTACTGCTGCCCTCCTCTTCTTTTCCTTACCCTTCTGAGCAACAGTGCCGGTCTTTGTACTGGAGGCCCGGTCACTGTTGCTACCCCCAGGTAGGCTGTGCCCCCCAACAGTACTCAAACAGGAGTACTTATTGCCAAGGTGCCCAGCCACCGGGGTACTCTCTAGTCCCTGCCTCTGCCCCTTGCCTCTCCTAACCGTGACCCACTTTTTTGCCTCCTGTGGTTTTGGAGTGACCACCTGTCTGTAGCTTCTCTCTATGGCTTCCTCACTCTCCCAGACCAGACGGAGGTCATCGAGCTGCTGCTCCAGGTACCGAATACGGTCCATTTGGAGCGCTATCTTGACGCACCCACCTGGCGCAGATGTGGACGTCTGGAGAGCTATCTGACTGCATGACCTCCCACATCTGACATCCAGAACAGTAAGCTGCCCTGGCACTCATCCTCCCCCTTACCCTGGATACAATTCAATATACAATACAACGCAAGGATTTTAGCTGAAAGAAATCAGCAGGGATCTGGCTGTCAATCAGCTGCTCCCTCGAGTCGTCTTCCACCAATCAGCGGCTTACTCAAGCCCACTTGGTTGGGACAGAGAGTGCGATGAAGCACACAATACCTACATTTATTTAAAAATAATATAGAATCACCTGTGATAGATGAGGATTCTGTAGGATTTAACTGTGCAAAAAACCTAAGGCACATAATAAGATGTGACCATACAAAACTGACTTCAAGCTACAAACTAGGTATAGAATAACATCTGCGATCCACTAAACATACCTGAAAGTATTTAGTTTCCAATTTTCCTTAAAAGCAAGTTGGCAGAGGTGCAAGCTTAACATTTTGTAGAAAAATAAACTGGGCATCTAGGGCACAAGTGAGCAGAATAAGCAGCAACTTCACAACTCCTCAACGGAACCCATTCAAATTAACAGTGCAAGCAATTATGAAGGAATTATACGATAAAAATGAATTCAGCAGAATATAAGATACAAAAAAGATACTAAAAAGCAAAATAAAGATTAGATTAAGAGAAGGTTTAAAGAGATAAGAAGGAAGGGGACAAAGAAAATGATTGGAAATGTTCATTTTTAAAGCATTCAGCATTTAGGCTGAAGGTTTACAAATAACGTTACATTGTGGCGGCGCGGCTCACGTTGCAGCGGCCCCTACAGCCTGTCTGTCTTTTTAATTTTTTGTCTAGTTAAATGTAGTTGTTCGTGTTTTTTTTGTACTGTTTCTAACTGTGTATATGTGGGGGGTGGGGGGGAGTGGGAGTCTTTAAAAATCTCTTCCCTGCACGGGAGACCCGACTTTTTCCCTGCCGGGTCTCCGTTGTCATTGGGGCCTAGCACCGTGGAGCGGCCTCCAACCGGGACGACCTGGGGGCTCCAGTCACGGAGGCTGCGGACTTACCATCGTGAGGCTGGCCGGCCTCAGAGCGTGAGGAGCGGTGGCGGCTCGCAGCTGCGGCCCGACTCCGGAGCTCCAGCTCCAGCTGCAGATTACTGCCTGTGGACTGTCGGGATATTGGGAGCTCGCGGGTCCGAGTGAAAGACAGCTTTCGGGAGCTCCCGCAACGCAACTTCTCCCGCCCGTGTCGCCCATGTCGCGGGGTTGGAACGAGCCAGAGCGGGGCCGTACATCGCCCGGCGCGGCTTTAATGGCCGCGGGACATTCCAGCAGCCGCCGGGGCCTCCAACTTTGTGGCTTTTGGGCCTAGAGCGGGGCCGTACATCACCAGGCGCGGCCTCAATGGCCGTAGGACTTAACATCGCCCGCCTGGGGCTTCGACATCGGGAGAGAAATGGTGCGGGGGAGAGAGAAGAACTTTGCCTTCCATCACAGTGAGGAGGAGATTCACTGTGATGGATGTTTGTGTAATTTGAATTGTTTGTATGTTTTGTAGGAATTGTTCTGTTTGTATGGCTTGTAGAAACGGAGTTTCGTTTGAGCCTCTCTGAGGTTCGAATGACAAGTAATAAAATCTAATCTAATCTAATCTAAGGTTTAGAGACTGAAGAGGCTTCAAATTTCACTGTGTATGAAGGAACGGCTGAAGAGAGGACAGAAGTGAAGGAGCCGAGACCTTGGACAGCTGTTGAACTGAAGACAAAATGGAGCGGCATGAGCATAGAACGATCCGTAGTTGGTTGATTTTATCCACTTGTTGCCCTTAAAAACTCTTCACCAGGCAATCAAACATATGAACTAACTTCATTCACCCAGAGAGTTGTGAATTCGTGGACTTCTCTACCACAGAAGGCAGTCGAGGCCAATTCACTGGATGAATTTAAAAGATAGTTAGCTAGAACTCTGGGGCTAGCAGAATCTAAGGATATGGGGAGAAGACAGGCACCGGTTACTGATTGTGGATGAATAGCCATGATCACAATGAATGGCGGTGCAGGCTCGAAGGGCCAAATGGTCTCCCCCTGCACCTATTTTCTATGTTTTGATGTTTATATTTCCCTGCACAAGCACTCTGAGAATAATTTTGATTTACTTTTTCTTTATGACTTGGTTTCAGCTGTGAGAGGTGGGAAATCTGTAGATAAGAAGCAGTATAAAACTTGACTAAGTGTTCAACTCTCATCAAGAAATTAATTAAACAATAGCTATGTCAGCTGTTTTAACAGCAATCCTTTGTGTGTGATTCACCATTATCTGTTTGATTTGACCCGATCAAATGCTTGTAATATTGAGGTCTAATGCTGGCTTTGTGTGCAAGAAAGCTATTATTCTGACCCGGTACACATGTTTCTAAGGCAACATGCAAGGTCTACAGGGTAGGCAAGCGCATTAACTCATCCAGGTACAAACACTTCAGTAAGTAATAAAAGGCAGCATCCGCCAATAGACTTGTGTATTGGACTGTGAAAACATGCTCATGATGAAGGCATGAAGTGTTTAAGACAAACTCTGTGTTTGTTTAAAATCTATCTGCACTGTTATATTTTCCCAAGTTTTCTTACATATAATCTTAATATAAATAAATTCACACTATAATTTTTAGCATAAATTTGGCATTATAACACTTTCCAACATTCGCGTCGATAAAAGACATATAAAACAAAGGCTCTTTGCTTGGTGTTCACAATATGAGTGTGGTTTTGATATTCAGTATTGCAGGTTCGCCAATGGGAGCTAAATTCAAGTTGAGTTGGAAAGGCCATTTAATAATCCTTGTCAATTATTTTCACTTTGAATTAGGTATTTATTTTATTTTGGACTGTTCCAATTATCATTATTTTGTCCTGTTAACTTCATAAACATATGTGGTTTTATTTTTCTAATAAATCAGTGAAGAAAAAAGCAATTTGTATGCCATTTATCATGGTCACTGGGCAGCCAAAGAGGTGAAAAAACAATGAAATGCACTGTCACTATTCAAAATTACAGTATTTGGCCACAGTTACTCAGATGCTGCAAATTTTATATTTTAAAAATGCTGGAAATACTTAAGTCAGGGTAGAGAAACAAGGTTTTAAAAGATTTTCATCAGAAATAGCAAAAAGACATTGAACCGAGAAAGGAGAAGAGAGTCAAAAGTAAATGTCTGTGACAGTACCAGATTAATTGACACACATTTTGTGTAATGTTAGCTAAGAGGTGATGAAGGCATGTCACGCGCAGCTGGTCTGTCTGGCGATGTATTGGGAACTGAACAAGAATGGAGGAAATAAATGTGCTGAAACTGTCTCATACAAAACCCTGCGGTTGTCGGAAATATGAGATGCACAAGAGCCAGGTGATGATCGTGGTGTCGTTTGGCAATTCACCTACTTCACAGAAGTTGAACACCAGTTCTCTGGCACCTTCTCATCTCTCCTTCTGGAGCATGGCCTGCAACAGTCTGGCCAGTGTCTCACAGTACTCAATTCCTCTGAAGGTCCTCCAAACATGCGCAGCCCACTTCTACCTCCTCCCCAAGAATTCACAGCTACCTGATCTACTGAGTGCTTCCAGCAGTCTTTTTTATTTCAGAGTTTCAACAGCCACAGTGCTCCATTAACCCACAGTTCTGGCGCTTTATTTCTCGTTCTCATTCACTCTCTTCTAGATGCATCTCTTGAAGTCAGTTCAACATTCCACATTTTGTCAACCAGCATGCCATTTGTCTCATTCAAACTCTGTCGTTCCACCTCTGCAAAGACCTTTTTCCATCCCTCTACAACTTTCATCCCTCATTTCCAACTTTTCCTCATCCTGATGAAAAAACGTTGACTTAAAAGGTTAACACAGACACTGCCTAATCTGACTATTTCTTTTTTAAAACTTAGGAATTATTTTATTGGCTGTAAAATCAGAAATTATAAAATAAATCGGGCTCCTTCCCGCCCCCTCCCCCCCCACCACCACCCTGCATCAGTCTGAAGAAGGGTGTTGGCCCAAAACATTGCCTATTTCCTTCGCTCCATAGATGCTGCAGCACCCGCTGAGTTTCTCCAGCACTTTTGTCTAAATTCAATATCCCATATATCTTTCATTTGTCTATTTACTCAAGCAAATGGAACAGTTCATAATGAAATGTAGATTTGTAGAATTGTATTTATAGACCGGCTAACATTTCTCTTTAAAAATACATTAAAACAGATAGTAACTTACTTCAATTTATGAAATTTAAATGCAGTACCACAGAATTGCCCAAGTGATTGAGGGACCACTATTGTTTTGAGTCCAGAACTACAGCCATTCCATCAGAACTAATAGGGTCGTCATCATCCATTTAAACAGACTGAATCTCACCCGAGAACATGGCTTCCAGTCAGAAAATGTTGCTTCAATACTGCGCTTAAATATCAGCTTCAATTGCCTTTTCAAGTTCAAGAAGGTTATCCCAATGGTATTAACAACATGTTGCCTGTTGTAATGGTCCAACACAGGTACGAGACGTTCCTTTTAAGTATCATTTCCCTTACTTGGCAGGTTGATGGCAGCAGTGTACCAACCTGCAATAGTATGTGTGCGAGAAAGCCATGGAGTGAAAAAAATATTTTTGAGAGAGCGAGGTTGTGTGTTTGCAAGAGCATGTGTTGGTCGGAATCTCTCAGATTCTTGTTTAGCCGAACTCCATCATGTCATTACTGAATATATCCTAATTCCTATTTCAAGGCAAACTTCAGTTTGTGAAATGAAAATGGTAGGCATGACGATGGCATTTTTGAACGGTGTCCACAATTGAAAGTGGTCTCCAATGATGGAAATGGTTATCTAGTCAATTCAATTCAAATGTGAACCAGCTTGGTACAATTGGCAGAGGGATGCAATGAAGAACTGCATGCGATTGGCTTTCAAGACAGATTTCTACTGGACTCCAGGATATTATTCTGCTGTATCTATCCCACAGATCCCAAGGCAGCAGGCTAAAAAAAGAGCAGCACTCAAGCAAGAGTAGAATCAGTAATTCATTGAGTGGAACAGAATGTCCCTGGGGGATAAAGCAAAATAATAATTCAGGCCCTCTAGTTTTAATTCCGTTCCCAAATCATGGGATGGGATTTACTGTCATGAATTTAAAGTCACCTCTACCCACTTCACAGCTGACAAACATGTGCTGTTGAATCGTTTTTTACATTGCAGTTTTTATTCAGTGGGAATAGACAGTGATCCTTGTGACTCAGATTTGCTTGGCTTGTGACTCTCGCTTAGTGGCTGATTCATCTCCCAGAAACTTCTCAATCTACCCCCTCATCAACCCCCCCAAGGTCTTTATGCAATCCCTAAAGTTGAACTAACGATTCTGTGTGAAGGGACTAACATTGTGTCTGAACGTTCCTTGAACCTATTCTGATGCAGAAAGAGGAAATAAGAGATTATGGTTGATCTTTATATAACACTGGTTTGGCCACAGTCAGAGCATAGAGCTAAATTCCGGCCACTATGTGTTTGAAGGATCTGCAGGCAAGTAGGATGTACGAACTGTTGGAAAGGGAATAACTCCAGGACTGGGGGATTTAAATAGACAATAGACAATAGGTGCAGGAGTAGCCCATTTGGCCCTTCGAGCCAGCACCGCCATTCAATGTGATCACCCCCAATCAGTACCCCGTTCCTGCCTTCTCCCCATATCCCCTGACGGCGCTAATATTAAATGATAAAGACAGAGTAGGGAAGCTAAGATTTTTCTCCATGGAGCATAGATTATAAATACATTTATTTAATCAAAGTGTACAAAGTCTTGACAGGTTTAGATAAGGAAATAGAGCATGTTGTTTGTTTGGTGGAAGGGTTAAACAACAAGTGGGGATACAGATTTAATAAGCAGGTGGTTTAGGGAAAAAGAAAGAAATCCTTTTTTTATGCAGTATGATCTGGAAGGCGATCCCTAAACTGTGTTGATGGCAGACTCAATTATACTTTTTAGAAAATAACTGAATAAATATGTGAAGGTAAATATGAGGAGGGCTGTGGAGAAAGAACACTGAATAATAACTGGATTGCTCTACATACAGCACAAACACATTGGATTGAATTGCCTCCTCTGTGGATCAGCAATTGGATTTGCTCATTTGTCAAGTTCTTTGGCCTCAATTTCCGATTTAACTTAAAGACTGGTTTAGCTGCAGCATTAATAGGAAAAGCAGACAATACATTCATTGCCACTATTGAATACATACATCAATCCCTTATTTCAAACAAATATGCCACACATAGGTCAATATTCCAACAAGAACTTACAGTCAAAGATTTTGAACTTACTTTTTCAAGGGTTCAATGGTTGTTTTCTGAATCTGATTGACCTGATAAAGAAACATTTTGCATAAATATGCTGAGCACAGAAAGGAAGTATAAGTTAAGAGCGAAGGCTGCATGCAAAAACGAAGATAACAAAAGCATGTGAGCGGTTCCACTGTTCCAAGATGCAAGTAATTTTCATACAATTTACACAGGGTTCCATTTTTAAATTCTAATTTTCACTAGTTCTACAGGACTCTATTACGTCCTGGGACTCACATCCAACATATTTTCAACAGTAATGAAAGCTTTTAATTGATAGAGAAATGCAGACACTAGATATCTCTACTTATGTTGGAATGGGGGGCGGGGAATAAATTTGCCACTGCTCGGCATGCAAATAAAATGTAATTCTTTCCATATTATTAATAAAATGCCTATCCAGACCTCCCAACATTTGATTGTCAAAATTCATAATATTTCCCCACATGCGCACTTGGCAAGGTTGCCGGCGGGTCTGCGCCTGCGCACTGGTGCAGATCAGCGGGCTGCCGGCGGGCGGGTGCGGCACATGCGCACTTGGCAAGGTTGCCGGCGGGTCTGCGCCTGCGCACTGGGTGGGGGGGGAGGCCCGGTGATGGGGCTGCCGCGAGCGGCCGGCTGGCGGCAAGAAAGTGCCGCTGATCGCGCGGGCCGGCGCCGCCCGGGCTCTGGGCCGGGCGTGGCTGCGAGCTGCCGGGCTGGCAAAACCGGGGGCACATGGCGCCGGCGTTCACCACGGGAGGAATACCGCGCGCGGTGTTCCGTAACAGCATGTTTGGCTGCCGGAACACCGTAAAAAGGTTATTTCGCCGGGACAAAATACGGCGAATCCGGGACACTTGGCATTTCTGCAATATACATAATAACACATACATAGTATCGGAAATGTCAATTTAGCGGGATAATTAGGTTACAAATCGGAATGGCGGGAAGGGAACCTAAAAAGCGGGAATATCCCGCCAAAAGCGGGATAGTTGGGAGGTCTGCACAAATACTACAAATTACACAATGGAATCTTACACCAGAAGTGGCATTCGGCATGCTGTGCCTCTACCAGTTCTTTGACTAGGCATGCAAATCATTCTTGTTCCATTGCACTCTCTTGTCTGCAACTCTTCCTTAGTTATCCAATTTCACTTTGAAAGTTGAAAGTTGAAAGTTGAAATACATCCATTTCCATTACCCTTTCAGGAAGTCTTGATTCTTGATTCAATCAGCTCGGTGCCTCAAAGGATTCTTATCTGATTATCTTTGCCGTTTTTTTGCTAATCTTATGGTGAGTCTAACGGTAACCAACTCTCCTGCTAGTGTCCCTCTACCCAAATCCAAGAACATCTCTACTGTCGCTCTCCAAGGGGTTTCCACACTGTAAGAAAGATGTTGGCAAACAGAGACACAATAGCCCAATCGACTGCTTGGAATGAAGCAACACAACTAAAAGGACTTGAACTGTTGCAAAAGGGGATTGTAATAAAGGAGTTTATAATTATGAAAACATAGAATATTAAATAAAGAATCAGGTCACAAGATTTACCGCATAATAAACATATTAAAGCAAAAAAAAGGCAAGGACTGTGAAGCCACGCAATATTCTACCGAGTTAACAATGGAATCGGAGACCATGGCAATACTCAAGGCCTTGACAATAAGTGGCTAAGGAAAAGAGATGCAAGATATAGAACTGCAGATGCTGACATATACGAAAGATAGACGCAAAGTGCTGGAGTAACTCAACAGGTCAGGCAGCATCTCTGAAGAGAAAGGATGGGTTGTGATTTGGGCTGGGGCCCTTCTTCAGGCTGAATGTAGGGGCAGGAGGGGTGGAGGTGTGGAGGGTGAAATGGAGGTGAGAAAAAACCAGGACCGATCAGAACCAGCCAAAATGACCTTGGGCAAGGCGGTGCCTGGTAGGTCCTTTGTTGGTATGGGGAGATGTGATCTCATGAGAATCAATGTGGAGAACTATGGAACTGATAAAACGACCTGGGAGGAGAAGGGGGCAGCGATGGAGTGGGGAGGGGAGCAGAAGCATTATATGTTTTAGACCATGTGTGTGAAGGCGACACAACTTGAATCGCATGGGTCAACGCAGTCCTTTCTATGTGTATCAAAAATACTTTTCTGATTATTCATGAAGGTATTATTTGGTAAATGGTAAGTAGAGGAGATCATCTAAATTTATTCTCAGGATGGAGGTGATCGTAGAATAAAGTCACGTGTTATCATTCGCTGCGTCTGTGTGAGGGGACACTGTCCTAATGTTTAAGATCTCTTCACTAAAAGGGTACATCTGACTGTTTCAGTACTGTAGTGGAGTGCCAGCTCAATTAATTGCTCAGGTTTCTGGGCTGGACGTGCAGTCTTCTCTGAAGAAACTGATGGGCAGCTCAAAACTCCCATCATTTTTTTCATAATCAAAGTGCATGGCTACTTCATAGGGCATTAAAATTCACCTCTTGTTCAACTCAAGTCACATGTAGTTAAACTCCAGAGTATTGATGATTCACTTGTACACTTACAATAATTTTCACCTGTGCAAACTCATTGATTGCCCAGTTTTGGATTTCCCAAATTACTCAAGTAGTATTATCAACTTCCAGTTGCCAATCCAACACCGTCACATTTCATTTCCATTCCGCACGATAGTGAAGGTGAAATCTCTGTTACTTCACCATTTAAATAGTATCCTATCTTAAAGCAAAAAAGCATGTACACACCTTCTCCTGATTGAAGGCATCCATTCTGCGCATTGCAGTGTCCAAAGCAGTCACTGTCTCCATAAACGTTTGGTCTTGATCACACAAAGGGTTGGCCAACAGATCTGATGAGATTTTCACTGCGGATTTTGACATTGCTGTGGAGAAGAATGTTACAGTCCTTGCTTAAAATAAATTGCCAATGAAAAATAACAGCTTCATGAGTGCTAAGTAGACCGTGAGTTTTTTTTCTCCAGAGACTGGAAATTAAACATACCAATATTGATATGCCTCAATCAGTCAATAGGCCTACTTTAAAGCCACCATTAAAACTGTAGGTGGACACAAAATGCTGGAGTAACTCAGCGGGACAGATAGCATCTCTGGAGAAAAGGAATGGGTGAGACCCTTCTTCAGACTGTAGGGCCTGTTTCCACGCTGTCTGATTATTATCTCATTGCTATTTGTGAGAATTTGGTTACCTGGATGTTCATTTCATTGCTGTAGATGGGATTCGGCTACACTCAAATTTGACATTTCATTTCCCACAAGGATGACTGTATTTTCCTTCTCCGGCTCCAAAGATTTTGGAATGCAGAAGCCAGTGATGGAATTAATATGCAACTTATTTCTTCTAATTCAAAGATGCATAAAATAAGCATTATATTTTCTACTGCAACAACTCTTCAAATTTCTATATAGTTATAGATTCATAGTCTTACAGCGTGGAAACAGGCCCCTTGGCCCAACTTGCCCTCACTGACCAACATGTCCCATCTACCCTGGTCTCACCTGCCTGCGTTTTCCCAATATCCATCCAAACCTATCCTATTCATGTACCTCTGTTAATGTTTCTTAAACGTTGCACTAACACCTGCCTTAACTACCTCCTCCAGCAACTTGTCCATACACTCATCACCCTTTGTGTTAAAAAGGTAACCCTCATGTTCCTATTAAATCTTTCCCCCCTCACATATCTATGATCCTTGATTCCCCTACTCTGGGCAAGGGTTTCTGTGCATTTACCCAATCTATTCCTCTCATGATTTTACTTCGGGATTTTCTGTGGTCACAGAAGACAGATTTAAAAAGCATGTCTTTCTGTTTTACTAGATTCAATGGATACAAAATGGAAGGTTAAAAAAATAAAATTGAAATGTAGGCAGTACAATCCAAAGTGTTTCAAGTTGCCTTTTACAAAAATCCTGCTTTTCTCCAAAGGCAGCTACATAATTCTGAAGATAAGTAATACATTAGTTACTTTATTTCCAGCATTCAGCTTAACAAAATTCTCAACATCCAGCTTGGAGAATGTCAATTATCACTCGAGTGTGAGTCATGCAATATTCACTTTTCTTTGTCAGTGACCATTTAGCTACATTACATAACATACATCTAAATCTCTCATGTTATTTTTAAAGTATAATGGGTGCAAGAGCTTGTGCAAGCAAAAGCACATCTTGAGGTTCTAATGCACTGCAATTGTTGTTCAGTTCCAATATGTAATCATATACTCATGTTGCACTGTCATTGTGGATAGTTCAAGGCTCAGTATTCACTGTATAAATTGACTAGCTCATGCAACAATGATCATTCTCTCCGATAGGTTACAAACTATTAATGTACTATTTTTGTTTCAGTTGCCATAATCAAGTCTTTAATTGGTTTGCAATGAGCAAATAACCTGTCTCCGAGAAAATAATTTGCCAATGATGAGGGGTGCATATTGTGAACATTTCTATTGTTAGATGGCTCTTTCCCTATGCATCTGTCCCACGATGCGAGTTTACCCAAGAGCTCTCCCGAGTTTAAAAAAAAATCAAACCCGTGGTACTTCATCACGAGTATTTTTTTACTCTTGGAAATTTTTCACACTGTTGAAAAAACTTCATGAGATTTCCACGCTTCCCGAGTACCTGCCGTTAGCATTACGAGCCGCTACGAGACATCCACGAGCTCCGACGTACCCGCTACGTACATTCTATGTACCTTCCACGAGTTTGATTTTTTTTTAAACTTGGGAGAGTTCTTGGGTAAACTCGTAACGTGGGACAGGGCCTTTACCCCTTCAGTAAGAAAAGGATTTTTTCAGTGAATCAGGAATGATGCAGCAAGCTGACAGGCACATAGGTCACTGGTAGTAAGCATAATGTTTCCTCAACCATATGTTTATTGAGAGTTGGCTATTCCAGAGTTGAGCACAAGATCGAGGTTGACTCTCCACAACCATCCAAGGCGCCAGCTTCTGGATGAAAGAAAGGATCCCGAGCACAATTTATAAATAGTGCAAGTGCGTTTAAATCAGCGTCCCTACTAACATTTGTCCCTCGAAAAATTCCTACGGCAGGTTACCTGGATGTTCATTCCATTGATATGACTGGCAGCTGGCTATGATCAGAGTTGACACTTCATTTAGATTGGTTTAGTTTAGAGATACAGCATGGAAACTGGCACTTAGTCCCAGCAAGTCCGCACCGACCAACGATCACCTGCACATCAGCTCTATCCTAGAGGGCCATTAACACTCTATCTGCAAGGAAGTGAATCATGTCCCGAAGCACATGAACAAGCATTCTACGACCAAGCAACCATATCTCGCATTTGTCTATCCCCAATCGCAGATCCTATACCCAATACCCTTGTTTCCTCCAGCTTTTCTCCGACCATTCTAAGTTTGTGAATGTGACAAGAATGGCCTCCTTGTCTCCAGGTAGTTCATGTGCCCTTTCCACACTGCCCACACCTCGTCATTGTATCCAGTGCAGCACATGTACCTACCTACATCTGCTTCAGTACTCTTCTTCATATCCTTGTGGAGCTTCTTAATCTGATCTTCTAACCTAAATGCAAAATCGGAATGAGTCTCAGATTAACATTTCACATCAAAAAAAGATAGTAATATGTGCTGCCACAAAGAATTCAGATGTTAATTTTTCATCATAATCTAACAAATTAGGTGTTTTACACAATTCAAGAATGTCTGTTGTTATAGGAATCTAACATCTCATCTCCCATGGTTCCCAGACGTAAGCCACATAGAACGGAGAATGCAACTTGCAGGCTGCTCAGGAACGTACATGCTACATTAGCCTCTGTTCAACCACCATTTCATGCAGCCTCTGTAGATTTTGCAATATCTTTTGTTGCTGAGGCTACCATGTCAACTCATAACAGATGAGGCCCCACGGCAAGATGACTAGCATTTTCGTGTTGACTACCAACTCTGCCTAGTCCATCAGGGGTACTGACCTCGCCACCATTGAGGGCAGCCAGCATCATCAAGGACCCACGCAACTGTGGCCGCATTCTCATTTCACTGCTGTCATCAGGAAGAATGTATAGGAGCCTGAAAACGGCAACGTCGAGGTTCATGAACAGCTTCTTTCCACCAACCATCAATCTATTGAACACTACAAATTCTAACTGAACTTCATTGCGCTAGGTACTTGGGGCCTTGATTTTGTTTTTTTGTTTTTGCACTATATCATTTAAAAAAATCTATTGAACTTATTGTTTATTTCAGTATCTATTGAGTACTATGTTTACATACCTGTTGTGCTGCTGCAAGTAAATTTTTTTTTGTTCCATTTTGGGACCAATGACAATAAAACACTCTTGACTCTCAACCAGTTCTCTGGCACAGAACTGCCCGAGATGGACCTGAACAGAGGCATTCTTATACGGTCCAGAATGGGCTAGGTGCTGATGCAACCGGGAACCGAGACAAACTAGCTCAGTGCCATGGTGCAAACCAAACCGTGGCACCCATTGTAGATCAAGTGTCAAGAGTGTTTTGTCATATGTCCCGAAACGGAAGAATGAAATTCTTTATTGCAGTGGCACGACAGATATGTAAATCTAGTACTCTGTTAAACCCATAATTACCAACAAATATAAAATAATGTCATCAAGTCTTTATAGTTCAGAGCCTATTTTGGAGGTTGTAGTTAATAGCCTGATGGTTATTGGGAAGAAGCGACCCCTGAACCTGGATGTTACAGTTTTCGGGCTCACATACTTTCTTCCCAATGGCAGGAGTGAAATGAAAGTGTGGCCAGGGTGGAATGAGTCTCTGATGAAGCTGGCTGCCTTTTTGAGGCAGTGACTCTTGTAGATCCCTTCGATGGTGGGGAGGTCGGTACCCGTGATGGGGTGGGCAGTGTTCCACCACTTTTTGCAATCTTCTTCGATCCTGGCCATTCGAGTTGCCCAACCAGGTCGTGATGCAACCAGTCAAGATGAGTTGCCACCAACTAAATTCAGTGGCAGGTACCATGAACAACGCCTGATCGATCATCAAGAATGCTCATGACTTGCCGAAGAAGAAATGCAAGCACCAGATAAACAATGTTAACAATCAAGCATCATGCTGGCACAAAACAAAAATAAAGATTGTATCTTATCAATATGTGCTCAGCTTTAAATATTGTACTTACTGTTGGAGCTTGCCATATTCTCGTTCAAAATCTCTCTCGACCTGTAAATTTAAATGGGGAAATAATTGTCAATTAGACAACAATAGATGTAAAAGACTCAATGACATGGATGAACTGGAAAATATCTACAAAATCTAAGTTTATAAACTGGATTGGTTAGCATTTGTAACTTTAAATTATAAGAATTGATCCTTGGGCGTATCAATTGTTGATCTTAAGACTAAAGCAGACATTTGACCCGCTGAGTCCCAGCAGCTCCTTCTGAGACCATTCCGGTTAGTTTCATTGCAACTTTCTATTTCTTTTTCTTCAAGTATTTATCAAACTCCCTTTTGAAGGTTTCTGCTAAATGTATTTCCACCAGCCGAACAGACAGTATATTCCTAATTCTCACTATTTCATATCGAGATCAAAAACACCTAACCTTGAATGACTGCATTCCATGCAGAGCATCCAACTTCAATATTCTACCGTTGACTGACAATCACTCATCAGCCGTCAGGATACAACACACACCACTTTGAGGTTATAGGATACTTCTATGAAAAGAAGAATGTCAGGATCATATCTATACTGTTAGAACAAACCTTCAATCCGATTTTTTTACCCCCATACATCCGTTCCACCCAACTGTGACGGTAACCCATTTGCGAGAATTACAAAGTGATTCCATTGTTCTCCTCAAATAATGTCATATTTCACGACTACTTTCAATGTCTTTTACCTTAAACAAGCATTTCCTGCCACCAACAGATGACAGGGGCCTCAACAGTGTCTTTCCTATCTTACAGAAATTTATACTCTTCACTTCTCAGTCCCCTCAGACACAGGCAGGAAAAGTCTTTGGAATGTGGGAGGAAATTGGAGCACCCGGAGAAAACCCATGTGGACACGGGGAGAATGACACTCCCTCTTAAGAGGGGGTGACCAGGGCTGGGAGCTAAACACGTAGGGGTATTCAATATCCAGGAAGGATAGAGAGAAAGGGAGAGGAGGTGGGGTGGCATTGCTGGTTAAAGAGGAGATTAATGCAATAGCAAGGAGAGACATTAGCTTGGATGCTATAGAATCGGTATGAGGAGAATTGCGAAATAGCCAAGGGCAAAAAACGCTTGTTGTAGTTGTATACAGACCACTAAACAGTAGTAGGGAGGTTGGGCATAACATCAAGCAGGAAATTAGGGATGCATGTAGCAAATGTACAGCAGTTATCATGGGTGACATGAATCTACATATAGATTGGGCCAACTAAATTGGTAGCAGCGCTGAGGAGGAGGATTTCCTGGAATGTATACAGGATGGGTTTTTTTAAACCAATATGTAGAAGAACCGACTAAAGTGCAGACCATCCTAGACTGGGTATTGTGTAATGAGGAAGGATTAGTTAATTATCTTGTTGTGTAGAGCCCCTTGGGCAACAGTGACCATAATATGGTGGAATTCTATATTAGGATGGAGAGTGCATGGTCCTGAACTTACAGAAAGACTGGAGGTTTGAGACAGGGATCGGCTAGGATAGACCGGCAAATTATGCTTAAAGGGTTAACGGTGGAGATGGAATGGAAACGATTTAAAGACTGCATGGATGAACTCCAAAAATAAAACTGGAAAGACGGCTCAACCGTGGCTAAATAGAAACCAATAGAAAATCATTACAAATAATCCAATGCGTGGTTTTATCAGGTTGTGTATGTAAAAATGAGAGTTTAAATTAAAAAGGCAAATACAGAGACAAATTAGGAAATTATATAGAGTGCTCAACAAAAGCAGGACATCAATGCATGCATGGTCAAAATACGTAGGTAGCAACATACAATGCATGTGGAGCTGAAGCCTTGACCAAGCTGCTTCTAGTCACTGAACTTTGGTTCTTCATAATACTGTTTAATCAGAACTTTTAATTAATTTATCTCATCACACTGAAGCAAATGATCTTGTGTCCTCAATGGAAAAGTATTCTAAAAGGAAGACAAGAGACAATACTAAGGAATTATTTAACGATTTATGAGATGCAACAGAACTGACAATAGCTCATAGGAGTGTTCGAGGAGCAAAACAAATCTCACATACCCTAATTTATCTTTAATTAAAACATTTTGAATCTTGTTTGAACCCTGCAAAACAGCTCTGATATATAGCCTATGTATATAACTGGATGGAATCTCTGTGGTAAAAGTGCTCCTTCTTGATTTAATATTTCACTCAGTGAAACAATGCCATCACAGCTTTACTGTGGCCCATTCAGCACCCGGGCTGGCATTAAAAGGAACAATTTTCATTCCAGCCTAGATGATTCAGATGACACTATTTGACCTGCCCCAACACTCAGATTGATGAATCATTCACAGTGTTAAGGATTGGCCATTCACAGCGATTAGCACGGCACTAACAATAATCGCCAATTCTATCTACTGCGACATTTACAAATGCCATAAATATAATTACAGCTGACAATATGGACAACATGATAATTGAGAGACAAAGTTGGATATACAGAGCCCTGACAATAAATAATTACAGTGATAGCTCAAGATATTATTGTAAAATCATGCAGCATTTTAACAGGGGAGAAAGGGGGAAATTGTTTCTAGTGGCAGAAGAGTTGATAATCAGAGAACAAAGATTTAAGAAAATTGGAAAAACAGGATAGGAGAAGAACATTTTTTTTCATGCGCATGTAATCTGTATATGTGATGATCTGCAATATTTGAAAGAAAGGTGAAAATAAATTCAGTTGTAAATTCCATATATTTTATCTATATTCTTATAAAACTCTGATCTTGGATATTTGTGTACTTGTTTGAGCCTTGTGTGTTTGATTCTCTTTTTCTTTGATTCACATCTCCTCGAAAACCCGATGCGCTAATGGTGAAATTTTTACATATTCCGGCAGAGATTTGCCTCGTGATTTCGAAAATCGCCTCATCTGAAAATTTGATTAATTATTTCCCCAGTTTTTTACTACAATTGTTCACCAATCTGAGATATTTTAAAAATCTAACGAGCTGAAGCGAGCTGATGATGTCACAATGGTTTTGCCCCTCGCGGCCAGCTGCGCAGAGTTTTCAACGCGCAGCCTGCTGGCCACTGTTTTCCACGAGCTGCGAGTTACGTGGCCCAGCTGCCTTCCCCTCCCCTCCCCCCAGGGCTCCGAATCGAAGCCGCTAAACACGTGCTCAAGTCGTGCTGCGTGCTCCATTGCGCTCCTTGAAGTTCTACAACATGGCGGCGGTGGTCGTTATCGCAGCGCGGGCGCGGGGAAACACGGTGGGAAAGTGGCCGTGGCAGCCATCAGAAGGGACGACCCCCTCTCCGTCTCCGCCGCCTCATCGTCTGGCACGCTGGTGGGTGGGCTTCCCCTCCCGGAACAATTTTCATTCCAGCCTAGATGATTCAGATGACACTATTTGACCTGCCCCAACACTCAGATTGATGAATCATTCACAGTGTTGATCGACCGGCCCTCTGTCTGCTTTTTGACAGTCCTCAGGTCGCTCCAGGCCTCGCTTGGGCCCGGCGCCTGGTGGGGACGCCGCTCCTCTCTCTCTGCCCCCTCTCCCTCACTGCCCACCCTCCCTCTCTGCCCACCCCCCCCTCTCTATACCCAACCTCCCTAGGGAGTGGTGAGTATTGGGATCTATGGGTGAGTGGTGGAGTATTGCGTGAGGGAACCAGCCTTCCCCTGTGATGCCGCGCATCCCCCCCTACCCCTCAAACTTTAAAACCCTCCCTCTCTACCCCCCCCCCCCCCAGCCACGCCTGCGCAGTCGGGGGCTATGCGTGAGTGGATAGGGCGGGAGATGGGCTAAAAGGAGCGAATAAATAATATCAATATTATATCGCGGGGGGGGGGGGGGCGTTTGATTAGTGCGTGTGTGTGACGCCAGACGGAAACCACTCCTCAGTAAAAGGCACATGACAGCACGTTTGGAGTATGCCAAAAGGCACCTAAAAGACTCTCAGACCATGAGAAACAAGATTCTCTGTTACGATGAAACCAAGATATAACTCTTTGGCCTGAATGCCAAGCGTCACTTCTGGAGGAAATCAGGCACCGCTTATCACCTGGCCAATTCCACACCTATGGTGATGCATGGCGGTTGTAGCATCACGCTGTGGGGATGCTTTTCAGCAGCAGAAACTGGGAGACTGTTCAGGATCGAGGGAAAGATGAACGGAGCAAAGTACAGAGAGATCCTTGATGAAAACCTGCTCCAAAACCTCAGACTGGGGCAAAGACCCTTAGCACACAGCCAAGACAACGCAGGAGTGGCTTTGTGACCAGTCTGTGAATGTCCTTGAGAAGCCCAGCCAGAGCCCGGACTTGAATTGAACATCTCTGGAGGGGCCGATGCTCCCCATCGAACCTGACAAAGCTTGAGAGGATCTGCAGAGAAGAATAGGAGAAATTACCCAAATACAGGTGTACCAAGCTTGTAGAATCATACCCAAGAAGACTTGAGGCTGTAATCGCTGACAAAGGTGCCTCAACAAAGTACTGAGTAAGGGGTCTGAATACTTATGTAAATGTGATATTTAAGTTATTTCTTTATAATATATGGCAAAAATTTCAAAACACCTGTTTTCGCTTTTTTATTATGGGGTATTGTGTGTAGATTGATGGTAAAACAAAAATGTTTTAATGAATTTAATCAATTTTAGAATAAGGCTTTAACGTAACAAAATGTGGAAAAAGTGAAGGGATCTGAATACGTTCTGAATGCACTGTATGTATAAACACTGCTGTAATTTCTACATGGTGAAACCAAAAGGTATAAATATGGCCTTTATTAAAATCTGGCAATGTGCACATTAACTACATGTGATTTTTTTTCTATTACAAATCTCAAATTGTGGAGTACAGAGGCAAATAAAGAAATGATGGGTCTTTGTCCCAAACAATATGGAAGGGATTGTACAGAGTACTGAGGCTGACTATGGGACGATGCGCTGTCGCAAAGCAAGTTAATTTTCTTTAAAGCAAGTTAATTTTCTCCCTTATATTTTGAGTAACAGCATTTTAAAACTAACATATCCAGACAAGCTCACACAAAAAAGCTCACAAAAAAAAAAATCATGTGAACTCGAGAACTCAAGACTCTCAAACAAAGGCTATCCACAAAATGTGAACTGCGGGCTTCGATGCAATCAGCTATCTCAAAGCACTTTTAGAAGCATTAAAATATTTCTGGTTAGTCACTGTTGTAAACTTTATTGTTGTATATATGCTTGCCAAAACAAAACGGCTTTTGCGAAATGGGGTGCTCTTTACCCAGCATGTATATTATGGCACAGAAATCTTTCCGAGGGATTTAATGCTCAGATAGTTTTGCCCCAAGGGAGGGAACCAGAGCAGTACATCAATATGTGGAGGGGATGATGTTAAGATGGAGGTTATGACATGCAAGTCTCAAAGGAAGGATAAGCAGTAAGGCTAATGGGCTGAATGGCATTATTTCAATGCAAGGAGAGTTATGGGTAAAGCTGATAAACCTAGAGCCTGGATCAGTGCATGGAATTATAATGCTGCAAAGGATACAGCAGGATATAGACCATTTACATGTATGGACAGAGAAATGGCAGATGGAGATTAATCCAGGCAAGTGTGAGGTGTTGCAACTTGCAAGGTCAAACATGCAGAAAAAGTATACAGTTATCGTCAGGACTCTTAACAACATGTACTTGGCTACAAGTCCGTAACTGCTGAAAGTAGCAACCACAAGTGGTAAAGGAGGAGGATAAAGTGGTAAAGAAGGAGGATAGTGTGGGTTGCCTTCATCGGTTAGGGCATTGAGTATGAGAGTCCGAGTCATTTGCAGCTTTATAAAACTTTGGTTAGGCAGTATTTGGAATATTGCCTGCAGTTCTTGTTGCCCCATTACAGGAAGCATGCGGAGGCTAGGGAGAGGTGCAGAAAAGGTTTACTAGAATATTGCCTGGAATAGAGGGTACTAGCTATATGGGGAGGTTGGACAAACTTGAGTTTTCTCTGGAACTTTGAAAGAAGAGAGACCTGATAGAAGTCTATAAAATTATGGGAGGCATGGATAAGAGAGACAGACAAAACTCTTTTCCCAGGTGGAATTCTGTAAATGTCTAATGCAAGAGCATAACTTTAAGGTGAGAGGGGGGAAATTTAACAGATATTTGCAGCGCAAGTGTTTTTTTTAACTTGAGGTTGGGAGGTTCCTGGAACCTACTGCCAGAGATGTGGGGTGGGAGCAGATATGATTGCGGTGTTTAAAAGGTCTTTAAATGGGGACATAAATATATATGGGAATAGAGGGCAGGTAGAACAGATTGGTTTAATTTGTCATCGTGTTCAGCATCATGACTACAAGGCCTGTTCTTGTTCTGTACTGTCTGCGCTCCTGATCATCCTCGGAAGGGTCCAGATCTTCAGACTTCTGCTTTTCAGGGAAATGAGAAAAATCAGATTGGATTGATTTACGATGCAAATAGAATCACAGGTGATAGGTTCAGAGTGTGTCCACTTCACAAGAGGACAGAGACAGAAAGATGATAAAAGGGGGGTGACAAGAGAGAAAATTGGGGTGGTAGGGGAGGGGAGGGGGACCAGAAAGAAGAGGGAGGACAGAGGACCAAGAGGGAGAGAGAGCCATACCAGAAATAGGGAGAGAGCACTGACCCCCCTGAAACAGGAAGCATGCCAGGGATGTGTAGAAGCTTGGGCCAGAAGAGCAGGAGAATTAAGCAGGATGAGAAATGAGGAAACAAAAGGCCCCCTGCTACAAACAGTGATAGTGAGCGGTAGAACATTGGCTGTGGTAGAAATTACATGTAAGCAGAGGTATAGCTGCCCAGAGCAAGAGCAAAGTGCAGCAGTGACAATAGAACCAGGCCCAGTTCCAAGTCAGGGACCTCCACACTGTCTGCTCAATACCAGGCGGTTTGACCCTCCTGGATCCTACTGCTTCCTCCCTCCAACAGGAAACCTCAGTACTGGCAGCACTGTGCCCTGCTACCCACCCCCCCTCTTCAAGTCACTGTTTCTCCTAATCCCCAGTACTACACATAGAAAATAGGTGGAGTGGGCCATTCGGCCCTTCGAGCCACCACCGCCATCCCTCCCCTCACAGCCCTCATTATCCCCCAACAGTACCTCGAGCCTTCCTCAACACCTCTGACCAGCCCTCACTCGTGTAATGTTTTCACGATCTCACCTGACCTCCCTCTTCCTCATATGGAACGGTCTATCCTCAATAAAGGCCTTACCTTTGTACCTCTTTGCCCCCACCTCAACGAGTTCTGGAGCCGTCACCATGATGTTTTGTTCCACATGAAACCTTTATTCATCTCACTATTTCCTTCCCCCCCCCCCCCCTTCCTTACCTTATTTTTATTGAAAAGTGACACCAATTGTCCAGATTGCTTTGGTCAAAAGAAATCTGACTGGGTTTCCTCTAGCAGGAAAGAACACCAGGAAAAACAAGCAGATAATCCCAATTTCATGAGAGTCTCGGGCTCAGCAGTGATTTTCTCCATAGTCTCTCAACAGCCTTTCACATGTGCAGAGTTGTCTTTCAAAGAGTTTCCAGACTGCGGAGACATTCACAGAAGCCATATCTTGCTGTAAATATGGCATATAAATGAAAGTTATTTAGATGGTGCCTTTAACAAAGTAAAACCAACCGCACCACATAAGCTAGGCAAAAATGCTGGAGAAACTCAGCGGGAGAGGCAGCATCTAAGCTGAAGATGGGTCTCGACCCGAAACGTTGCCTATTCCTTCTCTCCATAGATGCTGCCTCACCCACTGAGTTTCTCCAGCATTTATGTCCACCCTCGATTTTTCCAGCATCTGCAATCCTTTCTTAAACACCACATAAGCTAAGAGTTATCAATTTAGACCAAGCAACAACAAAAAATATTGGACCAAATGACCAAAAGATTGTTAAAAGAAATTAAAATGTCTTGTTCATATAAACAAGCTTCAAATTATTCCTGTGAAACACATTTACAGCATTTAAAGACACTGCATAAATATACAATTAACATAGTAAATCATTCCAAATCATTACTGGAGAATTATCAAACATAATATTTAGCAGAGACACATAATCAATGGTTCTTTATTGTCACGTATGCACATCACAGTGAAGTTCTTTTGCACATCCCATAAATGCACAGTGCCGTTTAAAGAAAAAAGTCCAAAGTCCGGCCCACATGCTGGAAGTCCTGGAGTGCCCCAATCAAGGTAAGCCCAGGTAAGCCCCAGGCTGCTACAGAGGCCCGCGACCGGACGGCCATCTCCTCGCTCAATCGACTGTTTCCTGGAGCCCCCTCCTGCAGCTGACCTTGAAGGCGCTGGAGGCGATAACCCCAATTCCTCTCCTACCCGCCCACTCCTTACACCCGTCGTCGCACACGGCTTCCTTGGCTCTCCAGTATTCGGGGCTTCTGAGCTTCCTCCTGTAGGCAGCGGCCAGCTGGGTCTCTGCTATCAAAGTCCGCCAGGCCCATCCATGCCTAATCAGCCGCCCGGTCTGTCCTTGTTCGTGCATGGTTGCCGGTTGTTCCGTTAAGCCGTCGGGGCCATTCTTATTCTCGACAGACCACCGGTTGTGCACGATGGCCGGCAGGTCCATATTGTATGCCGCTGCAACACCTCACAGGAGCTCCCCCTTCTGCACTTCCGCCGCACCTCGCGGGAGCTTCCTTTACAATAGGATAGGTGTGCAAAAGCTTAGTCAACTGGTTAATAAGCTGTAAGGAGGCAAAGAAGTATAGGAGGTGAAGGCCAGCTCGGCCATGGTTTGGCCTCCAACTGTTGAAACTCAGGGGTGGCCAAGCCCCTCATAGCTACAATAAAATAAATGTAAAGAGGTTCAATGGTCTGTGGGCTTCACTTGATCATTAAGCAGTTATGGAAATGATGGTTTGCCATTTGGAACGTCAGATTTTTCCTCCGAATTGATACCAGGGCCTGATGATTCAATCCAATGCCCTCAATAGCTAAGCACCCACAGCCTCCAAAGAGTCAACTTGTGGCAAGTTAGAAGCTCTCCATAGTTTGTTCTTTGCTTTTCAGTTGATCCAAGTAAATAATGGAAGAAACCATTTATATAATAGCATTCACAAATCGGTTCCAAGGCCTTTTACCGTTACTGAAATATACTTGAGGTGTAGTCACCATAGTAATGTAAGAAACGTGGCAGTCAATTTGTGGACAACAAGCTCCCAGAAGCAGTAATGACTGGGATTATCTCTTTCTGTAATATTGCATTGAAGGATATTTACTGACTAGGTCTCTCCCTACTTGATTTTGAAATAACAATATGCAATTTTATTTTTGTACATCGAGGAAACCTGGTGGGATACGGTCATCATTCTATGTAGCTGGCGTAATGTATTTTATATATGAGGTGAAATAGCTAAAATGGAAGTAATTTAATCTGTTACTAACAAAATGGGAGTCAAAAGATATTCAATTAGCTGTTTAATGGAAACTTAAAGAATAAAAAAACAAATGCACATATTGGTCAATTGAGCCAACGTAGCAGGAATTGTTACTGTGTGCAATAACTTATCAGGTTAGCCATTGGATATTTAGTTTATGTGCAGAAAATGTGATTTTGACTAGATGTATTTTGTTATTATATGACTATATAAAATAATTCATAATGCACTCAAAGTTAAATTGCATGTGTTATAAAAAACAGAAAACTCTATATTGGAATGGTGGTGCAGCGGTAGTTTCTTCCTTACAGCGCCAGAGACACGGGTTTGATCCTGACTACGGGTGCTGTCTGTATGCTGTTTCTATATTCTCCCCATGACCTGCGTGGGTTTTCTCCGGGATGTCCTCCCACACTCCAAAGACGTACAGATTTGTAGGTTAATTGGCTTGGTATAATTGTAAAATTGTCCTTGGGATAGTATATGGGGTGATCGCTGGTCGGCGGATTCAGCGGGCCGACGGGCCTGTTTCCACGCCGTATCTCTAAAGCCTAATGATGGAAGCTCACCTGTACATATCTGTTAAACCTGCAGGAAAATGCCCTTTGAACTCAAGAATGTTTAAAGAAAAATAAGCCTAAATTTAAATATTCAGTCAGAAAATCCACCCCACCCAAAGCAGCATGGCTAAAGATTACACCAAACATAAATGTGACGCAGTAAAGCCTTTACACATGCCTCAGGATAAATTCAAACACATTAATATCACTCTAGCAGATAATACTGTGCACCCAACTGCATAGTTTATGAGATATATATCATGGTTGGGTTGAAACATGTTACAAGGCTGTTGAACTCTGAGAATTATCATCATCATCATAAATTTTCTCACTCCAACACACGTTCAATGTGTGTACATACAGGTAACCCTTTGATTAGAATTAAGCCTTCTGTAATCTGCCAGGATAGTTTTCCAAATAGAGCAACATGTTCCATCTCGTGACCAAATAAAATTGGGCAAAGTCATTTGAATCAAAATATCCCCTTTTAAGGAGGCGACAAGGCTTCACAACAGCTAACTTCTATCATTTGTTTTCTTATTATAGAAACATTTAACTTAGTACTTCAACTATGCCCACTGATCAAGTTCTTAAAATTGTAGTATTAAGCCACTACTTTTTCACCACTTATTATTTAACTTACAGAAAATAGTTTTTTACAGGAAAAAGTCATGCTTTTTTGTTGCGTGCTATCCAATCAGCAAAAAGACTATAAATGATTACAATCAAGCCGTTCACAGTGTACGTATACAGGATAACATTTAGTGCAAGATAAAGTCCAGTAAAGTCTGATAAAAGATAGTCCGAGGGTCCCCAATGAGGTAGGTCAGTTCCGCTCTCCAGTTGGTGATAGGACGGTTCAGTTGCCTGATAACAGCTGTGAAGAAATTCTCTCTGAATATACACTTCTGGTATATCCCAGGTATATACACTTCTGTATCTCGTCCTGATGGGAGATGGGAGAAGAGGGATTGACCAGGATGATTATGCTGGTGGACCTGCTGAGGCAGCACAAAGTGCAGATCGAGTTAAGGGAGGCTGGTTTGCGTGACAATCTGGGCTACGAATCAACTCTGTCATTTCTTGCGGTCTTGGATGGAGCTGTTCCCAATCCATGCTGTGATGCATCCCGATAAAATGCTTTATGTGGTGCATCTGTAGAAGTTGGTGAGAGTAGATGGGGACATGCTGAATTTGCTAAGCCTTCTAAGGAAGTAAAGGCATTTGTGTGCTTTCTTGGCTATTGCTTCAATATGGCTGGTCCAGGTCAAGTTGCTGGTGATATTTACTCCAAAGAACTTGAAGCTTTCAACCATCTCTACTTCAGTTCCGTCAATGCATGCCGGGTTATGTGTACTGCTTTGCTTCCAGAAGTAAATCACAATCTCTTTTGTCTTGCCGACATTGAAGGAAAGGATGTTCCCTTGGCACCAGGTTTCACGGTTCTCAATCTCGTTCCTGTAGTCCATCTCATCATCATTTCATATCCAGTCCACTACGGAGGTGTCGTCCATGTATTTGTAAATGGAGTTGGATCTGTATTTGGCTGCACATTCGTGGGTGTATGAGGAGTAAAGAAGCGGTCCAAGAACGCATTCTTGTTGAGGATTATCGCAGAGCATGATTTGAGATTAGGAGGAATAAATCATGCAGAATCCCTGAGATTAAGACCACAGGACTCGGAGAAAACATTTGCATGCTTCATCAAAGATCAAGTTATCAATCCTTGTTGGTTGCAAAATGGGAAGTTATCACAAGTACCACACCCATCCCAAGTAACAAACACATCCACATAGGTCATATTAAGTTATATCACAGAAACAAATTGAATCACAGCACATTCACAAAGGAAAACGAGTTATGATACATGAAGCCATTTTAATATTAATATTTTTGAATTATGGAAGTGGAGAGTGTCTCCTTAACACTAATATTTAAGCCATACAAATCTTAATTTTTAATGCATGCAATAAATAGGATAGAAATAAACTATTTAGCCCAACCAGTTTGCTCATGTTTCACACTGTCTTCCTCTTGTCTCAATGTATCTCTCATTTTTAACATATTCTATTATAGAAACATAGAAAATAGGTGCAGGAGTAGGCCATTCGGCCCTTCAAGCCTGCACCGCCATTCAATATGATCATGGCTGATCATCCAACTCAGTATCCCGTACCTGCCTTCTCTCCATACCCCCTTATCCCTTTAGCCACAAGGTCCACATCTAACTCCCTCTTAAATATAGCCAATGAACTGGCCTCAACTACCTTCTGTGGCAGAGAATTCCAGAGATTCACCACTCTGTGTGTGAAAAATGTTTTTCTCATCTCGGTCCTACAAGACTTCCCCCTTATCCTTAAACTGTGACCCCTTGTTCTGGACTTCCCCAACATCGGGAACAATCTTCCTGCATCTAGCCTAGTTCAACCCCTTAAGAATTTTGTATGTTTCTATAAGATCCCCCCTCAATCTTTTAAATTCTAGTGAGTACATGCCGAGTCTATCCAGTCTTTCTTCATATGAAAGTCCTGACATCCCAGGAATCAGTCTGGTGAACCTTCTCTGAACTCCCTCTATGGCAAGAATGTATTTCCTCATATTGCTCCTTTGTATTTACACCAAATCTCCTTGCGTACATGGAAACTTGAATAGTGGATACCAGTCTAATGGCCCTGTCTCACGGTGCGAGACCACCCACGAGTAATCCCAAGTGAAAGAGAAAAAAATAAAAAATAAATCACACTCGTGGTTGTCTACGAGATTCCAAGTTTATGTTCACGAGTTTAAACGAGTTCCCATGTGTATGTCTAAGTTTGCCGTTTACTTCTCATTTCTGCGATATACCAAATTCCTCTCCCGAGTTATCAAGTTCCTCTCCCGAGTTACTCTTGAGCCAACCGTGAATGAAGGTCTGTTGTAAGTATCAAATAGAGGAGCTGGACAGCATCTCATACAGTAAGTATATTCTGATTCAGTATTGAAAGTTATTCAATTTCAGAACTTAAAAAAACTAGGCAGGATCTCGGCCCCGCACTCGCTGCCAGTGTGCAGCAAGGAGGCGGTGTGGCGAAGCAACAGTGTTAAAGAAGACAACTCCATCCTGCGGCTTTGAGTTAAAGATAGAATCCAGCGCGCCGCATCTATTGATATGACCTACATAGGGAAATTGCGCACCGTCCAGTGCCAGAGCATTTATACTTATGATTTGTTTGAAACACACATCACGTAGTTAGAAGACCAGCGGGCGGAGGTTTGCTATATTTTAATTGAATTTGCTGCTAGGTGTACACACTGCGGGGAGACGGGAGATTAAATCTTTGAATGTCGACGGATGTCTCCTCGCCTGCTCGTTCGAAGCGGAATATATTTTTAGTTGCCTTTCATGCCGGGCTTTGGTTTTATTTCTTGTTTTTGTTTATTTGCACACACTTTTCATGTGTGAGCATGTGAGAAGTCCATGCCGGGTGGCGGCCGGCTGCAGCCACTGTTCTTTCGCATCAGATTGTTGGGAGACGGAGCTCAGAGTTCACCTCCTGAGCTGCTTTGGTGCCCAGGCGTGAGTTGAGGTGGAGGGAGGTAGGGGTGGGGGGGGGATGCATGGGCGTCATTAATCTGTCTGGGGTGACAAGGCTCTTGGGTTAGGCTGGGATCATTCTCTGCTCTTATCTCTCTCTTTCTGTGTGTGCATTAGCAGGGGGAAGAGCGGTCTACCTCGCTGAAGCACAAGACCTCTGCCACCTACCCCTTGCAGCCATCAACTTGTTTGTTCCTTTGGTGCGCCTCATCTGCCCTGCTCCCATCCCAGCCCTGCCCCAGCTCTCTGCCCCATTCTCTTGGAAATGTCGCTTCCGCAGCTGTAACAAGGAGGGGTCCGGCTGGCTGGCTTGGTGGGTGGGTGGGTGGGTGGGTGGGTGGGTGAGCAGGGAGGGGGAGTGGGAGTGGGTACAAACCACCAAATCCATTCTCAAAAGTCGGGCAGAGCCATGTAGAACTCACGGTTCCCTCTGCTTCATATACGTGGGAATTCCCTCAGTATTGTCACTTTTCACGCGTCCCGCCCGGTGTTAACTCAAGCCAAACCCACGAGTTACTCACAAGTCACCACGGTAAACTCAGGGCTACTACGTTATTACAACGAGTTTAAAAGTATCAACATTTTCCTTCAAGAGTATATTTGACTCGTGGAAATCTTTCAACATGATGAAAAATTTTCACGAGTTAATACGTTTCCCCGAGTACCTGACGTTGGCGTTACGAGTCGCTAAGTTACTTCCACGAGTTCCGACATATTCCCGCTATGATTACCACGAGTTTGATTTGTTTTTAATTCGGGATCACTCGTGGGAGGACTCACACCGTGTGACAGGTTTAAGTGGTTTGCAAGAGTCTTGTATGTTCAACATAAATTTTCAGATCTATTTCTCTGGAAATGAACCCCAGTGCTTTGTTTGCACTTTTGATGGTCGTGTTAATCTGTATATCTACTTGTTTTTTAAGTTAAAAAATAGCAAACAAACCTACCTGAAAATTAGGTTTCCAAGCAGAGCTCTCAATATAAACAAAAATTAAAAATTGCTCTTAATTTTAAAATAATTCAAGGATTACTGTACACTGCCCGTAAACCTGGCATGATTCACGGCAGCAATTTGTTGGAGGAACTGAGCAAGTCATGCAGCAACTGTGGGTGGAAAGGAATGGTTGACGTTTCGGGTCAAAATCATGCATCAGAATTATTTACAGATGCTGCTCAACCCGCTGAGTTCCCCCAAACGATTGTTTGGTGCTCCAGATTCCAGCATCTGCAGTCTCTTGTGTCTCCGTGAATCACAGTACACAGAGATAAGCCAAAGTAAGCAAGTTAACATCATGAGAAGACAAAAAATAAAAATGAGTAGAGTGAACCAAACTGTCCGGTTGGAACATTACTACCTCAGTGCAAATCTAGATCGGCAGACCGGCAAAGTAGACTGTTTTCACTATCAAATAACATGTGAGAAAACTGTAAATATAGCTACAATCCTTTAGCAAGAGTTCCAAGAAATATATCTTGATTTTCACATCCATTATTATGTGTATTAAATGATGGTATTATTTGTAACTTGCAACATCACCTAAACACAGCGACATAACGTCTTTGTTAACGAAGAAACTGCAGATGCTGGAGAATCGAGGGTTACACAAAATGCTGGAGAAACTCAGCGGGTGCTGCAGCATCTAAGGAGCGAAGGAGATAGGCGACGTTTCGGGTCGAGACTCTTCTTCAGGGACGTCTTTAATAGTGTTTGAAATGGGAACTGCCTTAAAAGTTCTAGATTTCACGCCGCAATCATCCAGCGAGTCAATCGAAATTTGGGATTCAATCAGAAGATTAAAAATATTAACCAGTTTGTATCTGGGACTTGGGTGAATAGAATGAAGTAATGGTATATCCACTTAACCCCTCAGATTAAAGAATTGATAACCAAATGCCAGAAATACAGAAATGCAAGCTCAGATACTGAATTCAATGTCAAATCAGATACAGAAAGCAAAATACAGGCAGAGGAAGAAAGATTCAAGATTCAAGAGAGTTTATTGTCATGTGTCCCCGCTAGGACAATGAAATTCTTGCTTTGCTTCAGCACAACAGAATATGTTAGGCATGACTACAGAACAGATCAGTGTGTCCATATACCATTATATAAATATATACACACATTAATAAATAAACTGATAAAGTGCAAATAAACAGATAATGGTGGTGGATATATGGAACAAGCTGTGGAAACAAACGGTATATGGAGGTATGTGTAAGAAGGAACTGCAGATCCAGGTATAAACTGAAGATAAGAAACAAAAAGCTGGAGTAACTCAGCGGGACATGCAGCATCTCTGGGGAGAAGGAATGGATGACGTTTCTGGCCGAGACCTACTTCAGACATTTTAAAGACTTTTGGACTGGTTCATGGATAGGAAAGATTTGGTGGGATATGGGCCAAATGCAGGCAGGTGGGACTAGTTTAGATGGGGCATCTTGGTCAGCATGAACAAGTTGGACCGAAGGGTCTGTTTCCATGGTGTATGACTCTGATTCTATATGGAGATCGGGGCAATAACAACAATTGATCACAGTTAAAAAGAAAGACTAAGTTGAAGAAGCCATTAATTTATTTACAATCACCAATAAAGCTGAAGAAATGAAAGTGGGCATTTGTGTACATTTGTTTTTAGTGCCCAGGAGGTTTCCACCTGTTGGTCTCGTCAGCAGCTATGGCATCAGGACAAGAACAACTAATGTTCATAGCTGGAGAACTGGAGTGTGTTCTGCCACAACACTGACCTCTCACAGTCCATTGAGGAACACCGCGCCTCATACCAACAAGCAGATTTTCACACTTAACTCATATGCGCTGCTAATTCTGATGGGCACTTCAAAGTACTGCTACATTCTCTTATTTATAGAAAAACAAATCAGATCCAATCTGAATTAGTCACACGTTTTGGAAACATGGACTAATTCAAGTTTCATACTCCATGCTTAAATCAACGACATCATAAAATGCTCTAAACTGAAAAAAAAAGCGTAATTAATCCACAAAGGCAAGTCCCAAGTGTGAAATGACACATTCGCTAATTTTGGCATCTACTCACAGTCTTTGGCACAATCTGTTTCTTAGGTTGACCGATCTTGAAAGGTATCCTGTAAAATATAATTTTGCAATTACTATTTCAGATCTGCATTTTCCTCGGACTCCACTTTGTAGTAATGTTCAGCTGTGGTTCCGTTCACAACACTTTCAACTGAGATCAGAAAGTTGGTGGTTCGGGTGCCTCTCTCGAGACGTCAGCACAAAAATCGAGTCTGGCACGCCAGCACAGCAGAGCAAGTGAAGGCAAGATCTTTCAGGTGAGGAGTTAAGCTGGGGATATTGCCATACCATTTCAGGTAGATGTAAAAGTCCTTTAGACTTTAGAGATACAGAGGGAAACAGGCCCTTCGGCCAAACGAGTCCACACTGACCGGCAATCATCCCATACACGAGCACTATCCTAAACACTGACCTACAAACCTGTATGTCTTTGGAGTGTGGAAGGAAACCGGAGCACCCTGGAAAAAAAAACACGCAATCACATGGAGGATGTGTAAACTCTGTACCCGGGACTCTGGCGCTGTCAGGCAGCAACTCCACTGCTGCCACTGTGTGCCCCCTCCCCCAATCTGAGAAGAAGCAGGGATGCAAATGTCCTGGCTAATATTTATCCCTCAATCAACATTAACAGAACAAAGTTTCTATTCATTTTCACATCATGTATCCACATTCTCCAAAGACGCTGCCTGACCCGCTGGTTTACTCGAGCACTTTGTGTCTTTTTCTGTAGACCAGCATCTGAAGCTCTTTCTGTGTCCTTTTTATTTCTCTCTTCCCCAGCTCGTTAGGGTCTTCAGTCTGACATAGTTTGTATTTAACTTCAGACTAATACAATATTTCAATGAAACTGTTGAGTGCAAAATGTTCACAGAAAGTATTCAAAATATATTGTCAGATAACAATAAATAGCATGATGCAAAGGAAAAGAATTAATATTAAACCGAAAAAGTAATTACTTTCACCTAGAATTGTTTTATAACTATGTGGTGCGGTTTTTAAATTACTGTAAAAGGGCATTTCTTAAATCTCTGTGGAATATTACATGATTTGCAGACTATTACATGATTTGTGATCCTCACAATTTGCAAATTAAACCAACAGGCCCACAACAAGAATATAAAGTCCACAGATATTAGCAGTTGAAGAACAAATAGTGTTATTTCCTGCAAAATGTTCAATTACATGAATGATTTTGCACACCAATTTTCAGAAATATTCACTTAAAAATCGTCCAAGACTGCTGCAACGTGACATTTTCAAATGGAAAATAAAAGCCGATATTCTGATGTGCTCCTAAAGGAGTGACAACCAGCATCGTGAAGAGCTATCCACTCTATCGCAATGTATATGCCTTCATTGGTATCACAACGTTAATTATCGAGTTGATGTCGCATTGCTGCACATGGAAGCTTGTTATGCATGACTGCGCTCCTGGTTTCCTGTATCACCACACTAACTGTCCTTAAGAGATAATGTACGCTACTGGCTGTATATTGTTTTGGGACAGAGAAGGTCATTTATGAATGATGCTATGTTAGGTGTCTAATGTTAATTTCTTCAAATCCCTTCAAAATACAATTTATACTCACTTCCGGGCAACTTCGCACACCAGGCAACATATGCTTTTACAAACAGCATAATCTACATCTGAATTATGGCGGCATCTTCTTGCGTATGGCGTGCACAGCCTAAAGTTGTAGGACAACTTGTTCTATTTGATCTTATTAGATTGTGCACGGCAGATTGATTGCATTCGTTGAAACAGGGCGGACCACGTGAAGGTTGCAATCTCCCACCCCATGGAGGCATCACACGCAGGGACACACTCGTCCTCCATTTCCGAAAGCGTAGCACTCACCGTGGTGATGGTGGTGGGAGGAGGGGGAGTTTTTTCCGATTACAGTCAATTAAAAACTAGAAGGCCTAGATTGCAGGTAAGGCACGCCATTTTTCACCAATGCAAACGCTTGCAATTTTTTTATATTTGTTCAATATAAGCACGGTCATTGCATGACACACATTATTTAATCTACACTGCCCCACTGTCATGCACTTGGGATTAGAAAATTCCAAGTACTTATACCAGGCACTGTTCAATAAATAGCATAGTCAATGGCCCAGTGAAAATATTTTCTAGTGCTAACAAAGTTGCTTAAAAATCAATGCAAGTTGTTTTGCTGCAATCCCTTTTAACTTGGACAAGTGAAGTGATAACGGTCAGTCAGACACTGACAGCTTAACATGCTACGATGATCGCTTCATCAAAGTGGACACAGAATTGCTACCCTTTCTACAACTTGGTGGCATTTTCTTTCCTAAATGCAGCTGGAGCTGTCATGTTCACATTGCACTTTCAGCTTTTATGTCATTGTTTTTACACTGATTTTCCGCTATTGGTTCCGGTATCTTGGGCCTCCACCAGCAAGCTATGTGCTGAACAATCGGCCTTTCTTTAACTAGAAGCCAGGGAGGCCAGTTTTTCACAGTCATTAGGATCTGACCGTGACCATGGCATGATCTTCGGGGGGAGAAAAAAAAAATCATTTGATATTCTCATGAAATGCCACGATTTGTGACATCAGTACAGCCCAATGATCTCACGCTGTGATCTCCCTCTGTTCATAAGACGGTGATAGCAATTTGCTTACTGATGCCCAGGTTTTGGAAATAGGCTATGGTATAGTTGACTGAATGTCACCATGTCAGGCAGCATCTCTGGAGGAAAAGGATGGGTCGGCACTCTTCTTCAGACTCCCGAGTCTGAAGAAGGGTCCCAACCAGAAAAGTCACACATCGTTCTTCGGCACAGATGCTGCCTGACCCGCTGAATCACTCCAGCACTTTGTGTCTATCTTCGGTATGAATCAGCTTCTGCAGTTCCTTTCCACACACATCTTTTATGACAGGTTCCACTGTATGACTTTCGTTGCTGCAGTCACAATCGTATCAATTGAAGATTCCAGCAGCATAAAAGATACCCTCTTCCTTTATTGATTTTGGCTATCCATATACTGCATGCAAGGTCTAGCCTAGCTATTGATTCCTCAGATAATGGTAATTAACATGCCCATACTACAGGCAGAAATGGATCATTTGGCCGAGTAAGCAAAATCAATACCTCAAGATGCGATCTCGCTGGCTTTCCACTCTGCACTGGACCACTTGGACATTAAGAACACACACACCAGGCTTCATAGACTGAAATTCAGAGTTCAACACTATCATCCACTCCAAACTTGTTACAACACTCAGGAAACTGGGTTTCTGCACATTATTTTGCAAATGGATTCACGACTTCCTCATCAGCAGAACACAAGCAATACGAATTGGAAACAACACTCCCTCCTCGATAGCCATTGGCACAGGTGCACCTCAAGACTCTGTGCTCAGTCCCCTGCTCCACTCACTCCCCCTATCACAATAGAGCTGCACACAATTCTAAATCCATCCTTAAATATGATGGCGACAACACCGTTGGACAAATTACGGATAATGATGAGCAAGAGTATAGGATGGAGATCGATCATCTGGTTGAATGGTGCCAGAACAGCAACTTTGCCATCAACATCAGAAAATCCAAGGAACTGATTGTTGACATTAGAAGAGGATGTTCTCAGGGAGGGAGTTCAGGCTTTTGACCCAGCGACCTTGCTTGTTGGGCAGCTTCCAGGAGATAACGTTCCTCTGCTTTCGCTGCCCTTGTGCTGGCTGTAACATTAAAGAATTGCATTCCAGAACCAGCTATTCCTCTCGCCAAGTTGTTCCAAAACAGTTGCATTGAAATCTACCCAACCATGTGAAAAATTGCCAACTATCTTCTGATAACAAGTCTGGCTAAATACCATCCAATCAACCTACTGTCAAACCTCAGAGAAGTGATGTAAAATGTCATAGACAACTCTGTCAAGCAGTAGGTATTCTCCAATAACCTGTTTACTTTCCCTGAGTTTGCATTTCACTCAGGTCACACCAAGATTTCGTCATGAGTGCACTAAACTTGGAAGAAAAAGCTGAATTCGAAAGGCAGGGAGAGAATGACCATCTTAAATTCAAGGTAGGTAGTCAAAAAGACACAAAATGCTGGCATAACTCAAGGGGGTCAGGCAGTCACGGTGGAGAACATGGAGCAGTAACATTTCAGGTCTGGACCCCTCTTCTCGTTTTTTTTTTGTAAACCACCATCTGCAGTTTCTTACATCCACATAGTAATTGTGAACAATCCTGGTGAACCAAAATCAATAGCATGAAGGAGAAAGAACTCCAACTGTTAGAATTAATAATGACACAAACGAAGATGGCTGTAGTGGTAGGTACATGATTCCAGCCCATGAACATCACTTCACAAGGGCAGAATCCGAGATCCAAACATCTATAGCTGCTTCTTCAATCATCTTCCACTTCTGACCATATGGAAGGAAATGTTTATTGTTGTACAATACTCAAATCCATTTGCTTCTCAACAGCAAATAAAGCACATGTGCCTGTATGCAGAGGTGCTCAAGTGATAGTTGGCATGGGTGATGGGTGGCAAGTAACTTTCATGCCATAAACCCATTTCCATCGAGAGATGGAGTTCCATTTCCAACAAGAAAGTGCAAGTACCATTCAATGGCATTAATATGATCCGACTCCCATCAAAATCCTGGTGATCAGCATTAACCAACTCAGACCAGCAGCAACAAGCAGTTCAAAGACTGGATATCCTGCAACAAGTGGCTCACCATCAGTATTTCCACCATCTATATAGCATCAGTCAGAAGTGTAATAAAATACCATTTAGCTGACTGGATAAGTTCAGCTCCCATTGCACCAAGGATAAAAGTAGCCCACTTCATTGACAACCATTCACTACCCTAAACTATGATTCCTTCCATCGCCAATGCACCTCGGCTCCTATGTTTGCTCGACTCAACAAAACACACAATTACGCACCTGTGCAACAGCACCACACTAACCCATAACGTCTACCACCAAGAAAGATAAAGGCAGCAAGCACGTGGGAATACAGACACCAGCTGTTTCCCTTTCAAGGAGCACAACAACCTGTATTGGAAATGTATCACCGTTCATTCATCGTCAATGGGTTTAGATGCGGGAGCTCGCCATTCAGCAGCGTTGTGGGAGCACTTCTGTCATAATGCAGTGATTTAAACAGGTGGCTCGCTACCGTACTCTCCAGGGTGAATAGAGATGAACACTAAATGCTGAACTTGCTAATCACATGGTCATCCTGAATAATGAATAAATGACCAGCACCAGATACTGGCAGAACGACATCTGAGATTGCAACGGACTCGAAGAAGAATAAATAAAACTTGTGTCGTGCTTGGAAATTAGTCTGGTTGCCAGGAAAGACCACGAATGAGAATTTTCTCAGGTTGCCTGTGGGTTCGGGGTGAAACCTATCTTCCAGCCATTTACTAATTTCCAATCCTCATTAATTCATCTGAACTCACTGACCGAACAATCTGTAGAAGACAGCTGAGCGCAGAGTAAAATTTGTGTTCCTTCATGAAGGCAGGTCTTTGTCATTAGTCCCAACTATGCTAAAAGACAATCGAAAACTGCAAGATACAGCATACAAGTTTTTTACCACTTCTTAAGAGTGTCAGAGGTCCATAAAGTAACTTCCACAAAGAAACAAAAGCAGGGCAACAAATAATGCCACTGTCCTCAGTACCAAGCCACAGTGCCAGATGAAATAAATGTCGCAATTTGACTTTTTGGAAGCTGGACAAAAACAGGCAACAATGGAACAGCTCTCAGATGCAAGTTATCCTGAAGAAGAGTTATTATTTTACACACTCACAGGACAGATGGAGTGCAGTTCAAACTAGTCTAGATTGTCTTAAATGCTGACCCGAGCTGTGATTATACACTTGAGATCACAGGGCAGCATATGGAAAATGAAATGTTTCAAATTCCTATTAATAATGAATAAAGTACTCTTTCATGATGTTACGACAAGCATTTTGGACACAGTGCATTTGCATGCACTTTTTTGCTATTGAAATGAGCAGAGGCTGCCAGCCATTCAGAGTTTTACCAAGGGCAATTGTATAGAATTATAGTGACAAACCTGCAATTCCAGTGGCCTCATGTTCAGATGCAAATAAGGTCACACAAACACAAGTAAGAAAATCAATGTTAAAGAATATTAAATTGTCAGGGAACATTCCAAATACCTCCGCATGGTCTTGGCATGCAGAGTTTAAAAAGTGAATTAACTGCATATTTTTTCTTCTCTCCAACTGAACACTAGTGATCGAGTACAAAAGCCTTCCCAAAAGAGATTGAGTATTAAACCATCATGACTGTGAACTGCACTTGCAACACCGTGGTAGCAAAACTTTGGTCTCAAATCCGATACCATTCTAACTTTCGTGCAGATGCACAAAACAACCACAGATCTTCAAGTTTCTCACCAATATTGGGTTCTTGTTCTGCAAAAGCTGCTGTTATAATACAAAGCACCGAATGTTCAATGTTTAGATAATGTCATTTGGTACCATCTAGAAACATCAGGAGTAGGCCATTTTTGCAAGATCAAAGTAGCAAAGAAAACATCAGATAAGCCAATGAATGGCCTCAACTACCCTCTGTGGCAGAGAGTTCCAGAGACTTCTGTTGAAGAAATTTTCTCATCTCGTTTAAAGGATTTCCCCCTTTTTCCAGAAAAGATGTGGTTATATAGCTGCCTTTGGCAACACTTTTATTATCCTTCCCTTATTTTCCATAAACTGAGGATGTAGTTATGAGCCAGCTGCATTACTTAAGTGAATCTCTTAGCCAAAAATATGGCCTTAACCGAGTCCCACTTGCTGTGATTTCTTCTGAAACCCCTCCATCTTGACAAAACGCCACAAGACGCCGTAAAAACACAAAATGCTGGAGTAACTCAGCAGGTCAGACAGCATCTCAGGAGAGGATGGATAGGTAACATTTCGGGTTGGGATCCTTCTTCAGCCAGATTGCAATGGGGGGGGGGGAGAGAAAGCTGGAAATAAAGATGGGGCGAGACAAAGACTGACAAGTGATAGGTGGATTCAGATGGGGGGGGGGGGGGGGTTGATAGGAATATGTGTCGACAAAAGCTAGAGATGAAATGATGACTTAAAACGGCGAGTTACTCCAGCACTTGGTGTTTTACTCAAGATTCCACCATCTGCAGTTCCTTGTGTTCCCACATTCTATGAGTCTATCGTTAGCTATCTATTCCAGTGTACACTTGACAATAATAAACCTATATCATCGTCTTTGCAGCCATATCCATCAATCCTGCCTGCCTGGAGACATTTTCAATGTGAATTCCTCAGAATGAAATGCAATTTGCAGTCTTCCAAGAAACTTTAGTAAAAGCAATATTTAAAAAGCTTCCTTTTTTAGGAAGAGGATTCCAGATTCAAATTGCCCTTTGTGGTGTCTCTGAACACGCTCACAAGTTAAACACAATTGGGCCAAGTAAAGGCGACGCTAGAACAGAACAGGCTGCAAATGGACATGGCCAACATTCTCTGCATGTACAGGATCCGAAACAATCTGATCAAACAGATATGCCAGACAAATCAGGATACTGACTGCTTGAAAATCTTTAAGGATTTTTTTACTCAAATCTACAGGAGAAAACCAATGAGGAAGTTAAAGCAGTAATGAAAACCAGCAGTGAATGCTATAACAAAGCATGATGACATCTCCCTGTTCCAGTCACAGCTCCCTTGGCATTTGGTTTCATGAACTGCAGAAATATGAATGGTCGGATTGATAAATAAATATATTTCAGAACAAACAAATTTCTACAATCTGTACATATACATTTGTCTAGCATTTACTGTTTACATCTGGGTGGGAATCTGAACTCTTTTTGTAGCTCAGCATTTGCTCATCTGGACAAAGGACTTGCAGTGCCATAGACCTCAGCAATCATGTGCTTCACAAAACCAGAGTTGACTATTCATTCCCTCCCCATCCCTTGTCCCACTATTAAACTAGATCACAAGTTAATGCTATGCGAGATCATGGCTGATCTAGTTTCCCTCTCAAATCCATTCTCCTGCCTTCTCTCCATAACCTCTGATGGCCCTCCTAATCAAAAACCCATCAATCTCCGCCTCAATAATACCCAATGTCTTGGCCTGCTTACCAGTTTGTGGCAATGAATTGTACAGATGAATTGTAAAGAAATTCCTTCTCATCTCCATTTTGAAGGTATGTCCTTTTATTCTGTGGCTGTGCCATCTGGTTCTAGACTCTCCCATTACTGGAAACCCCCTTTCCATTTCCACTCTACATAGGCCTTTCATTATCCTGCAGGTTTCAATTAAATTCCACCCATCCTTTTAAACTCCAGCTAGTACAGGCCCAGAACTTTCAAATGCTATAAATTAAAGCATCCGGAGAAAACCCACACAGCCACAGCAGGAACGTGCAAACTCCACACAGACAGCAGAAGCTAGACATTGAATCCAATACACCAGAGCGGTGAAAGAGCTGCGCCACTGTGCTGCCATTAGACATGCCCTCATGTCCTGGGCGCTACAACCATCATAAATTTGTTCTAACAATTCTGTCAACTTCTGATCAAGTTATAAACTTCACTGTTACAAAAGAATAGATGTTCATAATTATTCAAAACTAAAAGATGTATAAATATATTTTTCTCATTAGTTTATTCCTTGCAGCAACCTAAACAAAAACAATTATTACTTAAAATCTGGACATGGTTGCTACCAAGGGACTTTTTTATGTATGTGTTCCAACTTTCACTGGCCAGTTTTGTAAAGGGATGGCTCTACTCACTGACACCACCAACAACAATGAAGGATTTTGAAGTAATCACTTCAGAAATAAAAGGTATGTAGCAGTCATTATGAAGAAAAGGCACGGCAGATGCGGGTTTACCAAGGAAAGACACAAAATGCTGGAGTAACTCAGCAGATCAGGCAGCATCCCTAGGGTTCATGGATACGAGATGTTTTGGGTCGGGGCCTTTCTTCGTATCTTTCTTCCGTATATTTGTATACAGAAACTTCCACAAAGAGCAATCAAGTTTTTTTAAATGCGATGATAACCAAGATATATATTTGCCCCTTCTACTCGTCAAAATAATCTTACGGGTACTTTTACACCAAACAGAGATTCCAGTTAACATCTCGTGTGAAAATAACTGCACTCACTCAGTTTCCCACTGAAATTTTAAAAACTCAGATTATGTGCTTAAATCTATTGCGTGCTCTCTAAAGCCCTTGCAACTTCCCAGTACTTTACTATAATCCCTACATACTCATGACTGTATGACCAAGCTCAGTTCCAACTCCATCAACAAGTTTGCAGATGGCATGATTGTGAAGGCCGGATCACAAACAATGATGAGATGGAGTACAGAGAAGAGAAAACCTAGCATTACGGTGTCTCGTCTATTAACTTTCCCTCAATGTCAGCAAGACAAAGGAGCTAGTTATTGACTTCAGGAAACAATGAGGAATAAGTGTAAGCAGGAACTGCAGATGCTGGTTAATGCTGAAGTAACTCAGTGGGTCAGGCAGCATCTCTGGAAAAAAGGAATAGGTGATGTTTTGGGTCAAAACCCTTCAGCAGACTCATTGGGGAGTACATGTCCCAATCAGCATCAATGGTGCGAAAGTGGAAATGGTTGAGAGCTTCAAGTTTCTTTGCATTATTATCAATGATGTCATTGATCAATCACATTGATGTGACAGCAATTGTGAAAGCAAGCATGCCAAACATCTACCAAATGACACCATCCATCTAGATGGACATTTTGAACTTGCATCCAAAAGTCTCTCCAAATAACAATACTCCCAAGGTTCCTGCCATTTACTCTATGTGTTCTGCCAGCATTTGATACGCCAAAATGCATTACCTCACATATGCCTGGATTATTAATTATGGCAAGAAAATTGATTAAAAAACATGTAGACTGCATCCTTTAATGGCCTAAGCACGGAATTCAAGAACTGGGATGTTATCTAAAACTGCATCCCACATTTTGGACATGCTCCTGAATTGCCAAGGCATAAAAGGCGACAGACCAAGGACTGGTAAATGAGATTTGCAATGGTTGGCATGAATATGGCAAGCCAAAGGACCTAGTATATCCAACATTAATTGGGCTATAGCTTCATCACTGGGTATGACTCGAATCACCATATTGTAGGAAAGTTGCAATTACATTGAGATGGTGCAGAGAAGATTGACAAAGTGTTGCTAGGAGAAAATATATACTTATGAGAATAAACTGGATGCACATCAGCTGTTTTCTTGAAACTTTTAATTGACGTATAAAATTAGGAGTGGACGAGGCAGATTTAATAGAAAGGTCCCGTAGATTACTCCAATCCAGGTGAAAGCTTACTGGTACTGCTGGGAGGAAAAGTAACGAGATAGATTGAAGGAAATGTATCAATACTACAGCCTTACTAATGGGAAGCTGTTCAATCTACCGTAGCCACGCTATAGAACTACGATCACCCAAACTCAGCAACTGCACAATACATACGATGCTTGTATTTGCTCACTTGGTATTAGAGCTCCATCAATATCAAATCAGTCAGCTGAAGCGTACCAGAGGGTCTTTTGCACAACATATGCAGGTTAAAGGTCCTCAACCAATCTAACCCTGCTTTACAACACTGCCTCTGAAATACAGATGCAGTCTTGAAACATGGACAAGAGTCTTTTACCCACAGTAGGGGAATTAAGAAGCAGAGGACATAGGAAGCTGAGAGAAGAAACTAATACGTATCTGAGGGGTAGCCTTTTCACCCAGAGGGTTGTGGATACTTGGAACAAGCTGCCAGAGGCAGGCAGGATAACTGCATTTAAAAGGCATTTGGACAGTACATGAATAGGAAAGGTTTAGGGGGATATGGTCCGAACACGAGAACATGGGACCAGGGTAGGTGGGGCACTTTGGGCAAGTTGGGCCTGTTTCCATCCTGTTGGACTCAATATCTTATTTGGCCCTCCTGCTCCATCTATGGCCTCATTGGCCACCTTACAACACTCAGACTGGACTGGTAGTAAACCACCCTTAAACCCGATGGACTATTTCAGAAGAAGATACAGGAAGGATGTATTACTCTTAGTAGAAGGCTCAAAAATAAAGAACCCAAACGTCTGATGCAAGGATGAAACAGGAGATGAGGAAAATCATTTTCACCCAAAGGATAGTGAGGTTGTGAAGTCACTATCTAAAAGGATGGTAGAAGCAAGAACAATACATACATTTAAAGAGTAGTTGGATGTGTGCTCAAAAAGCTACAACCAACTGAGATACAGACCAATTGATGGAAGGTAGGAACAAGCCAGGGAACCCTTTACTACCCTGCATAGATGTGACAAACTGAAAGGCATCCTGTGTTGTAAATTTTCTGTAATTTTCTAGGTTTGAATTTACGTGCCATTCTGCTGACACAACAAAGCTCATGTCAATGATGACAGAAATTACATAACCCCCATTCAATATTCACATTTATAGCCTTATCATCTTGGCTAGCTCCTCAGGACCAAGGATGAATTTTTTTGCACTCTGGTAGGTGGGCTATGACGTGGCTATCAAGGACAAAGTGCGAGCAGCAGCTCCTTCCATAGATAGGGCAGGCTTTGGCCGACATAGGTGAGCAGGTGGTGAGGTGGACCGCGACACATATGGAGCGGAGACTTTGTGCATCCTGGCTTCATTGTCTCGAAATTCTCAATACTGTCCCAATGCTCCTTCTCCACTTTGAGCACTCGTGGCATCCGTAAGACAAAGGTCCTCGATCAACATAGCCCCTGATAATAAATGGTCAAGCTGACACCTCTCCACATACCTTGGGTTCCATTTCAACAAAGATAGAAAAAATGATGATATTCACCAATGCCTTCAATGTCGATTGGTATTTGAACATCAAAACCACAGACTTGGCACAAACCTCAGTCTATCAGACAACAGCGTTCCCTGCTCTCCTATAATTATCTGAAACCTGGATTTCCGATAGCAGGCATCTCAAGGTGCCGAAAACAAAATGCCAGCAATACTAAATGCATTATTACAGGCATTGTGATCAGCCATGATCACAATGAATGGCGATGCTGGCTCGAAGGGCCGAATGGCCTCCTCCTGCACCTATTTTCTATGTTTCTATGTAACACCTCAAACGTCAAAAGTAGAAATATATATAATTTCCTCTTTCCTCACATACGATGAATATGTCCTCTAATCAAGTTAACAAAATCCATTTGGTTGTTCTGCATACTCCTTGTGGTTTAATTCCAATGCAGGTTAAAGTATACGCTTGTGAACTGTTTTCCAAACAATTCAATATATTTGTTTTGTTCTTGGACAATCTCATCAAATTACCTTACAAATGAGAGCATTATTACTATTGACAGTAAGAAATGATGTACAGACCACTTCACTAACACGGCACCTCATATTAAGAAGTGCTTTCCCCAAGATCCGAGGGGTTAGTCAATGGTTCAATTGCACTTTATTGTCACATGTACCCAAGTACAATGAATACTTTTGGGTACATGTTGGAGACTTAACTTGGCCATAAAGACCCATTGTCCTGGCCCCTCTTCCAACCCGCCGAGCATAGTAAAGCACTGCCCCTCCCTTCCAAAAGTATCGTGCCCCCCTCCACGCCATTGTAATCGGATCTTATAGAAACTTACAGAATTCTTAAGGGGTTGGACAGGCTAAATGCAGGAAGATTGTTCCCGATGTTGGGGAAGTCCAGAACAAGGGGTCACACAGTTTAAGGATAAGGGGGAAATCTTTTAGGACCGAGATGAGAAAAACATTTTTCACACAGAGAGTGGTGAGTCTCTGGAATTCTCGGCCACAGAAAGTAGCTGAGGCCAGTTCATTGGCTATATTTAAGAGGGAGTTAGATGTGGCCCTTGTGGCTAGAGGGATCAGGGGGTATGGAGAGAAAGCAGGTACGGGATACTGAGTGGATGATCAGCCATGATCATATTGAATGGCGGTGCAGGCTCAAAGGGCCGAATGGCCTACTCCTGTACCTATTTTCTATGTTTCTATGTTTCTATGTGGCCCTTGTGGCTAGAGGGATCAGGGGGTATGGAGAGAAGGCAGGTACAGGATACCGAGATGGATGGTCAGCCATGATCATATTGAATGGCGGTGCAGGCTCGAATGACCGACCTATGGCCTACTCCTGCACCTATTTTCTATGTTTCTATGTAACAGGGGTATGGAGAGAAGGCAGGTACAGGATGAGTTGGATGGTCAGCCATGTCATATTGAATGGCCGTCCCCTGTTGGGGTCTGCTCCCTCCTCTTCCCCCCCCCCCTATCCTAAACGCAGATCCCAGCTGGAGGCCCGGAGTTAAGGACACGCCCTCTGATAAGGGATATATCTTCCACCTTTGCGACTCTGCCACCACCCTCACCCTGAGTCGCCCACCCGCCCTGCACCAGATGCTCCGCTGTAGGATCTTTGCTGTAAACCTCTCGCCACCAACTCTCCCAGCCTGAAGCGAGGGACGGCCCTTCTCTTCGCTTCTGCCCCCTCACCCCTCACCTCGGGCCGGGACAGCGGCTCCGCTCTCCCCTCGCACAGTTAGACAAGTTGGTGGCGGTCGCCTCTCGCCCCCACCACCCCCGCCTCGCCCCCGCCGGGCCTGACCGGACTCACCAGCTCATCCTGCCCGCCCGCTGCCTCCGTCCGTCCGTCCCGTCGCTGCCGTCAGCGCGTCACCCGCCGACGGGGTCAGAGGGCACAGGCTCGCCGCCGATGATGCGCCGGGCCCCGGTTGCCATGGCAGCCGCTCCATCCGCGCTCAACATCAGCAAGAATCTCTCTTCTCCAGCTAGTTTCGCCGAAGAAGGGTCTCCACCCTCTCTCCAGAGATGCTCACCGTCCCACTGAGTCACTCCAGCATTTTGCCCACACGGTTTAAATCAGCATCTGCAGTGGGTGGTGGGGGGGTAGATTGCAACCTTCACGTGGTCCGACTAATGCAATCAACTCGACGTGCACAAACGGAAGATCAAATTTGACAAGTTGTCCAACAACTTTATGCCCCTGTCCCACTTAGGAAACCTGAACGGAAACCTCTGGAGACTTTGCGCCCCACCCAAGGTTTCCGTGCGATTCCTGGAGATTTTTGTCCGCTGGCAACCACCTTCAACTAGCATCGCAACCAGCTTCGACTAAAAAATTACCGATTTTTGAAACGGAAACCGCTTTCGACCATTAGGGAGACTGAAGAAAACCTCCAGGAACCGCACGGAAACCTTGGGTGGGACGCCAAGTCTCCAGAGATTTCCGTTCAGGTTTCCTAAGTGGGACAGGGGCATAAGGCTGTGCACGCCACACAAAAGAAGAATAAGCATCTGCAGTTCCATCCTGCTAGTTTCACTGCCCTCCTGGTTAATTTTACTCATTGTATGCCTCCCTGTCACGTTCCTTTCAGCCAACGATGAACCATTCTACGTTTTCCTTTGATCAGCACCTGTTTTGATCTGTCGTGTTCACACTTCACGCATCCACATGTCTCCAGTCTCCCTCTCCCTTGACTCTCGGTGTGAAGAAGGGTCTCGACCCGAAACTTCGCCCATTCTTTCACTCCAGAAATGCTGCCTGTCCCGCTGAGTTACTCCACCATTTTGTGTCTATCTCAAGTTTCCCTCTCCCCAGACCTTCCATCTGAAGAAGGGTCTCGACATGAACCATCATCTATTCCTTCTCTCCAGAGATGCTGCCTGACCCGCTGAGTTACTCAGGCATTTTATGTCTATCTTAAGAGTTAATGGTGTTTTTTTCCTGGACTTAGCTCAGCTTCGTGCACCTCCAAAGCCGAAGAACCAAAGCGATTTGTGGGAAGTCATTTTATTCTTCCTCCATGATCTACAGTGCGCTGAATGCAAAGGCGCAAGAATCGGAATCAACAGGAACTTTTCAAAGGGAATTGGATAAAGACTGGCAAAAGAAAGGGGTGTGTAGGAAGGAACTGCAGATGCTGGTTTTCCGAAGATAGATGTACTGCAGCAAGTATCCCAATCAGTTGCCTGGAACAGCAGTTGCCTGGAGCTGCAGAGAGTGGTGGTCTCAGCCTGGTCCATCACTGGAACAGATGTCTCCAGCATCGAAAACATCTGCATGAGTTGCTGCCTCATAAAGGTGGCATCTGTCATCAAGGTTCCCAACCAATAGGTTAAGGTCCTCTTCTCGCTGCTGCCTTCAAGCAAGAGGTACAGAAGCCTGAGGTCACACACCACCAGGTTCAGGAAGAGCTACCTTCCTACAACAATGGATAGGGAAGATTTAGAAAGATATGGGCCAAATGCAGGCAGGTGAAATGGAGCATCTTGGTTGGCATGGGCAAGTCGAGCTGAAAGGCCTGTTTCCGTGCTGTTAATTCAATTATTTAAATTAATTTTAGAGTACATTTCTGTTAATCTAGCACTGTGAAGGAACCGAGGCTTGGGTGAGTGGAAAGGAGCAAGGGGTGGCCACGGCCTGGTCCATCACAGGTACTAACCTCCCATCATTGAAGGGATCTATAGGGGGCGCTGCTTCAAAAAAAGGCACTAATGTTTTATTTATTTCTTGAATTTTTTAGTTTATTATGTCATCTATGAGTTCTATACTTACAGACATGTAAGGCTGCTGCAAATAAGAAATTCATTGCCAGAGGAGGTAGTTGAGGCTGGGACTATCCCAACGTTTAAGAAACTGTTAGACAGGTACATGGATAGAACAGAATTAGAGGGATATGGACCAATCACAGGCAGGTGGGACTAGTATAGCTGGGACATGTTAGCCGGTGTGGGAAAGTTGGGACAAAAGGCCTGTTTCCATACTGTATCTCTCTATGACTCTAGGTGGGACTAGTGCAGATGGGACATGTTGGCCAGTGTGGGCAAGTTGGGCCGAAGGGCATGTTTCCATGTTGTAAGATTATGACATTATTGTTTCATTTTTGGTACACTTGACAATTAAACATTCTTGAGTTTTGGATTTACCATAGGAGAGAGAGTAAAACAGATCCAAAATCACAGATGCTGGCACACTCCCAGAGATAGTGGCCAAGTGGAAGTGTGCTCCGAGACAGACAACAAAAATACCAACGCACTCCCATGGTAATTGTGCAAATGTTGACACATTCAGAAAGGGCAAAGCTCGATGACACATATCCAGAAACAGACGCGAATTCCAGTGAGAGAGAGAGAGATCATAAGTAACAGTAGACTTGCAAGATAAAGTGTAAACAGTAGCACATGCTCAGAGAGAGGACAAACACTGGCACACTCTCGGGGGGGAGGACAAACAGTGGTGCACCCTCAGAGGGGAGACAAACACTGGCACAATCCCAGAAAGAGGACAAACAATGGCGGACACACAGAGGGAAAGATGGTTGCACGCATAGAGGACAAACAATGGGGCACACCCAGAGGGAGGGCAGACAATGGCACCTGCATGGAGGGAGCATAGATTATAGCGCACCCCAGAGGGAACATAGACACCAGCGCACCCCCAGAGGGAACATAGACACCAGCGCACCCCCAGAGGGAGGACAGACACTGGCACACTCCCAGAGGTATGACGAACACTGGCACATTTCCCAGAGGGGGAACACAAATACAATCACCGAGATTGCAAATCCCAGAACAATCAAAGGAGAAATTGTCACATTTCTGGCAAGTTCTCGGAAGGAGTCCCCCCCACAAATACTAACACGCTCCCATTTCATGAAAATACTGGCACATAATCATGGAATGGACAAAAGAATACTGACTCTTTAAGAGAAAACGCACGGATACTGGCACACTCCCAGACCACAAATACTAACACAATCCCAGATAAAGACCACAATTACTTGCACATTTTTAGAGAGACCGCAAATACTGGAAGACTCCAAGAAAGACTGTGAATGTACATGTCCTTCCAGGAAGAGCACATAGGTTGATAAACGCTCAGCGGGTGTGTGTGAATGCCAAAACACTCCTGGAGGGTGCGAGTTAAAACAAACACTCCAAAGGTAATAGATAGGTACTGACACATTCCAGGAGAGGGTGCAAATATTAGCAATTCCGACAGTGATCCCGGAAGTACGGGCACATTGCCAGGAAAAGACCACAACTATTCACATACACACATTGGAGGGACTGCAAATACTGAACACACCCAGTGCAGGTGTGTAAATAATGACACACTCCCATAAGATGTGCACAAGTACCGACTTACTCCAGAGAGTGGGCAGACACTGGCACTCTTCCACAGCGTGGGCACGTACTTGTATGCTGTAACAGAGTGGATGACTACTGACATACTCGCAGAAAGGCAGCACAAATACTAACAAACATCCCAATTGCCAATTGCCGACACATTTCCAGAGCAAGTGTTCAAATACTAACACACACTCAAATACTAACAAGCACTCCTGGAAAGAACCCAACAAGACAATCGCACTTCTGGAGAGAAATTGCAAATACTATCACATTTCTGGTTAGACTGTAAATGAAGGCAAACTGCTGGAGAGAATTCACACTGACTTACTGAATTACCTCATGGTGTAAAAAAATGCTGATATTCCCGAGGGTGCGCATAAATGTTGACACACCCTTAGTATGTGTGAATAAATAAGGTGTATTATATATATATAATGTGTGTGTGTGTGTGTATGTATATATATATGTGTGTGTGTGTGTGTGTGTGCGTGAATATATGTATATATATGTGTGTGTGTGTACATACCTATAAATATATATGTGTGTGCGTATATAACATATCAGACTAAGTGGGACCCGTTGGGTCCCATGTTCACACGGGAGGGCTGGTCCCCCAATGCAATATTCCACCTCTCCACTAATTTCAATATTGCAGGCCAGTGGGGAGAGGGCTTTCTGGAGCGCTAGTACGGGTGTTGTGGGCCGAAGGGACTGGTTTCCAGAGGTCTAGTTTGGGCATTGTGGGCCGAATGGATTATTGGGCTGGCAGCTCAGTCAATCAGGCCTGGTGGACTGGCAGCTCAGTCACTGAGCTGCCACATGAAGGAGGAAAGTCTATCCTGGCCTGGATCTCACAGGAAGCCAATGAAGGGAGGGAGAAAAATACTGGATTTAATACTTGCAGGGGAAATACCTACTGATGGACCAAAGAGACTCTTCTTGGGCTTGTACAGGCCTGATATGCCGAATGGACTTTAAAAAAAAATTAAATCTCAGTGAAAGGCACTTTTTCTGGACTTTTCCTAGCCTGGCACGGGCCTTTTTTGGCCAAAATGCTCCTCCTGGGCTAATATGGGCATTTGGGGCAAAAGGGACTGGTTTTTGGGCTAATAGGCGCCATGTGGGACAAAATGAGTGGTTTCAGGTAGGCCAGACAACTCATTTCCTTTCCATTTCAAGCACAGGGCAGGCCAACGCCACCTTTAAATTTAAATTTCCTTTCCATTTCAAGCACAGGGCAGGCCAACACCTCATTTCAATTTCAATTCCATTTCCAGCACAGGGCAGGCCAACACCCCATTTCAATTTCAATTCCATTTCCATTTAAAGCACTGGGCAGGCCAACACCTCATTTCAATTTCAATCTCCTTTCCATTTCAAGCACAAGGTAGGCCAACACCTCATTTAAATTTCAATTTCAATTCCATTTCCATTTCAAGCACAGGGCAGGCCAACACCTCATTTAAATTTCAATTTTAATTCCATTTCCATTTCAAGCACAGGGCAGGCCAATACCTCATTTCAATTTCAATTCTGCTTCCATTTCAAGCACAGGGCAGGCCAACACCTCATTTAAATTTCAATTTCATTTCCATTTCAAGCACAGCCAAACAACTCATTGCATTGTCATATAATTTCCAATTTTGCATTGCAGTTTCAGGCACAGACAGGGCAGGCCAAACAACTTATTGCATTGTCATTTCATTTCCAATTTTGCATTGCAGTTTCAAGCACAGGCAGGGCAGGCCAAACAACTCATTGCATTTTCATTAAGGACTAACAAATCATTTATTGCAAGTACATTGCAGATTCACAGCTTAGAATCACAATTGTGATCTCTCCCTTGCGATCTTCCAGAGTGACTGACTCGCGTCTAGGCATCCCAGGTTTTATAGTTCTACCCCTCTCAGAAGGGGCGTTATCTTCATAATGGTGATTGACAGGTAAGAGGACCAATCAGCTGATCTCAAGATTTTTTAAACATTCATAACTTTTTTATTTTTAATCGATCTAAAAAATCCTCAGGGCTGCCTCAGTGGAGGAGGACTGTGAGCAAGATGGCCAAAAATCATAGTGATATATGTTAACTTTTTTTCCTAAAATCAATATACAGCGCAGACAGGAAGTCGTCAAGATGAGACTTTTAGTTATATAGATTAACACGAAAAGGGCAGCCACAGTGGCGCAACGGTAGAGTTGCTATCTTAAAGCACTTGCAGCACTGGAGACCCGGGTTCAATCCCGACTTCGGGTGCTGACTCTGCGGAGTTTGTACATTGTCCCTGTGACTGCTATTTTTCTTCAAGACCTTCGGTTTCCTCCCACACTCCAAAGAAGTACAGGTAATGTATGTAGGTTTGGTGTTTGTGTAAATTGTCCCTAGTGTGTGTTGGATAGTGTTAATGTGCGGGGATTGCTGGTCGTTACGGACTCGATGGGCCGAAGAGCCTGTTTCCGAGCTGTATCTCTAAACTAAACTAAACTTATGCATAGTACACATGTGTTTATATATGTATATATTAACAAGTGCTAATCTACTCCCAGAGTGGGCACAAATGCTGCCACATTTCCAGACAGACTGTGAAAATACACATTCTGGCAACTTTCAATCTCCAGAACTTTTTCAAATGATAAATACACCTTCCTAGAAGTTTTATTACACAAAGCTGTTTTCTATGCATTTTGCAATGAAACAGGATAAAGGGCATTCATATATAACAAGTAGGATCAGGACCATTCTGCCTTCATGCCTGCTTTGATATTCAATAAGAATTTCAATATTTCATTTCACTGCAAGTAAGAATTGAATTATTCCGTTTCAGCACATATGACAATAAAACACTCTCAACTCTCACTTGAGATCATGAATGATCTTATGCTTCAATGCTACTCTCCTGTGTTAATCCATGTCCTTTCATTTTCAGAGTCTCCAAACAAATCTCAAGCTCTTTTTTGAATATACTCAATGACCTTGGTGGGCATATGGAACAAGCTGCTATAGGAGATAGTTGTGGCAGGTGCTATAAAAAACACTTGGATAGGTACATGGATAGGATATGGCCCAAATGCTGGTAAATGGGACTAGCGTAGATGGAGCATCTTGGTGGCATGTAGTGAGTTGGGACATTGGACCTGTTTCATTGCTGAATGATTCTATGATTCTATGGCACTGGTCACATAATCATTCATTACATTCATAATCACTACTCCCCACTCCCCACCTTTCATCAGTCTCCATCCCAGAAATTAATATGGTAAACCGTTGTGGTATCCTGACTATCTTAGGTAGAGGGTAGCTGAACACAGTTCCAGCTCCATCTTTCAATATGTGATGATTCCACCATCGTCATTAGCACCATTACTCTCAACGTCAGTAAGACCATGGAGTTGATTGTTGACTTTAGAAGAAGAAAGCACGGGAACCACAAATTGTCTTCATTAGGAGGGCAGAGGTGGAGAGAGTCAATAACTTTGTTGCAGGGCATGCATTTCTCTGAAAATCTGTTGTGGACCCAGCACATTGATGCAATCATTAAGAAAGCCCAACAACATCTCTATTTCCTCAGAAGATTGAGGAGATTCGGTATGTCGATGAATACTCTCTTGAATTTACATAAGTGTCTGGTGGAGAACATATTGACTAGTTGCATCATGGCCTGGTTCGGCAACTTGAACCCCCAGGATCGAAGGGGATTAAAAAAGTAATGAATACTCACAGGGCACGGGTACTGTCCTCCCCACAATAGAAGAGATCGATAAGAAGTGCTGCCTCAAAAAGGCAGCCAGCATGATCAAGGACCCACATCACTCTCTTATTTTACTTCTGCCATCAGCAAGAAAGTACAGGATTCTGAAAACTGTGACTTCCAGGTTCAGGAACAGTTTCTTTCCAAGAACTATTTAGCTATTGAACACTACAAACACCAGCAAACCTTCAAACTATGACATGTCTTGGTTGCACTACGGACTTCGGACATTTGTTATGCACTGATATTGTTTTTTTAATTTATTGAACTTTTCTTTTATTGTTATCTATTGAGCACTGTGCGTGCGGACCTGTTGTGCTGCTGCAAGGGCCTGTCCCACTTGGGCGTCATTTGTGCGTCATTTAAGCAACATCCTAAACATTGGTTGGCGCATCGTGACTTGCGCATAACACGAGCATGACATGCACATGGCGTGGCATGGTGGCGTATGCAGTGACGAGCGGTTGCGCGCGGCGCCCCAGGATTTTGGGATGCCCAATATCCTCGCTCGCCACCTGCGTGATGCGGAAATGACCCCCAAGTGGGACAGACCACTTGGTACATATGACAATTCAACACTCTTGACTTGACTCACGTACTAGGAGACAACTGCACGCTGAGATTCATTGTGCAAAACCATACTGTGGTTTATCTGCCTCCTCTTTTTATTAATCAAGAGGTTCTTGTCATTCAACTGAACTTCATTGACTCCAAATGAAGAGGTGAGGAGGTCACAGTTTCCATTACAAAGGAAGGCCACCACTTGTATTGTATTGTATTGTATTGTATTGTATATCTTGTTATCATTTTTCTGAGTACTTACATACCCAGAGGAAAACGAAAAAACGTTTCTCAACCAGTGTGCGGTAAAAAATAAAGATTAAAAGTACATATTCACGAGTTTCGATCGGCAGTGGCACGACAATGGCTCTGCTTCAGTGTGTCCAGGTTGGTGTTTGGTGCGCGCAGGGGGCAAAGTCCGTTTATCAGTCTTATAGCCTGCGGGAAGAAGCTGAGGAGCATTCTGCTGGTTTTGCAGCTGATGCTCCTGTACCTCTTCCCAGATGTCAGGATGGAGAATATGTGATGCGATGGGTGGTAGGGGTCTTTGATGATGGAGATGGCTCTGCTAATACATCTCTTCCTGTATATGTCCAGCAATAAAGGGAGTGGAGCACCAATAATCCTGCTGGCGGTCTTCACAATCCTGTCCAGTTGGTACCGTTCGTAAACCTTGCAGCTCCTGAACCAGGAGGTGATGCCATCGGTTAATGTGCTCTCGATTGTCCCCCTGTAAAAAGTTCGTAGGTGTGCAGTGGGGAGACCTGCTTTCCGTAGTCTTCGGAGAGGGTGTAGTCGCTGCTGGGCTCTCTTGACCAGTGCTGTGGTGTTGGTCATGGACGTCAGGTCATCTGACAGATGGAGTCCTAGGAACTTCACACTGCTGACCCTTTCCACATCAGCTCAATCGATGTGCAGAGGTGTATGGCGTTGTTTTCCCGCCCTCCTGAAGTCAACCACCATCTCCTTCGTTTTTCCCACGTTGAGAATGAGGTTGTGGGATTTGCACCATCCTGTGAGCAGCTCCACCTCCATCCTGTACGCCAACTCACCATTGTCACTGATGAGACCCACCACTGTTGTGTCATCAGAGAACCTGTTGATGAAGTTGTTGTTGAGTCTAGCAGTACAGTCGTGTGTAAGCAGACTAAACGGCAGGGGGCTTAGGACACAGCCTTGGGGCGAGCCAGTGCTCACGGCTATGGTTTTTGATGTCCTACTGCCCACCCTGACTGTCTGCTGCCGTTGTGATAGAAAGTTCAGGACCCAGTTACATGTGCCAGCATCAACCCCCAATAACTCCAACCTTTCCACTAGCTGCTGCGGAATGATTGTGCTAAAAGCAGAGCGGAAGTCTATGAAGAGGTTCTTGGCATAAGTATTTTTCCGATCAAGTTGTGGCAGTACGAGGCAGCACTTTGTGTACCTGAAGAATACCCACCCTGACAGGAATGTTAAAGATGATAGATAATTGCAGGGTTTTCTTTTCAAACTTTCAGTAGTCATATTAAATGTGTGTAAGAGTTAAGGTTCAATCAGATTTTTTGGTGGTGTAGTGAATAATAGTGAATAAGGAGGCGGTAAATCTTATTATGATTTTTGATGCTGTTTCGCTTCAGATTTTCCTTCATAACCTTTGCATCTCTAACTCTTGCCCTCACATCAAAGCATTAAACTTGATGAGTGACGCTGATCACTGAGTCTACAGCAGGATGATCTAGCGTTCTTAATTTTATACAGATTTATATTGAAACAGAGACAGAAGCAGAGTGGGATATTAATTGAGTGTCTAGAAATGAGGCTGTTTCATGAGGATCATGAGGTGAGGCATTTAGTTTACTTTTTCGTTTTGAGATTCAGTGCGGAAACAGGCCCTTCGGCCCACCGAGTCCGCACCGACCAGCGATCCCCGCACATTATCACTATCCTACACACACTAGGGGCAATTTACACTTAAAGCAAGCCAATTAACCTACAAACATGTAGGTCTTTGGACTGTGGGAGGAAACTGAAGATCTTAGAGAAAACCCACGTGGTCACAGGGAGAATGAACAAACTCCATAGAGACATCACCTGTGATTGGGATCGAACCCGAGTCTCCGGCGCTGAAAGGTGGCAACTCTACTGCTGCGCCACCGTGCTACATTTGAAACATAAAATGGCAAACAATGCCCCAGCAAAATCATTACAGGAAAGAAGTTTGTAAATCACCAGTCTATGGTGCAATGTCAAGGTTAGGAAGCCTTCATTTGAATATGCTTGCTGTCAAAGTCTGTCGACATATCCTGTTGGAAATGAGCAGTCAAACCTGATTTATGTTGTATCTTGGGAGGTGCGATCTGACCATTTATTTCCACATTACAAGCAATTCATTGTCCCATTTATTTTCTTCTCTTTTATCCCCACTCTTACCCAGAGTAGGGGAATCAAGAGCCAGAGAATATAGATATAGGTGAGTGGAGGAAGATTTGACAGGAGCCTGAGGGGCAACCTTTTCACACAGAAGGTGGTGGGTATGTAGAATTAGCTGCCAGTGGTGGTTAGTAGGAACTACAGATGGTGGTTTACACCAAGGATAGACACAAAATGCTGGAGTAACTCAGTGGGTTAGGCAACGTCTCTGGAGAAAAGGAATAGGTGACGCTTCGAGTCAAGACCCTTTTTCAAAATGCGAGTCAGAGGCTCTCAGTCTGAAGAAGGGTCTCGACCCGTAACATCATGCGAGATGGTTATCAGTTCAGAGAATTAAGCACAAAGCCCACCCAGAGTGACTTTTTTGATGCAGTGCTGGAGGATTGTTGATGTGGACATAGCACTAGATTGGTACGAGGTCCGCCCTTGGCCGTACCCAGTGAGCATTCACTCAAAAAAGTGCAAAAACAAACTGCTGGATGAACTTGGCAGGTCAGGCAGCATCTGTGGGGGGAATGGACAGACAATGATTTGGGTCGGGACCCTCCTTCAGACTGATTGGAGTAGGGAGGAGACTGGAAAAGAAAGGTGAGGGCAGGATAGCTTGGTAAATAAAACACAGGTGGGGGGGGGGGTTGTTTGGCAGATGGGTGGAGTAAGTGGCAATGGTCACAGGTAAAAACACTAAAAAGTCCTAGATAAGGGGAGAAAAGTTGCAGCGAACTGTAATGCCAATGAATGGGGATATGGCTGTAAGAAAGGAAGGGAAAGGAGTGGGGATAAAAGAGAAGTGGGGGACTCGATGGGAAATGAGTGTACAAAGAAAGGGAAAGAAGGAGGGTGACGGAGGGGTTGGGGGTGAGAGATGGTGGGTGAAATGAGTTGGGAGAGACAACAGGAAGGAAAGATATAGAGGTAATACTTCAAATCGGAAGGTGTTGAAGGCTGCTTTCCACATTTTCCCAATCAACATATATCTATCAACTAACATAACAAAATCTCAAAAGACTAGTCACTCAGCATACAAGGATCTCACAATCCTTACTGTACCCAAAGTGAGAATCCCGTGCGCAAAACACAAAGTGCTGGAGAAACTCAGAGGGTCAGGCAGCATCTATGAAGGGATGGATAAACGATGTTTCAGTTCAGAACCCTTCTTTTGGACTGACATTGTTCCCAACCTGAAATGTTGTCTGTCTATTCCCACCATAGATGCTGCCTGACCCACTGAATTTCTCCAGCACTTTGGCTTAGGCTCACAATTACAACATCTGCAGCCTTTTGCTTCTCCTAACTATCCCCTGTCCTGCATTACAACATTTAGAAACCTTAACAGCTTGGACATAACTGAAAATTATGAAAGTACACCAAAATAAATGCACATTTATTGTTAAAATACTTTTTACATCAACGTCATTCGGTTGCAATGTTCAAAGAGGCCATTCAGCCCAAGTGACCGTTGCCTGCGTTTAACTCTCACACTCCTCCTAGCCTCTCTGTCAGCACCGTTCCTTTCTCATGAACTTCCTCTGATTCCCTGAAATGCATTATTGTTGTTCACTTCAGTCTCTCCCTGCGAGATCAAGTGCTGGATATGTCCCACTCCCTAGTTTCTCTGGAATTCCCTGTTGGGTATATTAGTGACTCTCCTACATATCCACCCCCAGGTTTAACCTGCACACACGTAGAAACATGCCTCCTCTACATTGTTGGAACATCCTCAATCAGCTCATTCCTCAGCCACCTCTGTTCCAGAGATTGTGCAAGGGTGCTTAATTATTGCGGACACACCAAGGTGTGTTTATCCCCATTGTGGAATGAATCCTAAATAAACAGTTGGCACAAGATGATAGCTGCAAATCTGCTGTGGTTTATGATAAGTTTGTGCTGTACCTGGCTGACCTAGGATCTGACCTAAGCTAAACTAAAGCTTAGTTTAGTTTAGCTTAGACATACAGTGGGAAAACAGGCCCTTTGGCCCACTGAGTCCACACCGACCAGCGATCCCTACACATTAACACTACCCTATACACACCAGGGACAATTTTACATTTATACATTTCTCCCAAGCCAATTAACCGACAAACCTGTATGTCTTTGGAGTGTGGGAGGAAACCGAAGATCTCGCAAAAAAGGTCACCGAGAGAACTTGACAGAAAGCTGGTCAGAGTGCATCACCAAAACAGGTCAGGGCAGTATTGTCGTAAAAAGGTTGGGTTCTCGGTGGGTGGGACTCAGATGATGCACATCAGTACAGAGTTGAATCAATTCAGTGTGCCACTGAGAGAATTCCATGCTGCTGGCAGCAAGCGAGAGAGTCATAAAGGGGGGTACACAAAAGGCTGGAGAAACTCAGCGGGTGCAGCAGCATCTAAGGAGCGAAGGAGATAGGCGACGTTTCGGGTCGAGACCCTTCTTCAGACTGGTCAGGGATCAGGGAAACGAGAAATATAGACGGTGATGTGGAGAGATAAAGAACAATGAATGAAAGATATGCAAAAAAGTATCGATGATAAAGGGAACAAGCCATTGTAAGCTGTTTGTGGTGTGAAAATGAGAAGCTGGTGCGACTAGGGTGGGGGAGGGAGATAGAGAGAGAGAGGGAATGCCAGGGCCCGAGGGCTGAGGGAGAGGTGAGAAGGGGAGGAGACAGCTAGGGTTAACAGAATTGAGAAAATTCAATGTTCAAGCCCAAAGGATGCAGACTCCCCAAGCGGAATATGAGGTGCTGTTCCTCCAACTTGCGGTGTTGCTCACTCTGGCTGTGGAGGAGGCCCAGGACCGAGAGGTCGGATACGGAATGGGAGGGGGAGTTGAAGTGCTGAGCCACCGGGAGGTCGGGTTGGTTAATGCGGACCGAGCGGAGGTGTTCGGCAAAACGATCGCCAAGCCTCCGCTTGGTCTCACCGATATAGATCATCTGGCATCTGGAGCAGCGGATGCAGTAGATGAGGTTGGAGGAGGTGCAGGTGAACCTCTGTCGGATCTGGAAGGACTGCTTGGGTCCCTGAAAGGAGTGGAGGGGGGAGGTGAAGGGACAAGTGTAGCATTTCTTGCGGTTGCAAGGGAAAGTGCCCGGGGAAGGGGTAGAGCGGGAGGGAAGGGAAGAATTGACAAGGGAGTTGCGGAGGGAGCAGTCTTTGCGGAAGGCAGACAGGGGGGGAGATGGGAAGATGTGGAGAGTGGAGGGGTCACGTTGGAGGTGGCGAAACTGGTGGAGGACTATGTGTTGTATTTGCCGGCTGGTGGGGTGAAAGGTGAGGATCAGGGGTCATAAAGAGGTTTAGTTTAAAGATACAGCGTGGAAACCGGCGCTTTGGCCCACCAAATCTGCACCAGCCAATGATCACCCATACATTAGTTATATCCTACACACTAGAGACAATTTACAGAAGCTGACTAACCTACAAAGCTGCATACCTTTGGAGTGTGGGAGGAAACCAGAGCATCCAGAAAAAAATGAACGTACGTTCAGGGTGAACGTACAAACTTTGTGCAGACAAGTGCACCTGAGGTCAGGATCAAACCTAGTTCTATGGCACTGTAAGGCAGCAACTTCTGGAGAAAACTCTTGCCGTCACAGGGGGAACGGTTCTTGTCTGTATGGAGTTTGTACGTTCTCCCCGTGACCTGTGTGGGTTTTCCCCGAGATCTTCGGTTTCCTCCCACACTCCAAAGACGTACAGGTTTTTAGGTTAATTGGCTTGGTATGAATATAAATTGTCCACAGTGTGTGTAGGATAGTGTTAGTGTGCGTGGATCGCTGGTCGGTGCAGATTCAGTAGGCCGAAAAGCCTGTTTCTGTGCTGTATCTCTAAAAACAAAAACAAAAACAAAAAAAAGCTTGCCGTGTATAAATACTATTTCAACAAGAAGGGACATTTATTCTTCTGTAAGTAAAACAAGCTATTTGAATCTTTTCTTCACATCAACTTTTAGGAAATCAGAGATACGTTTGGAATGCATTTCTAGGGCAACATGCGGTTGGATGGGTGACTCATTAATTGGTGCTGTTGTTAGTATGATTTAATGAGATGGTATTGAAGCCTGAAGGTATTTTCTAATGAAGAAAGCAAGCAAGAAATAGACAAATTATTGTCATTCCCAGATTGAGAGCAAGATTACCTTAGTACATGAAGCATAAATAACATATTTCCATCTTCCTGCCATCGTGATCAGAGGAAAAAATATTAATCTTTCTTTAATAATTAAGTATGATTTTGTTTTAAATTAATTTCCTCAGAGCTCATGTTTGCAATTCAAGAAATAAACAGCTTGTCTCGGTAAATGTGACTGTGAGATTGTTGGAACAGTTGTTTATAATTATTTGTTCGCATGATGCAACCACCACCAGCATTTAAGCACATTTACCACTCATTATCTGTTGAACTGCACGACTTGCTCTACCACTTCAAAGGGATATTAAGAGTCACTCAACAAAGGACTCTGGAAATGCATAGTCTAGCTTCTGTATGGATGGCTAATGTTAAGGGAAGCACGTTGGCACAACTAATGGAGCTGCCGTGTCACCGCGACCTCCTGTGCTGCCTATGTGGAGCCTGGACCTACCTGATCTCCCGGTTGCAAAATATTTTAATTCTCCTTCCCATTCCCACATTGACCTTTCTATCCTCAGTCTCCTCCATTATCAAAGTGAGGGTAAATGCAAATTGGAGAAACAGCATCTCATATTTCGCTCGGGCACCTTACAGCCCAGTAGTATGGCTATTGATTTCTCTAACTTCAAGTATCCCCAGCATTCCCTCCCTCTTTAACCCTCCCCCACCTAAGTCACACCAGTTTCTCGTTTTCACCCAACAAACAGCTGGTCTGTTTCCTTTTATCATCGTTACTTGTTTGCATATCTTTCATTGAAGACAATGAATGACAATAAAGTTGAATCAAATCATCAAATCAATCTTTCAGTCATTGTTCTTTATCTCTCTACATCATCTTCTCTCATTTCCTTTTTCCCTAACTGGTGTGAAGAGGGGTCTTGACCCAAAACGTCATCCGTTCCATCTCTCCAGAGATGCTGCCTGTCCCCCTGCTGAGTTACGCCAGCTTTTTGTGTCCATCTTCGGTTTAAACCAGCATAGTCTTCCTACACATGGTGTTTGCATCTACCCTCTGCATGGGTTCCTTCTGGCGCTCCTGCTTCCTCCCACCTCTCAAAGGTATGAGGGGTGTTTTAGAGATACAGCGTGGGAGCATGCCCTTTAACCAACGAGTACGGGCCGACCAATGATCACCGTACATTAGCTCTGCGTTATCTCAGTCTCGCATCCTACACACTAGGGGCAATTTACAGATACTAATAAACCCACAAACCTGCACATCTTTGGAATGTGGGAGGAAACCGGAGCACCTAGAGAAAACCCATGCAGTCGCAGGCAGAATGTACAAACTCCCTACAGACAACACCCGTAGTCAGGACTGAACTCAGGTCTCTGGCGCCATAATGCCCCTGTCCCATTTAGGAAACCTGAACGGAAACCTCTGGAGACTTTGCGCCCCACCCAAGGTTTCCGTGCGGTTCCCGGATGTCCCCGGAGATTTTTGTCAGTCTCCCGAATGGTCGAAAGTGGATTCCGTTTTAAAAATCGGTAATTTTTTAGTCGAAGCAGGTTGCGATGCTAGTTGAAGGTGGTTGCCGGAGGACAAAAACCTCCGGGAACTGCACGGAAACCTTGAGTGGGGCGCAAAGTCTCCAGAGGTTTCTGTTCAGGTTTCCTAAGTGGGACGGGGGCATTAGGTTGCAACTTTACTGCTGCGCCACTGGGCCACCCTAGGGGGTAGGTGAATAGGCCACTGTCGGCAAAAAAGCCTATTTCTTTGCTGTATGCCTAATCTAAACTAAACTTCCCCAAAGAGTAGACACTTTGTACTGAAGGACCTATTTGCATGCCACATCTCCAATTTAAGGTACTATAAACTGAACTAGACTACATTTCCCCAAATAGTGGATAAATTGGGCTGAAGGGGTTGAATCCGAGGGTACTTGATGAGAACACAGGGAGAATGCAGTAGGAATAGTGTAAATGAAAAATTGATAGTGGGCATTAACTCAATTAATTGAAGGGACTGCTTCCTGCTGACTCTCCATACTTCCGTAAGATCTTAGGACATAGGAGAAGAATCAGGCCATTCGGCCCATCGGGTCTGCTCTGCCATTCGATCATAGCTGATTTTTTTCCCCACTCAATCCCATTCTCCTGCTTTCTCCCCATAACCTTTAATCATCTTCTTTCGTGTCCATCTTCCATGTTTCAAGTGTTGACCTCGCTGTCATCGTCCGTCCTGAAAAGGACGCAAGCTTCCGGCGACAATCAGTGGGAGCCATCACTTGTTGCAATGGATGATGGTGGTAGCAGAATTAGCTCGGGATGCGTCCAGTTTCCAGCCCCGCGACATGGACGTTTCTGCCATGGGGCCATAACCTTTAATACCCTTACTAATCAATCTATGCTTTAAAAATACCCGATGACCTGGCCTCCACAACCATCTGTGCCAATGAACTACACAGATTCACCATCCTCTGGCTAAAGAAACTCCTCCTCATCTACATTCTAAAGGTACATTCTTTTTATTCTGCTACTGGCAACATCCTCTCCACACCACTTCTATCTAGGCCAATCATTTTTCGGTAGGTTTCAATGAAATCCCCCTTTATCTCCATATTTTGTTCTTACCTCAAGAGGCTCCAATGAACCGGATGTTTTTTTTACATGGTGGTTATCATTACTGAGTTTCAATTCCAAATGTATGTATTCACGTACCCAAATTCCTCTGCTGCTGTGGTGGGATTTGAATTTGGTCTTGGAGCAACAATGCAGAGTCCAGTATAACTGAGCAGGAAGCTAACATGTCCAGCATTCTCTAAGGTGCAAACCAGGTAAACATCCAGATGTTGCTTCCACAGGCAGAAGAGTCTGGATCATGAATAAGGAGTCAGCCATTTAGGATTGGGGTGAGGATACACAAAAAGCTGGAGCAACTCAGCGGGTGCAGCAGCATCTAAGGAGCGAAGGAGATAGGCAACGTTTCGGGTCAAAACCCTTCTTCAGACTGATGGGAGGTGGGGGGGGGGGGCGGGGAGAAGAAAGGAAAAAGGAGGAGGAGGAGCCCGAGGGCTGAGGGAGAGGTGGGAAGGGGAGGAGACAGCAGGGTTAACAGAATTGAGAAAATTCAATGTTCAAGCCAAGAGGATGCAGACTCCCCAAGCAGAATATGAGGTGCTGTTCCTCCAATTTGCGGTGTTGCTCACTCTGGCTGTGGAGGAGGCCCAGGACAGAGAGGTCGGATACGGAATGGGAGGGGGAGTTGAAGTGCTGAGCCAGGTTTGGGGTGAGATTTCTTCACTCAATTCCAAATCCTCTGCCAGGTTTTAGTTTAGTTTAGTTTCATTTATCGTCACGTGCACTGAGATACAGAAAAAAGCTTTTTGTTGCGTAGTATCCAGTCAGAGGGAAGACTACATGTGATTGCAATCGAGTCATCGGCAGTGTACAGATACAGGATAAAGGGAGTAATGTTTAGTACACAATAAAGTCCAGTAATGTAATTTAGGACATCCTGTTTGTTAAAGATGCTATAGAAACGAGGATCCCAACCTGAAACATCACCTATCCATATCCTCCCGAGAAGCTGCCACACCCGCTGAGTTAATCCAGCACTTTGTGTCATTTTTTAAATAAACCTGCAGCTGCAGTTCTTTGTTTTGGCTCTTTTCAACTCTTTTTCCTTATCCAGTAATAGTTAAGAATGGCATTGTACTAAACTGATGTACTGTTTTCCTACATTATAGATCATTGTTATGAATTGGAGTAAAGTGCAGTGGCAATGCATAGTGTATGTGTATGCAATACAAATGCAGAACTTTGTTGTGGCATCATATTGTTTGCATTGGAGCTTCTGTTCTAAAGTACTGCCATTGTAAATTGCTGGAGTGCCCTTGTGTGGTGTAATGAATTAGAATGACACGTCGCAATGCACTGGAGCGACAAGTTGTTGTTGTATGCTGCACCAACAATGTAAGCACCCCAGGGTGCTAACGAAACTGCTAAACATAGTGCCGCAATTCACAACTCAAGGCTCTGTCAAAGCTGGAAATTGAGATTAGGTACTTTCCTGCAGGGCGCAAGATAAACTTCAACCCACACTTATCTCTGTTTGACAATTACGTATTTAACAATGCAGTGTCTGAATTCCCTTGGGCTGCAGTTCGTGTGTCTCAAGTGTTACCAGGGGGTCTGCTGTAGACAACAAGTCCTATTCATTCATCGAGAAATGCAAGCTTTTCAAGAGGATCATACCCACCTAATTTCATATTACTGCCAGTTACAATATTCCTCGAGAATATCCCAGAGCATTTTATGCTGTGAGTCAAAGAATATCATCTCCCCATCTTACCTTTATGTTGTCCTTTGTTTGCTGATGTTTCTTAATGTCTCTCTCTCTCTCTCTTCCTTTCTCTTTCTCTCTCGTTCTTTCTCTCTCCCCTTTCTCTCCAACTCTCTCTCTCTTCTTTTTGCTCTCTCCTTTCTCTCCCACTCCCACTCTTCTCTCTCCTCTCTCTCTCTCTCTCTTGCATTGATTTAGAGTATTCTATATAAACATACCAGCATACTCAGAGAACACAGAATAGGATATCGGAATAGTATAACCCAACATTTTCTCAGAGCATGTTAAAGCAGGAGGAAGAGACAGAAGGTTTAGTGAGGAATCTCAGCATGCAGCAATAGTGTTTATTTTAATGACAATTATAAAATAATGTCTTGAAAGGGTATTGAAGCCTTTAGTGAAGCAATGGAAATTTAAAACAAAAGTTAAAATGATTTAATGATTACTGTCCAATAATTTTCTGAGGAGGTAAACAGAGATTCTGTCTCTACAGTGAATTCCCAGAGTATTTTAAAACCAGTGTGAAGGAGAAACCTCTTTGATTAAATGGATTGAAAGTTAATAAATCCTCTGAGACAAATTAGAAGTCGATTCCAGGGTGCAGAAGAAAGTCCCTGGACACTGGTTGTAAAGCACAGTGTAGGGACTCCACAGCAATGATAGCAATCAATCAAACATTACAAGCAGTTGTGTTAACGAAGAAACTGCAGATGCTGGAGAATCGAGGGTTACACAAAAAGCTGGAGAAACTCAGCGGGTGCAGCAGCATCTAAGGAGCGAAGGAGATAGGCGACGTTTCGGGTCGAGACCCTTCTTCAGACTGGTCAGGGATCAGGGAAACGAGAGATATAGACGGTGATGTGGAGAGATAAGGAACAATGAGTGAAAGATATGCAAAAAAGTATCGGTGATAAAGGGAACAAGCCATTGTAAGCTGTTTGTGGTGTGAAAATGAGAAGCTGGTGCGACTGGGGTAGGGGAGGGAGATAGAGATAGAGGGAATGCCAGGGCCCGAGGGCTGAGGGAGAGGTGGGAAGGGGAGGAGACAGCAAGGGTTAACAGAATTGAGAAAATTCAATGTTCAAGCCCAAACGATGCAGACTCCCCAAGCGGAATATGAGGTGCTGTTCCTCCAACTTGCGGTGTTGCTCACTCTGGCCGTGGAGGAGGCCCAGGACCGAGAGGTCGGATACGGAATGGGAGGGGGAGTTGAAGTGCTGAGCCACCGGGAGGTCGGGTTGGTTATTGCGGACCGAGCGGAGGTGTTCGGCGAAACGATTGCCAAGCCTCCGCTTGGTCTCACCGATATAGATCATCTGGCATCTGGAGCAGCGGATGCAGTAGATGAGGTTGGAGGAGGTGCAGGTGAACCTCTGTCGGACCTGGAAGGACTGCTTGGGTCCCTGAAAGGAGTGGAGGAGGGAGGTGAAGGGACAAGTGTTGCATTTCTTGCGGTTGCAAGGGAAAGTGCCCGGGGAAGGGGTAGAGCGGGAGGGGAGGGAAGAATTGACAAGGGAGTTGCGGAGGGAGCGGTCTTTGAGGAAGGCAGACAGGGGGGGAGATGGGAAGATGTGGCGGGTGGAGGGGTCACGTTGGAGGTGGCGAAACTGGCGGAGGACTATCTGTTGTATGTGCCGGCTGGTGGGGTGAAAGGTGAGGACCAGGGGGACTCTGCCCTGTTTGCGAGTGGGGGAATGGGGAGAGAGGGCAGTGTTGCGGCCTTTACATTACAAGCATTACAAGCAACCAGGAACACACTGCACCGGTGACGTATGTGCACAGTTTAAAGGGCTTTGAGACATTCAGAGATCAGAATAAATGCTGCAAGTCTTGCTTTTTACAAACATCAGATGAGCATTTAAACGAAAAGGAAATGTTAATACGCTCAATTAAAGGTTCCACAATACAATAGAAACATAGAAACATAGAAATTAGGTGCAGGAGCAGGCCATTCGGCCCTTCGAGCCTGCACCGCCATTCAATATGATCATGGCTGATCATCCAACTCAGTATCCTGTACCTGCCTTCTCTCCATACCCCCTGATCCCTTCAGCCACAAGGGCCACATCCAACTCCCTCTTAAATATGGCCAACGAACTGGCCTCAACTACTTTCTGTGGCAGAGAATTCCACAGATTCACCACTCTCTGTGTGAAAAACGATTTTCTCATTTCGGTCCTAAAAGACTTCCCCCTTATCCTTAAACTGTGACCCCTTGTCCTGGATTTCCCCAACATCGGGAACAATCTTCCTGCATCTAGCCTGTCCAACCCTTTAAGAATTTTGTAAGTCTCTGAGAGATCACCCCTCAATCTTCTAAATTCCAGCGAGTACAAGCCAAGTCTATCCAGTCTTTCTTCATATGGAAGTCGTGCCATACCAGGAATCCGTCTGGTGAACCTTCTCCGTACTCCCTCTATCGCAAGAATGTCTTTCCTCAGATTAGGAGACCAAAACTGTACGCAATACTCCAGGTGTGGCCTCACCAAGACCCTGTGCAACTGCAGTAGAACCTCCCTGCTCTTGTACTCAAATCCTTTTGCTATGAATGCCAACATACCATTCACTTTCTTCACAGCCTGCTGCACCTGCATGCCTACTTTCAATGACTGGTGTACCATGACACCCAGGTCTCGCTGCATCTCCCCTTTTCCTAATCGGTCACCATTCAAATAATAGTCTACCTTCCTGTTTTTTCCCACCAAAGTGGATAACCTCACATTTATCCACATTATACTGCATCTGCCATGCATTTGCCCACTCACCCAGTCTATCCAAGTCATCCTGCAGCCTCCTAGCATCCTCCTCACAGCTAACACTGCCTCTTAGCTTTATGTCATCCGCAAACTTCGAGATGTTGCATTTAATTCCCTTGTCCAAATCATTAATGTAAATTGTAAATAGCTGGGGTCCCAGCACTGAGCCTTGCGGCACCCCACTAGTCACTGTCTGCCATCCTGAAAAGGACCCGTTCACTCCTACTCTTTGCTTCCTGTCTGCCAGCCAGTTCTCTATCCACATCAATACTGAACCACCAATACCATGTGCTTTAAGTTTGTATACCAATCTCTTGTGTGGGACCTTGTCGAAAGCCTTCTGAAAGTCCAGATACAACACATCCCCTGCTTCTCCCTTATCCACTCTACTAGTTACATCCTCAAAAAATTCAATAAGATTCGAATAAAAAGATCCGAAAAATAAGATTGAATAAAAATTCAATAAAATTCAATAAGATTCAATACGATGACCTGAAAACAGTAACTAAACACGGAATTGCCACCTTTGAATCCTTTGGGTAAGTTACTATTGACACAGACAATTTGCCCAATTATGTAGCCTAGTTCAACTAAGTAAAAGTCTTTCAAGGACTCACATTTTTCCATTTGAAAAATGAAAACCAACAAATCACACAACAATCGGGGGAAAAAGAGTTAAAATGAAGAAACAGTCAACTGCAGGAAAACTGAGAGAGATGTTGTATCAGTGTGGGGAGGGACTGCAAATTATGTTTTGCAGTACTTTTTAAATTATGCAGATTAGCAACCATTTATCAGCTTGAAGACAACTACAACTGTGGTGAAGGAGGAAACATTTTATATGAATCTGAGGGGTAACTTTTTCACACAAAGGGTGCTGGGTGTGTGGAACGAGCTTCCAGAGGAGGCCGTTGAAACAGGGACTAATGCAATGTTTAAGAAATGATTAGACAGGTGCAGGGATGAGACCGGTTTAGAGGGATATGGGCCAAATGCAGGCAGGTGGGACTACTGTAGATGGGACACGTTGGTCGGTGTGGGCAAGTTGGGCCGAAGGGCCTGTTTCCATGCTGTATGACTCTATAACTATAACTGCTGTTTATATAACCACTCATAACATGAAAAATATTTAAACCTGAAGTATATTGAGAAGGAATTCCAAACCAAACCAGGACATTACTCAAGTTTATTTTTATGATGTAGTGAAAGTTCAGATCTGCACAGCCTTTGTTCAAGAACTGAATAAATACATTATCTGCAAATGGAACAGTATAATTATATTTCGGGAAAGATCAGAGGGAAGTTGGGACTTGCATGATTTGCTTTGAAAGAGACAGTACAGAATAAATGGGCCAAAAGGTCTCCTTCTTTGCTATGCATTTCCATCATTCTCTGAAAGCTTGGTCAAATAGCGAGCTGTTGTGGAGGAAAGAGAAGCAGAGCAGCTGAAAGATTTATGAAATGAATGTGAGGGGACACTGGGCTGACAAACTATCTAAGAACTTGCAGAAAGATTTAGTTCCTGGGCAGGAAACTAGAAAATAAAATGAAATAAAATGCAGAGTATTATGTAAAACAACACAAAATGCGGATTTACAATAAAGGAGATGAAGCTGGAGAGATAAGTGAAGAAACATCGTTACCAGTGAGGAGAGCATGGACAAATCCTATTACAAATAGCCAGTTTGCAGGAGCGTGGAGTATAAGTTAATAGTATAATACAGAGTATTTTGTGATACAACCCCAGATCATACATCCGGATCCGTGTACAGTTTTGATCATTTGGTTTCAAAAATACTTATGTTGGAGAGTGTAAGCCAAAGTACACCAGAATTGCCCCAAAGCCTATTGTGGATGTTCCATGAAGAAGAAACAGAGATATTTAACTCTGCAATCTAAAAAGAGACTCCTCATTTAGACGTTAAATGGCAATAGACTGGAGGACTTAAATGTATTTCCCACCAAATTTATTTAAGATAGCTGTTAGGGGAAAGTATCCCATGGAAAGCATAATTTCAGAAATCTGCCAAACAAAATATATAGACATCATAGCTGTAAGTATCATTCACATTGATGTGGATTGTTTGTCCTTAATGCAAGAACCAACTTTGGGGTTGATGTATCTTTCTCCCACTATTGCCATTGACAGAAGGGCTGAGAAGCAGACGATACAAATGTAGCATGCTTGGTGGAAGGAACAAAAATGATATGAGGTAAACTTTCCCATGGGTTAGTCATTCACCAAATCTCTGCCAAGCTCTTGATGTGTGTATTTTATTAGTTTATTGTCACATGTGCCGAGTACAGTGAAAAACCTTTTTGTTGCGTGCTATCCAGTCAGCGGAATGATTACAATCAAGATACAGGATAAAGGGAATAACGTTTAGTCCAGTAAATACAAATTAAAGATAGTCCGAGGGTCTCCAAGAGGTGGTGAGTAGCTCAGGATTGCTCTCTAGTTACAGGTAGGATGGTTCAGTTGCCTGATTACAACAGAGAAGAAACTATCCCTGAATCTGGACGTATGTCTTTCCATTTCCTGCATGGAGTATTCTTGCCACCATGGCTTGCAATAGTAAAACTCTGCTTTAATAAGACTAAATTTATGCTGTATCCACCACAATCTCAGCATATTCTTCATTATCTTTCTACCTGGCTTTCCTACGGTAATTCAAATAACAACAAATCATAAATAACTTTTACTATAAGTGCCAATTTATACAGGCTTGAGCTCCACAATATGTTATGAAATTCAGTAAATAATTAAATGCCTTTATGTTCAGCGTATATTAAATTGTTCCACAGTATTATGAAACCAACTTTACATTGTTTGAATTTTTTCTAGTCCTCCTCTTGAAAGCTAAATTTGAAACTCTCCTCTCGTAATTGCAATTACTCTTCATCAGACATTTTAGTTAATTTTATGAGGCAATAAACAAGTCTTTAAAGTGAATGGTTAAGCAAATGCCCACCACAATCCCAAGAATCATTTTTATAGGATCTTCTTCTTCTTATCGAGTCCACATACAAGATTAGAAGTTGTTCAGCCAGAGCTGAACACACTTCTCGGCAACTACACAATGGTGTCTGCCTTGCGCTTCTTGAGTGTGCTGGTGGAAAGATTGGTGGAAACAGGGTCGCGATGTGAACTCTCTTTCCTTGACCCCAATTTTAAAGGATCATTGTCATTTGATAACAGGCGTAACAGAATGACAACAATTAGGGTTAAAATTAAACCATCAATTTCTGAAAATGATCTTTGGAAAATGAATTTTAATTCCATTTATTTTTTATCATTGGTTACTTATATGTGGGAACAATTATTGCAAATTTAGTTGAATTTTGGAGAAATACTTTGCTGGAAGTGTGAGCATAATATTTAGAAACTCCAAACTCTTCATATTTATTGACTTTGGTGATACATACATTTTAAGTTATTTTATGGTGAAGTTATTTTATGGGAAGATTTAAAGTATACCAGCTGCAGAAACTGTCAAACCATCACCATTCTTTCTCAACCAGGACAGCCATGGTGTTTTTCATTCATTTGTCTCCTGATTTCCATTGTATTGCAAGCAATCCCTGTCCTCTCCCTCACCCATCGATCCTCTCCTTGCAAATGAAAACATGTTCTGCTGGTGTGAATAGGCATCAACCTGAAACATAATTCTGTTTCTTTCTTCACTGATGCTGCCTGATTTACTGAGTGCGTCCAGCATTCTTTTCATGAGATTTCCCGCACCTACCACATTTTCCTTTTTATATTCTAATCCAATCCAGATTCAGGGACAGTTTCTTCCCAGCTGTTATCAAGAACTGAACCATCCTATCAACTAGAGAGCAGTCCTGAGCTACTGCCTCTACCGTATTGGAGACACTCGGACTATCTTTATTCGGACTAGTTTAGTTTAGAGATACAACATGGAAACAGGCCCTTCAGCCCACCAAGTCTGCGTCGACCAGCGATCCTTGCACACTAACACTATCCTACGCAATAGGGACAATTTACAATTTTTACCAAAGCCAATTAACCTACTAACCTGTACATCTTTGGAGTGTGGGAGGAAATTAGAATACCTGGAGACAACCCACAAGGTCACAAGGAGAACGTACAGACAGCACCCATTGTCAGGATCGAACCTGGGTCTCCATCGCAGTAAGACAGGAACTCTACTGCTGTGTCATCGTGCCACCATGTAATTCTGGACTTTATCTTGCATTAAATGTTATTGCCTTTATCTGTACACTGTGGATGCTTCAATTATAATCATTTATCGTGTTTCCCCTCGAATGATCTAGACTACTTCATCCCACCTATCTGTGCTTTTTCCTTTCCTGCACTCATCCAAATGTCTACTCATTGTGTCCATTCTTCTTGCCTCAGCCTTTCTGGATGGGAGCCAGTTCACCACTCTCTGGGTGAGAAAGACACTCTTGATTTGTTTAAATTACTTTTACCACCATTTAATTTACTATCTTGAATTGTTAGCCCCTCGGTTGAATTCCCACCAGAACTAGAACCCTCTCCTCTTTCACCCTATTAAGCTTTTTCATAAACTTTTTGGGTCATCTTCTACCTGCTCTGACAAAGATTTGGATTGTTCATGATTTTCATAAAGTTGAATGTTTAATATTGAAATGGCAAGAGAGGGATGATATTGAATCAAAAAGTGATATTGAATCGAAAATTTGAAATAAAATTAGCATGTTGGAAATATGAAAAATATCAATTGACCTGAAATGTTAACTCTATTTCTCTCCTTACATATGTTACCTGATCTGCTGAGTGCTTCGAGCATTTTCTGAGTTTATTGGGGACTCATAAGGAGACGCAAGGAACTGCTGATGCTGGAATCTTGGGCAAAACAAAAAGTGCTGAAGGAACTCAATAGGTCAGGCAGCATTTGTGGAGTGAAAAAGGTGGGGAACATTTTGGTTTGGGGTCCTTCTTCAGACTGGGCTGAGAGAAGGTTTAACTCCCCATCCCATTCCCACACTGACCTTTTTGTCCTGGACCTCCTCCACTGTCAGAGTGATGCCACGCGCAAATTGGAGGAACAGCACCTCAAATTTGACTTGGGCAGCTTACAACCCAGTGGTATGAATATTGATTTCACTAATTTCAAGTAACCCTCGCATTCCCTCTCTCTGTCCTTCCTCCACCCTAGTCATCCTGCTAGTTTTACTGTTCAGTTCAGTTCAGTTTCAGTTTAGTTAATGGTCACGTGTACCAAAGTACAGATAGCCCTTCATTCAGGGCTGTCTTAACAACATTATAGGCCCCGTGGCAAAGCAGTGCACTGGGGCCCCTACACTTCCAGTTTCTTTATATGGAATCAAATATGCCATCATGCACTTGCGATGTTCTTCTCCATTTTCATGTTCTACATAACACTCTACTATACATAGATTAGCATGGAGCCCCTATGCTAGTGGGGCCCCATGCGTTCCCAAGCGTTAAGATGGTCCTGCCTTCATTACCAGCTCTGATCTGTTCTGTACAGTTCCATATCTCTAGCTGCCCTCACCCCCTAACTCTCGGTCTAAAGAAGCGTCTCGACCCTTTACTTTTCTCTATTCCTTTTCTCCAGAGATGCTGCCTGACCCGCCGAGTTACTCCAAACACTTTGTGTCCACCTTTGAGATGATCCACAGTCAGATATAGGCAAACAAAAGGCGCGGCCTACTCCTGCGCCTATTTTCTATGTTTCTAGGCATGTGAATCTGATGTCCGAAAAAGTGAATGAAGCCATCAATAAAACACAAAGGAACGTTGCTCGGCAAACACAATATATTTACAGTATGTCTCAACATTTGCGCACAGTGCAAATGGTACAATAATGCATCAGCTATCTTTCAAATGCTTATACTTTAAACTAAATTACAGTATTTGCATTACAATAGACAATAAGCCAATGAGAACATTGGTGGGTAATCACTATCTCTTCACAAATTCAAGCTTGTACCTTATTATAAGGTACAATAAAATCTTAAAAATAAAGCCACAAAATATAATACATCTCTGTTCAAAATACTGTACTTTATGCAAAAATTTCCAGGAAAAAACATTTCTCACAGGTTTCTCCTTAACTGTTAATATCAAACCACTTTGATCCCATGTCTGACAATTTTTTTCCCCCCACATGCAGACATTTAAACCGTCAAGAGCAAAAGGGAACCATCTGCTATGAAAGAAAAGCCTACAACTTTTTTTAAGCGTATGGTTCCCAAGAAAAATGGCATCGTGCAGTAAGTAACATGCTTTCATATTAATGACTGGGGGCCAAAGTGCTCCCTTGTTAATGTGTGCAATAAAATGACGAAAAGGTAAGGGGGGAAAGTACCAACACAACAAAAGTTCCGATTGGACACGTGGTGAAGTGTTATTATGGATGGCTCCTGTTCTCTCGTCAAAATTCCTCCCCGGAGCCAACCCCTCTCCTGCTGGTCATCTAAACCCGAGATGTACATACACAAAAGTCAAAAATGACAGCGGCGTTTCAAAGGAGACTTCAGAACACAACACACGCGATCTGTCTGACGGCGGGTCTTTTACACAACAGTGAAGAAATCGTAAGTGCATCTTGACCTATTCATAGAAATATTTATATTGTGTAATTATCATTTAGGAGTCCACCGTGAGCGTGGTCCGCCCACCAAATGCCAAAGGATTCTTTGTTTGGAATGTATATTGAGTAAAGTGAGTGACCAGGGTCTAATCCCACTGAAAATGTAATGCTGAATTGTGTAGTCTGTAGCAACGGTTTCTAAAACAGATTTCCGCGTCCACAAAGCATTGATGGCGAAGACGTAGAAACTGCAGGTTCACAAAAAGACACGAAGTGCTGGAGTAACTCAGCGGGTCATGCAGCATCTCTGGGGAACATGGATGGGTGATGTTTCGGGTCGGGACCCTTATTGAAGGTGAGCATGATAGATTATCAAAAGTCTGCTCAATAAAAGTCAACTATGCGTGTGTGGAATGGGGTCAGTGTAGTCCAATAGTAGTCATGTGCTTCAAGCAGCACATCGGGAGAGTCCAGAGGATCTTCTCACCGCGTTAAAGATCTGACGTTAAACTTAATCTTCGACAATATTGTTGCTGATGTGTCGCTTCACACCGGAGTGTTAAATGTATCCCACCGTCCTGCTTTCCGAAGCTGCGCCGAAATTGCGCTAAAACGTTTGCGGGAAGGGGGCGCGACTGGTACGGTGTACTGGTCAAAATTTTGCGCAGAGTAGATCCGTCAGAGTTCGGCGGAACATCCAGGAGAGACGGACCAGGTCGCATCTGACAACCAACTGGTTTGGGTGCAATTCACGTTGCGCCGCCAGGAAATTTGGCCCCCGGAGTAAAAGGTGCAAGAGCCCAATGCATTAGCTTGGCGAAGCAATGGGCGCCGCTTGGAGCAGCTTGAGTACAATTCAACCTCTCGCGTCTTTGCGCATTGGGAAACCACAGTCTAAGCACAGCTTGTCACCGGGGCGCCCGCTGCAGCGGTCGGGATGGGCGCCGAGGGATTCTTGTCCATTTTTTTCTCCTTCTGCTTGAGGTGTATCTTGGCGTGTCTCTTGCGCTCGTCGCTCCGGGCGAACTTGCGCCCACAGAAGTCGCAGCTGAAGGGCTTCTCCCCAGTATGGGTCCTGATGTGGGTGGTGAGGTGGTCGCTGCGGCTGAAACTCCTCATGCAGATGCGGCACTGGAAGGGCTTGTGGCCCGTGTGGATCCTCAGGTGCCTGGTCAGCTCGTCCGACCTGGAGAACCTGCGGTCGCAGCCTTCGGCCGGGCAGGCGTGGGGCCTTTCGTGGACAGGTGTCTTGCTGGGTCGGTTGGGGTACTTCCTTGGCCGAATGGGCTTCAGGGTCAATTGCTGCGGGTGGGAACTAAAGCTGGCTGGCATCTGCTTGGAATCCGTGTAGGCTTTGATGGTCGTCAGTGGAGTGAGAGGTGGGGGGATCCTGATGGGATCTACTGAAGTTGGGAAATGTTTGTGATCCGCTATGGAAGCCAGGTCGTTCTGGTGGTGGAACATATTGTAATCCGGAATGACGGAGAATATGTTGGCGTCCTGGGGAGGTTTGGAGTGATATTCCTGGTTGGAGTAGAGATTGTTGCTGGGGTTTGGGGGGGTGTGGTAGACCTGCTCCTGGTACATCTCATTGCATTGTGGATAAGGCGTGGGTCCTTGGTAAAGCTGCTCCATCTCGCCTTGGTTCTGCACCATGGTGCAAGCGGTCGATGTCTGAGTGCTGGTGGAGGGGGAATGAGAGACCCCGAAGAGACCCGCCAAGTTGATGATGTTTTCCGAGCACCAGTTCGAGCCTCCAATTGGCCCAGGCGGGGAGTCGAAGGCAAATTTGCCCAAGTACGTGAGTGTCTGGTTGCGGTTGGAGTTTTGGAACGGGTGAGAATAGTTCAGGTCCTGGGTACCTTTCTCCATTGCAACGTCCAGAAGACCGTCTGAATGGGGGAAAAGGGGAAGGTTCAACATTAGTTTCCCGAGTGACTACAAGAATATTTTGGAACGATTAAAACACCACTTGGATACATTTTCTGAAGCAGTGGCCAATAACACCTGACCCTAAAGTTCAAACAAACTCCTTGCACTACTAAGCAGAACCATTATGATTTTTTTTTATTGTTAGCGTTTGCCGGTAGTAAACCGCAACGGAGCCGGCACCGTAGACAAGATGCACAGCGCGTACGCGACTCAATGCTACCCGCTCATCACTTCCATCCGAAGAGATAACAGTGCAGAGATGTGTAACTAATAAAGCCTCATATTTTATTTAGCAGGTAACTCCTCTCGTGCAGAATTAGCAGCGGGATACATTGGCAGAAATCGCACGACATGTTATTGTACATGAAAGCCGCTGCAATCTAATGGTGTTCAATTTCTCACAAGGTAGGCTCCCTCGTAATATTGTTATAGTGAGATATATTAGGTTTAAATATAACGCGTTTGGTCGACAGTTGTAAAGTCACATTATAGTGAGGGCTTTAATTAGTTCAGGGACTCCATTATATCAAGATACCAGAACTAATGTATTAACATAATATTACTGTATAATGTCACTGGAACTATTTAAAGCAGCGTGATGCATAATGTGTAGATATTTATTAATTCCCTATTAATTACTTTATTCCAGAACACCAAATGTAATGTTAACTATAGGAACATTGGTACAAATGTTGAGCATATTTACTACAGTGCATTTAACCAATTCTGCGCCAGAGAGACGTCCAATATATCGGATAATTTGAGGGCCACACAACTATTATATCTGGAACTATCCATCGATATAATGTAGCATTCCAGATTATGCCAAAACCCACCGGGCGGTCACGATAGAGCGTAGCGGCTTACACTGATTTCGCTTGGGCTCAACATAGGTTTCTTGCAAATATATCTATGCAGCACGTTTAAGATATAATTACATATCTATAGATTAATATATTCACTATTAAATGCACCCGGGGGGGAGGGGAGTTTTTAATGCATCCGCGTGCGCGTCAATGCCACTTTATTTTACATTTCCCTCGGATAAATCAAAACTGGAAGACTTCTTACCTCCACCCATCTGATTGTAGGCGTTGCTTGATTCCGAGTTAAAAATGCTCATGGAGGTGGGCACGGCCGAAGAAATGTCATCCTCGGGGTAGATGCTATCCTGCAGGTGGTTTAACAAACCGCTCATCGTCACCGGGATCTTCTCCACTATCTTCCCTGTCATATCAGAGCGCAAACAGCGGGGGTATCCTCTTCCAATAAATAAATAAATAAGTCCCAGATCACCAGGAATGCATGTGTGTGTATAAATTCCTTCTTGAGATAATGAAATCCACCTGGCGCTGGACAGATCTCCAAGCAGATGTCAGCTGCAGTCAGTGAAATAACATTTGAAAAAACATATATACATATATATATATATTCTCTTCTCCTCCTGTCTCTGGTGTTTGCCTGTTGAAAGCTTGCAAAGCAATACTGTACTGCCGGTGAAATATGGTCCAGCAGTGTATATATAGCGAGAAAGGAAAGCACCGTGACGTAGATGCCCTTACATGGACATGCGAGGAGTTAGCAGCGGTGACGCGGCGGGTGTGAGTTCGTTTCATGGAACATTGAGACTTGCATGATTTGCAACAGTCAACCCGACCCCGCCGAACCCGGCGCAACAGTGAAACTGACCACTGCACCGGCCAGAAGCAGCCCTCTGGCACCACGCACTTTGATCTGACACATTTCCACTTTTATTTTTAAACTGCCTTTTATTTTTTTGTTGCCATTTTTTTTTCGTGCACAGACCAGCGGACTGGAACTCCATATAAGGCAAACCGGCCGACGTCACGGCACTCCCCGTCCAAATTTGGCTCACTTTCCGGCGAGTGTGTCGTCCTCTCCCTGGAGTGGAAAATACTGTCTGATCGGAACCCACATCCTTAAAAAGTACCGACGTAATGGTTACTTCTGAGCCGCTAGCTTGGGTGAAATTGTCAAGTAGGAAAATAATTAAAAATAAGCCTTCATTCATCCACTTCCTGATATGAAAGTGAGAATTTGTTTTTCACTTGTTGTTTTCCGCACCCCTCCCCCTGCCTTGCCTAGCACCAGAGCCATTTTGATTTCTTGTGGCGACATTTAAGATTAATGTACATATATATATATATATATATATATATATATATATATATATTTATAACACACAGCCTCTGGCACTGTGGCATTATACCCCCGAGGGCGGGCACTCTGACAGTCAGTCTGATGGCTCAAGATACACGTATCACCCAGCCCGCTGCATCGGCCGGATTCCCCTCTCTCGCCTCCCATCTCCAGTAGCCTGATAGCACCAAGCCACCTCACACCCTCTGTGAAGTTGCCCTTTGTGTGCAGGGAGTGGATGCGTGAGTGGGAGAACCATAGAGCTAGTGTGGTCGATGGGCGGCGTGGACTCAGTGGGCCAAAGGGTCTGTTTCCATGCTGTGTCTTTCTATCAATATGCAATTAATAAAGTGGCTTTTTCACAAGCCTGTGCTTTGAGCACCATGCACAGTTCAATCTTATCTATAATTAATCTACACTGAAAACACGAAGATGCAATAATGTACATATTAAAACCTGCAAAGTCTGTAAATATTGTATATTTTTGAACCATAAATACATGCATATGAAGCATAGATACAAAAACACCAGGTGCAACACACCTGGCTGGCAGGTCGTTCAACATGTGATATTTATAGTTCATTTTGTCCCCTCCAAAACATCCTCCCGCCCATCAACTCTCGCAGCCTCAATGGTCACTCACTCCACAGTTTCAAACGATGCCGCACAACCTTGACCGTTATCTTGTATTAAACAACAAGGAACATCGATTTCCACCTAATTGTCTACATATCAGACAAAGTATCACTGTCTCCAAAACCTCCAATAATAACAGCAGCCGCGTTAAAGTCAAAGTGAGCAGGCTGATGCTGGCTGGTGGACAGATGCTCGGCGAGCCCATATATATATATATATATATATACACACACACAGTTGTCTTCGCAAGGGCGATGAACTGAGGGTCCGTGCAAGTAGTGGCTGTCCATACTGAAGCAGAGGAGTCCGTGTCCACTTTGTCCATGTGGCTGGACAGATCCCGCGCCCACGCTGCTTCCATTGTCATTGAAGAGGAGTGGAGTTACCTGGCGAGTTATACGCTCGCTGCACCGTGAACCACGACTGGCTGAATGAATGACCCTTCGCTGACACCGGCTTCCACGCTGAGTACAATCCAATTGACAGGGATTAACACAGATAATCTGTCGGCCTGCTTCATCTCCTGACTCTTAAAAGGGCCGCGCGTGGAACTGCATCAGAAAAGAAAATTATGGTGAAAACGTGAACATTTCGAATGAATGTTTTCATCAGAGTTGTATCATGAACTGAAATCAAAACTGTGTGGAAAATCAGAGTGTTGGAAATATTCCGCAAACCAAGCAGCACCTGTGAAGAAAGTCAATGTTTCAAACAGGACCAAATGTTATCCACCTGTTATAAAAGTTAGCTATAAAACTGCAGAGCACAGCGTGTAGGATGACCTGTCCCCATTAAATCTCGGAATAATTAAAAGGTAGAATGATCCTAAGATGCTGGAGTAATTCAGCGGGACAGGCAGCATCTCTGGAGAGAAGGAATGGGTGACGTTTCGGGTCGAGACCCTTCTTCAGACGCCTGATGCTTGAATGGTAGACTTGCCATTATAGAGTTACAGTCATACAGCACAGAAACGGGTGATTCAGCCCAACCTGTCCATGCTGACCAAGACGCCCCATCTAAGCTAGTTCCATTTATCTGCTTTTAGTCAATTTCCCCCTTTAAGGATAAGGGGGAAATCTTTTAGGACCGAGATGAGGAAAACATTTTTCACACAGGGAGTGGTGAGTCTCTGGAATTCTCTGCCACAGAAGGTAGTTGAGGCCAGTTCATTGGCTATATTTAAGAGGGAGTTAGATGTGGCCCTTGTGGCTAGAGGGATCAGGGGGTATGGAGAGAAGGCAGGTACAGGATACTGAGTTGGATGATCAGCCATGATCATATTGAATGGTGGTGCAGGCTCGAAGGGCCGAATGGCCTACTCCTGCACCTATTTTCTATGTTTCTATGTTTCTAAACCTTTCCTATCCATGCACCTGTTTCAAATTTCCCAATGTTTGTTTGCTAATTGAGAACATGTCCCTCTCCCACCCTCCTGTAAGTGGGTAGTTCGCAGGCCCAGTAACAGGCGAAGTCATCATTCACCCCAAATACTTTACGAACCAGGTGAATTGTCCTCAGCCTCGCTACTGCAGAGTCATCGAGTTATACAGCAGGAAAAACAGGCCCTTCGGCCCAAATCGCCATGTCAACCAAGATGCCCCATCTAAGGTAGTCCCACCTGCCCGCATTTGGCCCATATCCCTCCAAACCTTTCCAATGCATCTACCTGTCCAAGAGTCTGTTGAATGTTGTTATTATACCTGCCTTAACTATCTCATCTGGCAGTTCATTCCATATTCCCACCACAATCCACGTGAGAAAGATGCCCCTTGGGTTTCTGTTAAATGCAGTGTTAGCTTTCAAACAGTGCGGATCCCTGTTCACTATCCTCTGCTGCAGTGGTTTTAAATAAACCCCTTCTTCTTGGGCAGTCTCCCTTGCAGCCATGGATGACTGAGATGGTGAAGAGTTCTTGTGTGGAGGTCACTGACTCTGTCTCTGGTGGGGTAGAAGGTGTTTAGCTAGGCAGGTGGACTAGCTGCGGGAGTTTTTAAGAAGGAACTGCAGATGCTGGAAAATCAAAGATAGTCAAAAATGCTGGAGAAACTCAGCGGATGCAGCAGCATCAATGGAGCGAAGGAAATAGGCAACGTTTTGGGCCGAAACCCTTCTTCAGACTGATGTAGGATAGCTGTGGGAGACTTTGTGCACTGCTTCCTCTAGTTCATAGCCCATTCTTTGCACCATCCGTAACACCATCCTTAGGCCAGTGCTTTCCCAGATGCCCCTACACCAATTTGGGGAGTCATGGGCCAGGGGTTCACATGATCAGAGAACATGTTACCTTTACAGGGAGACTTTATGAACGTTATTGAAACACCTGCTCTGTCCTTCTGGGAATTTGGGAGCTGATAGCAGTGTGCTATTGAATAGGAGTCTAGTATGTGTAAGAGGTGGCCTCCCTACCAGAGCTGGTTTCTTGCAGGTAGAACCTCAACGTTGACCTGGAAAAAGTATGTTTGAAGAAGGGTCCCAACCTGAGATATTGCCAGTCCATTCCCTCCACAGTTGCTCCCTAACCCGCTGAGTTCTTTGCACTTTGAGTTTTGCTGAAGATTCCAGCAATTGTGCTGCCTTGCGTCTCCAAACAACGTTGCTTGCCTCGCCATTGCCAATGAAGAATTTTATGCGGGATCTCCCTATCGGTTTTCTCCTGGGCTTAGCCAAGATGGTCATTTATGAGACCAGACAGCGGGCAGATGAGGGTTTTACCCGAGTCGACTAGCTGCCCCTCTTCTGGGCTTGTGTCCATGTCTGCGTGTCTCTGGAGAGGAAACGTGTGGTGTCCACGGACACTTTGAAACATAGAAACATAGAAAATAGGTGCAGGAGTAGGCCATTCGAGCCTGCACCGCCATTCAATATGATCATCGCTGATCATCCAACTCAGTATCCTGTACCTGCCTTCTCTCCATACCTCCTGATCCCTTTAGCCACAAGGGCCACATATAACTCCCTCTTAAATATAGCCAATAAACTGGCCTCAACTACCTTCTGTGGCAGAGAATTCCACAGATTCACCACTCTCTGTGTGAAAAATGATTTTCTCATCTCGGTCCTAAAATATTTCCACCTTATCCTTAAACTGTGACCCCTGTTCTGGACTTCCCCAACATCGGGAACAATCTTCCTGCATCTAGCCTGTCCAACCCCCTTAAGAATTTTGTAAGTCTCTATAAGATCCTCCCTCAATCTTCTAAATTCCAGCGAGTACAAGCCGAGTCTATCCAGTCTTTCTTCATATGGAAGTCCTGACATCCCAGGAATCAGTCTGGTGAACCTTCTCTGTACTCCCTCTATGGCAAGAATGTATTTCCTCAGATTAGGAGACCAAAACTGTACGCAGTTGAAGGCTTTCCGTGAACAATGGTCACTGCTGGGGGATCGAGTGTGTCGTGGATAAGGCTGACAATGTTGTAATTTGATGATCAATTTCAAGTGAGTTTATTGTCATGAATCGCTGACAGGACAATGACATTCTTGCTTTGTTACAGTACACACAACATAGTAGGCATTTACTACAAAATAGATCAGTGTGTCCATATACCATTATATAAATATATACACACATGAATAAACAGACTGATAAAAGTGCAAATAACATACTGGGCTATCAATGTTCAGAGTTTTGTCTGAGCCAATTTTAATAGCCTGATGGCTGTGGGGAAGTAGCTATTCCTGAACCTGGTCGTTGCGGTCTTCAGCCTCCTGTACCTTCTACCTGAAGGTAGTGGGAAGATGAGTGTGTGGCCAAGATGGTGTGGGTCCTTGATGATGCTGACAGCCTTTTTGAGGCAGCGACTGCGATAGATCCCCTGGATGTACGGGAGTTCAGAGCCGATGATGGACTGGGCAGTTGTTGGCAAGCTGCACGGAGAGCAATTTTGAGTAATGTATTACTCTGGATACTGTGAATAGGTAATACAAGTTCCCTGTTAAGGAAGAATAAGGTGACAGAGATCTTCCCAGTGTGTGATGTACCTGCTGCAGTTTGACTGCGTGTTCACAGCATGGCCAAGCTGCTCAGTAGACCTTGCGTAGCGGTCTGAAGAATGGTCACAAGCTGAAATGTCACCCATCCTTTATCTCCAGGTGTTGAGCTCCAAGTCAACATTAACACCCGCTGAGTTACTCCAGCATTTTGTGTCTATCATCGGTGTAAACCGGCATCTGCAGTTCCTTCTCACACATTCAAATATGAGAACTCCCTTCAAATGACAGAGTCCCAGGATTTTAGTGACCACAAGGTGGATGATGCTCACTGCACTTTCCTTCCATTCATCACACACTATACGCTAGTGCACTAGAGAAACCAGGCACTAGTCCATACACTAGTGCCTGGTTCATTTTTAACCTTGGATCTCCCTGTCGTTGGACTAAACCCTTGCCTTTGGTCAGGATAGAGTGGATTGGAGAGAATGTTTATACAAGTGGGTGAATCTAGGACCAGAGGGCACAGCCTCAGAATAAAAGAACTTACTTTTAGAAAGGAGATGAGGAGGAATTTCTTTAGTCAGAGGGTGGTGAATCTGTGGGATTCATTGCCACAGACGGCTGTGGGTAGTTTAAAAGCGGAGATTGGCATGAGTACATCCAGCAGGTCGGGCAGCATCTCTGGAGAACGTGGTTAAATAGGTGACATTTCGGGTCGGGACCCTTCACCGCCTGAAGAGGGACCTCGACCCGAAACGTCACCTATGCATGTTCTCCAGAGACGCTGCCTGACCTGCTGAGGTACTACAGCACTGTGTGACCCTTTGTCTATTAAGCAGCGTCTGGGTTCCTCGTGTCAGCATACTCAGACAATGGTGTGCGGTTTCAGCAGGAGATATTCGGCCAATATTTACATATCAGTGATACACAGTGAATTGCAACATCGCTCTCTGTGGGTACTTTCTCTGAGCAAATTGACTGCTATAATGACTTCACTTTCCAAAGAACTTAAATAGGTCGGTAGGAACGACGTGCACTGGAGGTCTGAAGAAGGGTCACCTGTTCCTTTTCCCTGGAGATGCCGCCTGATCCGGGGAGTTATTTTTCTGCGTCCAACGGCGTGGACTGAGCTGGGGAACACTGGCGTTTGCGGCGGGCTGGAGTTGGGGGATGTCCTCGGCTCGCAGCGAGCGTGGAGCCAGCCTGCAGAGGGCAGCACGTCAAGCTAGACTTGACCACGCCGGTGTCTCGAAGGGGCGTTGTGCAGACTTCAGCATCGCACAGCTTGGAAGCAGGGATTCCCCCGAATGACGTCTGTGCTTCCAATGCTCACAGGTCTGGGCAGGATTCAGATACCTGACCTCCCACGCTCTGCAATGGAAAGGTCTCCCAGGCGGACTCTTTCTGATTCCCAATCTTAAAAGGGCAATAACAGGGGACTGATTGCAGATGCTGCTTTATACCGAAGGCACAAACATGCCGGAGTAACCCAGCGGGTCAGGAGAACACGGGTGCGGGTCTGGCCCCTTCTTCAAACGTCCCCCCAGGTTCTCCACGGGTGCTGACTGACCCAACGAGTTACCCCAGCATTTTGCATCTTAAAAGGGCAACGGAAACCTCGGGAAGAACTGCAGATGCTGGTTTACACCGATGATAGGCGCAAAAATGGTGGAGTAACTCAGGAAGGTCAGGCAGCATCTCTGGACAGAAGGGATGGGGGACGATTCGGGTCGAGAGACCCCCTTCTTCGGACTTCTAGGTTAATAAACAAAAAAATCAAGCGAAATGGCAAGAATAAACAGCACACCCATCGTTCTGGAAACAATGAGCAATGTGAGATTGTAGCGATGATGTTGGCCCGGGGTGGCTTCTCCCGGGTGCATTTTAAATATATCGAATGATTTGCCTATAGATAGGACTGGGTAAGACTCTGCATCAGCTCATTTCCAGGTTGGTGTTGTCTGGAGTGAGATCTGATTATTCTGCAGATTCAAATTCAAATTCAAAATGCGGTCGAGATGATGTGAGATTTCAGCGCTACCTGCTAGGTGAACGGGTCGAGTCTGATATCACGCCAGTCTGACGGCTTCGTTTTAGTCTCCAGAAATCAATGGAGAATACACAATTCTGAATCTTTTACCTGTAGAGTTACACTCTTCAAGATATAGTGTGAGCATGAGAACTGCGACGTGAGCAGCTGAGCTCTATCCCCCCTCAATCTGAGGAACAAGACCCTCTCAGTCAGAAGAAGGGTCTCGACCCGAAACATCACCTGTTCCTTTTCTACAGAGATGCTGCTTGTCCCGATGAGTTACTCGAACATTTTGTGTCTATCTTCATACTAACTAGTATAATTAAGTAACCCACCCCTGTGGCTGTTTCACTACACTGTATAATATATACTGACTGTATTCAGTCGGAACAGTGCTCGGTCAAGCGAAAGATCAGTATAATTAACCCTCGCAGACCAGTATATCAAACGTATTAATTATTATAACTAATTAGCAGCTAACTTAAACCAGTCATCACACCTAACTCATATTGTTCAGCATAACCATTTTGCAACGATTGGTATAATTAGTTTATATCAATTTCTACAACTATTTCACCAGTGACTACAAAAACTTATTCCAGTTAGTATAACCAGCAGACTAACTAGTATATGTTGGAAGGAACCGCAGATAGACACAAAATGCTGGGGTAACTCAGCGGGTCAGGCAGCATCTCTGGAGAAAAGGAATAGGTGGTTTTTCGGGTCGAGGCCCTTCTTCAGAGTGAGGGCTCTCTCAATCTGAAGCATCAAACCCTCTCTCAGTCTGAAGAATGGTCTCGACCCAAAACATCATCTATTCCTTTTCTCCAGAGATGCTGCCTGACCCGCTGAGTTTCTCCAGCATTGTGTGTCTATCTTCATACTAACCAGTATTATCAGTTTGATGAATTGGATGGGTGAAGTCATATTTCATGTGAAAGTGTTATTGATATTGGCCGAGGTATAAGTCTGGGCTATTGTGTGGCAAAGCTTTCTGAGGAAAAAGGCAGAGGGCACAAAAAAGTACAGCAGCTTCCCCCTCATTAAAAAAAAGGGTAACCTTTTTTTCCAGGAAATGCAATGGGAATAGCAGAAACATTGAGTGGAGCATTTAAATGATATGCATATTATAATCCTTAGTGACAGGAGTGTGAGCACCAGGTTTAATTGACAGGGAATTACCCAATTACCTCTAGACAGACAGGGAATAATACTGCAACTACACGGCACTCTCATTTATAAGAATTTTGATGCCTTGTTTAAATATTACCAATGCATAATTCCAAACCAGCGTACTTTGCATAACAGCACTCCTTCTAATTTTCAGGATTGTAAAGATGGTATGCTTATCTTCACTTGTCTGGGCATTTAGTATACGAGTTAGGGAGTCAGGTTTCAGCTTTATAGCACTTTGGTTCGGTCGTATTTGGGGTATTGTGCGCGTATTTCTCGTCGCCCCATTACAGGAAGAATGTGGAGGGTTTGGAAATGGTGGAGAAGAGGTTTGCCGGAACGCTGCCTCGATCAGTGGGTATTGGCTTAAAGGAGAGGTTGGACAAACTTGGATTGTTTTCCCTGGAGGATCAGAGGCTGAGGGGGGGGGGGGGACCTGATAGAAGTGCTTAAAATTATGAGAGGCTTGTAAAGAGTAGGCGACCAGAACTTTATTCCCAGGGTGGAGAGGAAAAGACTACAAAAAGTAGTAAACACTGCCCAGTCCATCATCGGCTCTGAACTCCCGTACATCCAGGGGATCTATCGCAGTCGCTGCCTCAAAAAGGCTGTGGGCATCATCAAGGACCCACACCATCTTGGCCACACACTCATCTTCCCACTACCTTCAGGTAGAAGGTACAGGAGCCTGAAGACTGCAACGACCAGGTTCAGGAATAGCTACTTCCCCACAGCCATCAGGCTATTAAACCTTGGCTCTGACAAAACTCTGATTATTAATAGCCCATTATCTATTTGCCCTTTATCAGTTAATTTATTCACGTGTGTATATATTTATATAATGGTATATGGACACACTGATCTGTTCTGTAGTCATGCCTACTATGTTCTGTTGTGCTGAAGCAAAGCAAGAATGTCATTGTCCTATCTGGGACACATGTCAATAAACTCTCTTGAATCTCTTGGGTGTAAATGTCAAAGGTTAGAGAGCAGAGCTTTAAGGTGAGAGTGGGGCAAAATGTAGAGGAGATAGACGAGGCAAGTTTTTTTACATAGTGAGTGTGGGCGGTCTGGAACACACTGCCAGGGGCGGTGGTGGAGGCAGACATGATAGAGGCATTTAAGAGATTTTTAGACAGGCACACAGAAATGGAAGGACATGGATCACGTTCAGGCAGAGGAAATGAGTTTAACTTGGCATTGTGTTTGGCACGGACATTGTGGACCGAAGGGCATGCCCGTTCTATGTTTATGTTCTGCACTCAGCTGGAGTGCAGAGTTGACAAAAATGATAGTGGAAATACAAAATGGTGACGATCTTGATTGGAGCAATAACAAATTGTTCAAAAGTTGCGAAAAAACATACTTAAATTCTGGAAAAAGGTAACAGTTCCCACAGTGAAGATGTGGATCACAGAAATGACCGGGACACTACATTTAGAAAAAATAAGGCTTGTTTTGTCTGACATTGAATTGAATTTCATTGAATTTCTTCAACAACATAATGGTTGAACACAAACTCAAGACCGACGTTAGGGCGGGTGAGCGGGCGGAGGGGAAGGGCAGTGGGACATATCTCCGTTTTTTTTTTCACTTCTTCGTTAGTTCAGGGGTTTTTCTTTTTTCTTTTTTGTATCTTTTTCGAAATTCTTTCTTTTCTTTTTCCTTTCTGTTTCCTTTCCCTTCTTGCCTTGTTTCTTTCTTCCGAGTTATAAAATGTTAAAACTGAAGCTGTACGAAAATTGTATAATTGTTATGTCGATTACTTTCTCCTTGTACAATTGCTTCTAATAAAATAAATATTAAAAAAACAAAAACAAATAGTTCAAAAGAACATATAAAGGGTGTCCTGTCAATGAGAGCCCTACTTCTGATCCTATGCATCGGACACTGACAGACAGACACAAAGTGCTGGAGTAACACAGCAGGTCAGGCAGCATCTCTAGAGAAAAAGGATAGGTGAAGTTTCGGGTCAAGATCCTTCTTCAGGTCTGAAAAAGTATTTCCGCCTGAAACATCACCAATCCATGTTTTCCGGTGAAGCTGCCTGACCTGCTGAGTTACTCCAACACTTTATGTCCTTTTGTCTCTTAACCAGCTTCTGCAGTTCTTTAGGGTTTCTCCCATCCACTGACAAGACTGATTTGAATTTCTCAGTTCAATTTGCCAGGAAACGCCCTTCACCTGTGCACAATTCCATCAGCATTGGTAATATTTGCAAACCAATGTGATAATGATTATAATATCAAGGTGCATCGGAAGAGCCCATTTAGCTCTTCAGGCCTGTGCTGGATCTTTGAAAGAGTGCGCGTGTTTCTTCCCAATAGTCCAGTAAATGTTTCATTTTTAAGTATTTAAACAAACCCCTTTGAAATGTGCAATGGAGACTCTATTCACTACCTTTCATATAGCAAAGCCAAGAAAGAACATCATATTTCTAATCCTCCCCATTGGGCATTCAGCAATTACCTTAAATTTCTGTCCTTGAGTTACTAACACCAATGCCATTCCATTTAGTTTAGTTCAGCATGGAAACAGGCCCGATGGCGGAATGAGTCCACACCGACCATCGATCACCCATTCATACTAATTCTACGTTATCCCACTTTCACATCCACTCCCTACACACTGGGGGCAGTTTATGGAGACCAATTAACCCACATACCTGTATGTCTTTGGGATTTGGGAGGAAACAGGAGCACCAGGAGGAAACCCAGATGGGACAGGGAGAACGTACAGCCCTCACGAAGACAGCTCCCGAGGTCAGCATCGAAACTGGGTTTCTGGCGTTGTAAGGCAGAGGCTCTACCAGTTGCGCGACCGTGCCGCCAATAAATCTCTCCTGAATTTCTGTACTCCAAAGGGAACATTCTCAACTTCTACAATCTCTCCGCATTGTTGAAATCTCTCAAATCTGCCTGGCCTCCGTGACTGAGCTGCCAGGCCTCAGTGACTGAGCTGCCAGGCCTCAGTGACTGAGCTGCCTGACCTCAGTGACTGAGCTGCCAGGCCTCAGTGACTGAGCTGCCAGCCCAAGAATCCATTCGGCCCACAATGTCCATACTAACCCTCTGGAAATCAGCTCCTTCAGCCCACAACACCCATGCTAGCGCTCCAGAAAACCCCCCACCCACTGGCCAGCAATATTGGAATTAGTGGCGAGGTGGAATATTGCGTTGGGGTCCAGCCCTCCCTTGTGAAACTGGGACCCAACGGGTCCCACCTAGTCTAGTCCTTCCAGTAAATCTCTCCAAGGCCATATTCACTGAATCTGACCTAGAATTTCACCACTGTAGTCCTACAGTCATTGAGTTGCTGATCTTTGTGAAGGCTTCAGATGATAAATTCTGCTGTAATATCAAACAGAATAAGACATAGTAAAACTTTACTTTCCTATTCAAAATGTATCCTGTGGTGGGAACAAATACAACCTTTAAATAACTAAAAATAGATGAATCAACTGAAACAATAAATTATGTGTTCGATTTTTACATGATCTTTACGTTTTAGATTACAAGCACTGGAAATTTGTAGGCACAACAAGGAAACAGTTGCATTAAGCATCCCGTGTAACCTCAAAGAAGGGAAAATAAGTCACAATTTCAAGCAATCAGGCCGCTCTCTGTGACATCAAACTATACACAATGTATGCAATTCCCTGCAATCAGCTGAAAATTATTTTTCAATAATCTTTGGCATGTCACCAGAAGGCAGTTCAAAGCCCTCCCAATATTTTACTAGTCTGTTTTTATATTACAGTGATTAAGACAGCAGCATTGGTGGCAATTAAGAACATAATTATATTCGCCAACCTGTTTGTATTTATTGTATGAAACGAACATACAACAGGCACACTCATGTGACGTCTTTAACATAATCAATGTGTTCCAATAATGCCTGTGAATTGCTGAAAGATCTCATTTGCAGTCGAGCCGATCAAATAATAAGCTTGTCATTCATCTTCTGTTGATTTTATTCTTAAAACAAACACACAAAAACTTTTATATATTTCTCTTTCAGATTCTTTCCAGAGAGTTCTGCCGCCAATCATGCACTTTCCATGTGGATTTGCGGCCGCACTGTAGAACATGCGGCTGCTTAGTTGTGCACAGCAAGATCCCACCAATCAGCAATGTGCTAACAAGCCATCTAACCGGCTTTCGCCACTTTGACAGAGAGCTCAGCATTGGCCCCCCACTGAGCCTCCGAGCACCACAAGGATTCATTTCCTTACCCGATAAAATTTAATGAAAAGGAACAGCAGGGGCTAGTTTATACCAAAAGATGGACACAAAACGCTGGAGTAACTCAGCGGGACAGGCAGCATCTCTGGAGAAAATGAAGTTTCAGGTTGGGACCGCCAAAATATGCCATTGTATTTTATGCATCTCAACCAAGAGCTGGCATTTCTCACAGTGGGTTCATTCAATTTTGTAACTCCTGACCCTTTGTGACAATTTCACATCAGCGCCAGCGACTGCCTGTTCGAGGATTTGAATATATAGATCACGAAATTCCACTTGGCAGTTAGTTCTTCACACTGGCATTGAAACGATGCACTGGAGGCAGTCAATGGGTCCAGATGCATCTGTGGTGGAAAGGAATGGTCTTCTCAGGTTGAAATCTGTGGGCTGAGTGTGCGGAGGGGAGTGGGCTTTGAGAAAGAGTCATCCATAAAGTCTAAAGAAGGGACCTGAGCCAAAATGTCACCCATTACTTCAATCCAGAGATGCTGCCTGCCACGCTGTTACTCCAGCATTTTGTGTCTATCTTTGATGTAAACCAGCATCTACAGTTCCTTCCTACACACTCTTCATTTCACCCCGGGCAATGACGGCTTCATCTCCATGACTGATGTCATAAATAAACAATAAGCAATTTTCTTTCTGCATCCTCATCTGAAAAATTTGTATTCGAATAAATAGCACGACATTCTTCTATTTATTGAAATAAATATTGCATAGAGTACACAACTTCCGAATCAGCGTGTCCCTGGATGGCTAAGGTCAGTTTGCCAAAATAAAACCATTAATGTACTCTCTGTTTTGCAAGAAGCGAAAATGTCTTTATTTTATGGTAACTATGGTGAGGAACCTATGGGAACTCACATGCATGGACCGTGTGAGAATGGAACACCTTCAATGGCGGCGAATTGGCTCACAAGACGGGTGTGATACACCTGCAAAATAAACCTTTAAATGCTTTTCAAACTTTACTGCCAGAAAGAAGACATAACGGAATCAAGGGATGTGGGGAGAAAGCAGGAACGAGGTCATGATTTTGGATGATCAGCCTTGATCATATTGGTTCGAAGGGCCGAATGGTCTGCCCCTGCACGCATGTTCTATGTTTTTATGTTTCTACAATAGAATGTCTAACAACAGATATGGAAATGATAAATGGTGATAGACCTGCAAATGTTGGCAGGACTTTTGCCTTAGTCTAAATCACCTTAGTCAGTTGTCGGGTCCTTTGCTCACCCATGTCCAGTGAAATTACTAGACAATGTTCCTTTTGGTCGATTCAATATCTGAAATGGAGACACATGACACTGCAGCTGTTGGGATCTTAATCAAAAACACAAAGTGCAGGAGGATGGAGCAGCATCTGTGGAGGGAATGGATAGATGTCAGGTCAGAACCCTTCTTCAAAGAAAAATCATTACATGAAATGTCGTCTGTTCATTTCCATCCATAGATGTTGCCTGACCAGCTGAGCTCCTCCAGCACTTTGTTTTGAACATAATATCTGAAATGTGGCTTCAATGGAAATTGTAAATGGTTTCCTAATTCCTATACCCTTGAAAATTGTAACTGGAAGAGAAAGCTTTTATTCACAATGGAAGAACAGATCATTCTCTGTGACAGAGGATCATCTTTGGCAACAAAACCTGCTTGGAGACATAAGAGACTGTAGATGCTGGAATCTTGAGCTTCCTGAGCCACTGAGTATCTCTCAGACACAAGATGCTCTCTCTGTTAAAACCAAAAAGATCAAGGAAAGTAAATGATAGTGTTCACTCAAAGTCACTTACCGAATAATGAGAGGCCTAGATAGAATGGATGTGGAGAGGATGTTTCCATTAGTGGGACAATATAGGACCAGAGACTATAGCCTCAGAATAAAAGCATGTACCTTTAGAATGGAGATAAGCAGGAATTTCTTTAGTCAGAGGGTGGTGAATCTGTGGAATTCATTGCCACAGACGGCTGTGGAAGCTAAATCAATGGATATTTTTAAGGCTGAGATTGACAAATTCTTGATTAGTACAGGTGTCAGAGGTTATGGGGAGAAGGCAGGAGAAAGTGGTTGAGAGGGAAAGATGATCAGCCATGGTTGAATGGCAGAGTAGACCTGACGGGCTGAGTGGCCTAATTCAGCTCCTATAACATATGAACTAATGAAAGTCCTTCTGAAAGATGTTTCCGGTATAAGTAACATTTGGCCAATGATTCAAACACAAAGTCTGTAATTTGGAGATTTCAATAAACCCATTAAACATGGAACTTCATGAAGGTATGCAATGAAGAGGTAAGTTTTAATGGAAGCTGAATTTTGAAGTACAAGTGTTGAGTTTATTTTGCAGCGTGGAATTTCATCTTAACTTTCATCGTATACGAGAGAATATGGTTTTAAGGTGAGGGGGCAAAGTTTAAAGGAGATGTGCGGGGCAAATTTTCTACACAGATTGTGATGAGCACCTGGAATGCGCTGCCAAGGGTGGTGGTGCTGGAGGCAGATACAATAGTGGCATTGAAAAGACTTTGTATATGCAGAAATGAAGCGATATGGATCATGTCCAGGCAGGTAAGAGTTAGTCTTGGCGTCAGGTTCAGCATGGACATTGTAGACCGAAGGGCCTGTTCCTGTGCTGTACTGTTCTATGCTCTATGCTCTGTGACGTGGCCCATCATAAATCAGCCTTTAAGCTATCTGCTGAAGCATATCAGAGCTTGGTGATTAGCATTCAGTTGATTGCCAGTACCACCAACATTTCATCTAACAGCTTAATTTGATTAATATCATCAACACTACTTAAGTGTACATCAGAGTGATTAATTCAGTGAACGTCTTGCGTTCAAGTACCATATACGATGAACAAACACAGAAGCGACTGGCTCTGCTGTGCTGCTAAAGTCATTGCAACATGTTGGTCAGCTTCATACGTGCAGCTCCTCCACTGTCAGGTTGTATAACTCATAAAGTGATACAGTGTGGAAACAGGCCCTTCGGCCCAACTCGCCCATACTGGCGAACAATGCCTCAGCTACACTAGTCCCACTTGCCGGCGCTTGTTCCATATCCCTCCAAACCTGTCCAATCCATGTACCTGTCTAACTGTTTCTTAAAGGATGGGATAGTCCCAGCCTCAGCTACCTGCTCTGGCAGCTTGTTCCATACACCCACCACCCTTTGTGTGGAAAAGTTACCCCTCGGATTACTATTAAATCTTTTCCCCTTCATCTTGAACCTATGTCCTCTGGTCCTCGATTCCCCTACTCTGGGCAAGAGACTCCGTGCATCTACCCGATCTATTCCTCTCATGATTTTGTACATCTCTAAAAGATCTCCCCTCATCCTCCTGCACTCCAAGGAATAGATACCCAGCCTACGCAACCTCCCAATAGCTCACACCCCCTACACACACTATTCACACGCATTGAAAAGGGTTGCTTCAAGAACTATTGAAACAAGGAACAGCAGGTGCTGATTCACATAAAGACATGTGCTGGAGTGCTGGAGTAACTGATCGAGTCAGGCAGCATCTCGGGAGGACATGGATAGGTGATGTTTCAGGTTGGGATCCTCGTTTCTATAGCATCTTTATCAAACAGGATGTTGGAAATCTGGAAGAGAGGAGGGGCAGTAAAAGGTGAACACAGGTGAGTGGGGTGGGAAGGGGTGGGTGGGGGGGGGTTTACAGGCAGATGCTTGGACAAGGGCCAGAGGTGGAAAATTAGATGGTGTGAGACAACAGGATTGAAGAGTTGCGAATTGTGAAAATAGAGGAATATGGAGACAATAGACAATAAACAATAGGTGCAGGAGTAGGCCATTCGGCCCTTCGAGCCAGCACCGCCATTCAATGTGATCATGGCTGATCATCCCCAGTCAGTACCCCGTTCCTGCCTTCTCCTCATTTCCCCTGACTCCGCTATCTTTAAGAGCCCTATCTAGCTTGAAAGTATCCAGAGAACCGCCCTCCACCGCCCTCTGAGGCAGAGGATTCCACAGACTCCCAACTCTGTGTGAGAAAAAGTGTTTCCTCGTCTTCGTTCTAAATGGCTTACCCCTTATTCTTAAACTGTGGCCCCTGGTTCTGGACTCCCCCAACATCGGGAGCATGTTTCCTGCCTCAACCCTTAATAATCTTATATGTTTCAATAAGATCCCCTCGCATCCTTCCAAGCTCCAGAGTGTACAAGCCCAGCCGCTCCATTCTCTCAGCATATGACAGTTCCGCCATCCCGGGAATTAATCTCGTGAACCTACGCTGCACTGCCTCAATAGCAAAAGGACAAATATTCTCATTTATTGATATGAAAATATGTTTCTGGCTACTGGACTTTCACCATAAAATATTTTTGATAATGTGGGTTTCCCAGTGTGTGAGATCATGTTCATTTTTCACTCATTTCTTCTTCGCTCTGGCTCCACAGTATCAGTGTTGAAATGAATGACTGGTCTTGTCAAACTCGATTGTGTAATTATCCTCACACAAACGTGTTTGACAATGTCCTTTTATTCTGAGGGGAGAAAAGAGACGCATCTCATTTTCAACACTGACATCCACCGAAAGTGATAGGATGATGTTGGAATTGAAATTGTTCACAAAACGTCACGAAAGGATCTCGCAATTATTTTTTACATGTGAGTTCCACCTCTTTAAAGTGGATTCAATTCTATCATTTAATGGAAGCAGTGACAGAATCGTGCAAAGACATTTACAGCTGAGTTTCACTGCTGGTACTCTCAACTCTTGCTTCTTTATGCTATTCGGCCCATTCAGTCCATGCCAGCTCCCAACATTGAAACTCCATGTTCCACTGCTCTTTATTTATTTCCCTTTGCTCCCACTTATTTTCTCTCACATAAACATCAACTGGTGCAGGAGGAGGCCATTCGGCCCTTCGAGCCAGCACCGCCATTCAATGTGATCACGGCTGATCATCCCCAATCAGTACCCCGTCCCTGACTTCTCCCCATATCCCCCGACTCCGCTATCTTTAAGAGCCCTATCTAGCTCTCTCTTGAAAGTATCCAGAGAACCGGCCTCCACCGCCCTCTGAGGCAGAGAATTCCACACTCACAACTCTCTGTGAGAAAAAGTGTTCCCTCATCTCCGTTCTAAATGGCTTACCTTTTATTCTTAAGCTGTGGCCCCTGGTTCTGGACTCCCCCAACATCGGGAACATCAGTTCCCCTTGGAATCTTTTGTCACTCACCAACATCAGGGGTAGTTTACAAGGTGAAATAACCTATCAACACATCCATGCAATGTGGGAGGAAACCAGGGGCTTAATGAAGGACCAGTCTCACCCCGGTCACTCGCTCTTCTCCACTCTTCCATCAGGAGGTACAGAACTTTGAAAATGCACACTCTAGATTCAGGGACAGTTTCAACTGAACCATCCTATCATCAACTCGAGAGCGGTCCTGACCTACCATCCACCTCATTTGAATTAGCGTGAACAAGTGCTTGCAAAACAGTTGTCTAGTCTATGCTTGGGTCTCATAGATATAAAATAGGCCACATTGGGAGATAAGTGGATTGCTTTTCAGTTGGTAATCAGTAAACAGTGGGTGCCTCAACAATCAGTCCTGAAGCTTCAAGTATTTGTCCATTATGGTTCAACCAGGCCCGCTGACAGACAATATATCAAACATTATTCTCTGTCATAAATGTTATGCAGAGTTTCAAATCTGCAGATCACCATTCATTTCCATTCTAATATAATTCAGATGACTAATAGACTTGTCATAGCAGGAGGTTTTAATTTTCCCAATATAGACGAGGACAGCCTTAGCGCGAAGGGCTTCGATGGAGTGGAATTTGTTAAGTGTGTTCAGGAAGTTTTCTCAAGTAATATGTAGAGGGCCTTACAAGGGAGGGGGCAAAGTGTGACCTACTCTTTGGAAATTGGGCAGGGCAAGTGACTGACGTGTCGGTCGATGAGCCTTTGTGACCAGCGACCACAGTTCCGTTAGCTTTAAAATAGTTGTGGATAATGGACACAAGTTAAGGTTTCTAAATGGGAGCAACGCTTACTTTAATGGGAAGGGTCTCAGCCAGAAACATCACCCATTCCTTCTATGCAGAGATGCTGCCTGCCCCGTTGAGTTCCTCCAGCATTTTGTGTCCATCTTAACTTTGATTGCAAAAGTTGATTGGAGTCATTTTTTGGGGGGAAAATGGACATCTGGAAAATGGGATCTTTTAAAAGTGTGAAAGTGTGAGGAAGGATAGATAGATAGATAGATAGATAGATAGATAGAAAGATAGATAGAAAGATTAGATAGATAGATAGATAGATAGATAGATAGATAGATAGATAGATAGATAGATAGATAGATAGAATGCCTTTATTCTCATTCAAACATACAGAGGTCTGAACGAAATTACGTTCCCTGCAGTCATAACAGCAAAATAAACATAACACACAATTAGCACAGTTTCACACAAACATCCATCACAGTGAATCTCCAAACACCTCCTCACTGTGATGGGAGGCAAAAGTCTTATCTCTTCCCTTTGTCCTTCTCCTGCGTCGAGGCGATCGAGGCTCCTGATGTTAAAGCCCCCGGCGGACGATGGTAAGTCCCGCGGCTGATTAAGCCGCACCGGATGATGTAAGGCCGCAGTGATCCTGTTAGAGTGATCCTGTCAGATTGAAGGGCAAGGTAGGGAAGAGTAAGGAACCCTGGATGATGAGAGAAATTGAGGATCAGCTCAGGAACCAGAAAAACACATGGATCAGGAATCGGCAACTGGGATCAAATGAATCCCTGGAGGAGTATAAGGAACTTTGGAGCAGACTTAGGAAGGAAATTAGGAGGGCAAAAAGAAAGCATGAAATAGCACTAGGCTATTTTAAGGAGAATCTAAAGAGGTGTTATATTTATATTAAGGGGAAAAGGGTAAGTAAAGAGAGAATAGGATCCCTCAGAAACCAAAGTGGGTCATGTGCTCGTGGAGCTTTAGGAGATGAGCAAGGTGAGACATGTGTATTTGGGACCGTTAATGCTGATGACTTGAGGACAGTCCTTATTACAGTCAAGGAGATGCTGGATGTCCGTAGACATATGACGGTAGATAGATTTCCCTGGCCTGATCAGATATATCCAAAGGCACCGTGCGAAGCTGGGAAATAAATTGTATGAGACCTGGATGAGACATAAATCATCTTTGGACGTAGGTGAGAGGCCGGAAGACTGGAGGGTGGCTAAAGTCATGCCTCATTGTAAGAGGAGCTGCCAGGGCTGGGAAATATGGACTAGTAAATCTGACATCAAAGGTAGGAATGTTACTGCAGATGATTCTGCGGGATATTGTATGCATGTATTTGGAAAGACAGGGGTCGATTGGAGATAATCATCGTGGCTATGTGCGTAGGAGATCGTGCCTCTTGAATTTGATTGCATTTTTTGAAGAACTAAGAAGGTTGCAATGAAAATGTGGGTTGGTAGGTTAATTGCCTTGGGCGTGGATGTGAAAGTTGGATAACATAGAACTAGTGTGAGCAGGTGATCGATGGCTGGCATGGCAACGAAGGGCTGAAGGGCCTGCTTCCATGCTGTATCTCTAAACAAAACCAAACTAAATTTGCAGCAGCGTTTTGCATGCTTTTGACTTCTATCCAACTGGATTCAAGTCCGGTAAACTTTTATTTTAGTTTTTATTTCAGAGATAAAGCACGGAAACAGGCCCTGCTTCCACGCTGACAACTGATTTGTTGTTCCTAGTTCTATCCTACACACTGGGGACAATTTACAGAAGCCAATTGACCTACAAACCAGCACGTCTTTGAAATGTGGGAGGAAACCAACGTGGTCACATTCAATACTCATAACGTGCAAACTCCACACAGAGAGCAGCCGAGGTCAGGATCGAACCTGGGTCTCTGGCGCTGTGAGGCAACCGCTCCATCAGTTACGCCACTGTGCTGCCATTCATGCTTTTAGGCTGACATGCTCAGGCAGGCCTGAGGAAGTGCTGCACTGTTCAGGGTGCTGTTGTTCAGATGAGAGTTAGACGAGAAGCCTTACTTACCTCTCCAGGTGGACCCACCAGATCCCATGGAGCTGTTTTGCAGAACAGAGCTCTATCCCTGGTGTCCTGTGGCTAATATTTATCCCCTTGCTCGGAACGAGTTCTGCTGTTGAGTTGTGCATCCTCCCCCGTTCCAATGTAAGATCATCATATTACCAATCCCAAGGGCTTCTATTGACTGAGTAAACAGACCAAGAATAGCTTGGTAAGAGACTTTTTTATTCCAGAGAGAGCTCAAACAAGATACTTCTCAAGCCAGAGATTTCTGGGGCTGTGTTCTGTGATTGGCGTTGCTTTCCTCCTTTGGTTTAAAAAAGGCAGGGAAATCCTAGTTTACAGTTCAGTTTAATTTACAGTTTAGTTTATTGTCACATGTGCAGAGGTACAGTGAAAAGCTTTTGTTGCGTGCTATCCAGTCAGCGGAAAGATAATCCATGATTACAACCGAGCCATTTACTGTGTATAGATGGCTAATAAGGGAATAATGTTTAGAGCAAGGTAAAGCCAGAAAAGTCCGTTCGAGGATAGCTCGATAATGAACCTTCTGAAGTTTGTAGTCGGCAGGGCACTAATCTGCATATCGCCAACTTGGACAATTTAACATTTTTATCAAGCCAATTAACCTACAAACCTGTACGTCTTTGGAGTGTGGGAGGAAACCGAAGATCTCGGATCCACTCAGATCACGGGGAGAACGTACAAACTCCATACAGACAGCACCCGTAGTCGGGATCGAACCTAGGTCTCTGGCGCTGCATTTTGCTGAACGGCAGCAACTCTACCGCTGCGCCACTGTGACCGCCTTATGAGGTAGATTGTAGTTCAGGTGTTGTTGGTGGGATGGTTGTTGGTGGGATGGTTCAGTTGGCTGATAACAGCTGGGAAGGAACTATCTCTGAATCTGGAGGTACAATATGTGCTTTCACACTTCTGCACCTTTTGCCTGATGGGAGAGCGGAGAAGAGGGAGTGTCCAGGGTGTGCCAAATAATTAATTGTGCACTATCTAAGAATAAGGAAGCTTTTAATTTTTAGTACACTTTCACCATTACTTTTTCTTGAAGTGTGTCGTAGTTCAAGAAATTCTTTCTGAAGTGTAGTCACTACAGGAAATTGAACAAGGGGGATACCAGACTTAATAATAAATTCACATTTCATGACCTTTGGTTGAAATTTAGGTAATGACTTGTACAAGGGAGAGCAGTCCACAAATGAGCAATGCCACAAATCTAGATTAAAATGCTTTTAAAAGGAAGTTGTTCATAAATTAATTTAGTTCAATTTGGTGCTGTGGTAGAGCTGCTGCCTTACAGCGCCATGGAACCCCTGGGTTCGATCCTGACTGTGGTGACCAGCGAGCACCCTTACACTAGTTCTATCCCACGAAGTAGGGACAATTTACAGAACCCAATTAACCTACAAACCTGTACGTCTTTGGAATGTGGGAGGAAACTGGAGAACCCGGAGAAAGCGCACGTGGTCACCGGGAGAACGTACAAACTCCGTACAGACATCACCCCTAGTCAGGGTCGAACCCAGTCTCTGGTGCTGTAGGGCAGCAGCTCTACCCCTGCGCCACTGTGCCACCCGTACAGCCGAAACAGGCCCTGAAACTGCAAGCCAGCAGCTCTTCTGCTGTGCATTGGTGACCAACAGCTCGGTAATGGGATTATTCTGAACCATCTCCTTGGCTATGAAGGTGTAAGCCATTCCCCTCTGTATGACTCCATAAAAAATATCCTAACAGGATGCATCGCAACTTGGTTTGGCAGCTGCTCTGCCCAAGAGCGCAAGAAACTGCAGCGAGTTGTGGATGCTGTCTATCATGTAATCCACCCTGCCCCCGTAGATTCCATCTACACTAGACATGACCTGAGGAAAAGAGCCAACCTAATCAAGGATCCCTTCAGATTCCACTCAATCCTTCATCTCCCCTCTCCCGTCAGGTAGAAGATAAAGAAACTTGAAAGCACTCCCAACTGTGTAGGGAGGAACTGCAGATGCTGGTTTAAACAGAAGATAGACACAAAAAGCTGGAGTAACTCAGCGGGTCAGACAGCATCTCTGGAGAGAAGGAATAGGTGACGGTTCGGGTTGAGACCCTTCTTCACATACCACTAGATGCAACAAGGACTTCTACCCCACTGTTGCCAGACTACTGAACAGTCCTCTCATCAACTATTATTTCTGATCTTCCAATCTACCACATTGTGACCATTGCACCTTTTTAAATCTGCACTTTCTCTATAGCAGTCGTCTCATTGAAACGTGCGGCATAAGTTCCCGACAATAGTGCTAGCTCTGCTGCGTGCTGCTCACTGCCAACATTCAGTGCTTCAGCAGATGAGGGATGAACAGCCTGTGTCTTCAGAGAAAGGATATCCACGTAGATTTGCACATGTTTTGCGTTGAGCCACAGTAATACTTCACTCTGCTGTTGCCGCTGCCCCATTAAATTAATTGAGTCACCAGTCAGCATGTTGGTTTTGTGATTTAAAATTACGTTAGGCTGGGGTATGTGACCTGGGTGATTCCACCCCACTCTATCCAATGTTAGACTAACATATAATTAGTGCAGTGTGTAGAATGGAGCTGCCGATGCTGGTACATACCGCTGATAGACACAAAGTTCTGGGGTAACTCAGCGAGTCAGGCAACATCTCCTGGGAAAAAGGATAGGTGACGTTTCCAACTGGGAAACCTCTTCAGATAATGAGTGAAATCAGCTTTTGAGGTGAAACTGAAAATAAAGGACAATGAAGCTGTCATTAAGAGATGTCCCTTTGCTCTGTGAACTATAAGGCAAACTGCCTTAATGAAACAAGCATTAATACTATTGCTGTCCAGATGGTGGAACTTTTCTCCCTTTCTGGTGGGGAGAATGGTCCGTGATTTAGACCCTAATGATACGTGAGGGGACAGGAACTACACAGCAGGATCACACGTGCTATTAAGTCAATACCATGCCAAGCAATGGGTGAGATGATCAGAGCCAATGTAGCACTGGTATAGAAGACACTAGAGGAGATGATGGGCACAGTGGCACAGCGGTAGAGTTGCTGCCTCACACTGCCAGGGACCTGGGTTTGATACTAACTAAAGGTGCCTTCTGTACGGAGTTTGTATGTCCTCCCTGTGACTGCGTGGGTTTTCTCTTTCTGCTCCGGCTTCCTCTCACATTCCAAAGATGTGCAGGTTTAGAGGTCAAATGGCTTCTGTAAAAATTACCCCAAGTGTGCAGGGTTGAGCTAGTGTATGGTGATTGCCAGTCGACCCTGACTTGGTGGGCCGAAGGGCCTGTTTCCACGCTGTATCTCTAAACTAAACTAAAGATGGAACACTGGAGCTGGAGTAACTCTGCGGGACAGGCAGCATCTCTGGGGAGAAGGAATGGGTGACGTTTTGGGTCGAGACCCTTTTTCAGACTGAAGCTTCTTTGATACTTCTATCTAATTATCAGAGGCTGGAAATTGTGCATAAAAGCAGCCACCATTTCAGAGGAGATTTTGGCTAGTTACACTCAGGGCACCCATACTGATATTGCAAAAAGAACAAACCATCAAGTGTTGTGTGCGGGAGAGCAGTTTTTGTGGTAACAAACACTCATTGTAGTCCTTCCTCCAAATCCTGTTATCACGGTGCAAAATGATTATGAAGGAAGGAGCTAAAGACGTTATTGGAACTGGGTGGTGAGAAATGGTTGGAATTCAAGAGTGAAAGCAGAGACTTTAGACTTTAGGTTTTTAGACTTTTAGAATTACAGTGCGGAAACGGGCCCTTCAACCCACCGAGTCCGCAGCGACCAGGATTCACCCCGCACACTAACATTATCCTAACATTACACACTAGGGACAATTTGCAATTTGATCAAAACCAGTTAACCTACAAACCTGTACGTCTTTGGAGTGTGGGAGGAAACCAGAAAACCCACGCGGTCATAGGGAGAATGTACATATTCCGTACAGACAGCACCTGTAGTCAGGATCAAACCTGGGTCTCTAGCACTGCGGGGCAACAACTCTACCACTGTAGGACCCTGAGGGTAGTGGAGAAAGCCCAGGTGGGCTTACTGTGGTGGTGATAAGGAGGTGTACAGGTGGTTTGGATGCGGAATGAGCAGAATGGGCCAGTTAGTTGTTATGATGATTGGGATGGGTGGGAGAGTTGTGGAGATGATCAGGTGGTGGGTGGCAATGATCAGTACAACGACGATTCAACCAAGAACACATATGAAGAAAAATGGAGGTTTTAGCCTTCCTGACAATGATCCAGGGGTCTCAACCCATCTCAAGGTTGCACAGTAGGGAAGAGCTGAGGGAACCCAGGTAACCCGAAGGATTCTGATGAGGCTTCTGATGGCTGCAGGGAGGTTCGGACGTCATGGAGAGAGGTGGGAGGTCACAGAGGTTGGAGTTCACAGAGAGAGGTTGGAGGTCACAGAGAGAGGTGGGAGGTCACAGAGAGAGGTTGGAGTTCACAGAGAGAGGTTGGAGTTCCCAGAGAGAGGTGGGAGGTCACAGAGAGAGGTGGGAGGTCACAGAGAAAGGTGAGAGGTCACGGAGAGGTGGGAGGTCACGGAGAGAGGTTGGAGGTCACAGAGAGAGGTTGAAGGTCACAGGGAGAGTTTGGAGGTCACAGAGAGAGGTTGGAGGTCACAGAGAGGGATGGCGGTCACAGAGAGAGGTTGGAGGTCACAGACAGAGGTTGGAGGTCACAGACAGAGGTTGGAGGTCACAGAGAGAGTTGGGAGGTCACAGAGAGGTGTTGGAGGTCACAGAGAGAGATGGATAGCCAGTGATATTAATTTTAAATTCTTTGCTACGTTGGGTCACGTACCAGAGCTGGTCGATGAGCAATGGAGAGAATGGGGGGGCTGGGGGGGGGGGGGGGGAGACACTGGGGGTGGGGGACAGAAGCTGGAATGAATAACAGGAGATGTTCATCCTTTGCTTTTGCCAGTGTAATATAAATATGTAAATTACCGATGCAATGCTAAAATAAATCGAGACTGTTTAATTTGTCTTGCTGTTCTGCTCAAGCCGTTTCCCTTGCTTGATGAGTCATGCTCCCCAGCATTTAATGTGTAATTTGAAGGCTGTAATGAGCTTGTGGGCGGGTTCACCACTCCTTATTAATTTTTTCTTCAGTAATTTATTCTGCATCCTGATCTACATTTGCCAAAAAACTCAGTCGGTAAGCATTGAGCAAGTAAGAAAGGGAATGTGAGGGGGCGGCCGGTATAATTGAAGGCCGGGAACTGCAGGTTTAAAGGTTGCACAATGTGTTTCTAGCCACATGTTTGGAGGTCCCAATGGGGATGGGGCTATAAGGGCCGCTGGTGGCCGGGAGGAGGGGGTCATTGTACTACTGAGGAATCAACGAAACAGGCAGGGAAACAAACGCTGGACGTTCTACATACCTAGAGAATGTCAGAGAAAGATATGCCCTGATTAAAGCTGGCATAAATTCAGGAGCATGCAAGGTCACGGGGAGAGGTGAAAGGTCGTGGGGAGAGGTGTAAGGTCGCGGGGAGAGGTGTAAGGTCGCAGGGAGAGGTGAAAGGTCGCGGGGAGAGGTGAAAGGTCGCGGGAAGAGGTGGAAGGTCGCGGGGAGAGGTGGAAGGTCATGGCGAGAGCTGGAAAGCCACAGAGAGGAAATAGGCCCTTCGTCCCACCACATCCACGCTGACCAGCGATCACCCGTACACTAGTTCTGTCCCACACACTTTACAGAACATTTTACAGGGTCAGTTTACAGAAGCTAATTAACGTACAAACGTGGGAGGTGGGAGGAAACCGGAGCACCCGGAGAAAACCCACGCGGTTACGTCAAACTCCATACAGACAGCGCCTGTAGCCAGGATCGAACCCGGGTGGCTGGTGTTATGAGGCCGCAACTCTACCGCTGAGCCGCCCTGTCAGGAAACAAACTCAGAGAAAGGACGGAGGCAGCAAACAGGTTAACCATCTGTTTATGGTTCATAGACTTGAGATGTATCCATGGATACTGCCTTACCTGCTGGGTGTTTCCAGCTTTTACTATTTTAGTGTCAAATCTAACCTTTATCTGATGTACGCCTGCACAAACAAAAGCGGATTCTAAGAGCAAGCACCAGTGAGTGAGTGGGAGTAACATTTCCGGACGATCTTAACTTACCTGTCCAGAAGATAAGGTGAACACTCCCTAAATGCTGGCCAAGCCAATGTTTCCCGCACTTTGTTGATCGATGTTGAATCTTGCATTTTCCTTTTGCTTTGTTAATTATGAGGCAAGTTAATATTTCAGGTTGACGACCTTTCAACAAACCAAAGCAATTAGACGAATCACTTCAGTAGAAGTTGCGATCACTGTCATACATAGCAATGAGAAAAATCAGTCTCTTTAATATTGTTAACATTTGGATTACTGCCGTGTGGCTTTGTAATGTCACACGCTGTAAAAAAAAGCAAGTTGTTGTTTTGGCAAATGGCCCACACTTTAATAACGAGACCGCGTGCAGTTTGTGGCAGCACAATGTAGAAGAGAGGTAGGACGTGCAACACCACCTGTCATTGGTCGGAAAGTTCCTGTGAAGAACACCTTTGACCAAAGAGGCATCAGGCAATGGTCCACATGGAACGTCTTACAGACACCGTGGGAGAGGTACACGATCGACCCTGTCGGATGGTTCCTGAGCGGAAGGTCCCCTTGTATAGCCATCCCGACATTTGTTTCCCTGACAGGTGTGAAAGGGACGTAGTCTGTCAGAGCAAGGTGCTCATTCCAGTTTCTATGAGGAAGTGGGATGGAAGGTTACTGCAATGGAAACGCTTTACTCGCTCTCACTGGAACAGTACAGTTTCTATAGATACTGGGGAAAAATACACAACATAATTAAGAATCATTAGCATAAAGGAAACATTTTGTTTTCAAATTAAGGGTTTATAAGGAATGATAAGATCTGCTGTGCAGTAACATCTGTTCACGCAGATGTTCTTATTTAATGGAACCAGAAAAGATCTGGATATATTAACATAACAGTTGTAGCAAAGTTGTTAATCTAGGTCTATCATTTCCTTTAAATAACACACTTCATCACAACCGCAAGACATGTACAATACCTGCATTCTTTCTGCCAAGCGTATTTTCGTTTAGTTTAGAGATGCAGAGTGGAGACAGGCCCTTCGGTCCACCGAGTCCATGCGGACTAGCAATCACCCAGACAGCACCCGTAGTTAGGACAAACCCAGGTCTCTGGCGCTGTGAGGTAGCCACTCATTATATTCCAGTCTAAACAAATCCTGTACTCTCAGGATTTGAAGGAAGGTCGGCGAGCCCCCGGTGGGCCAAAGAAACGCTTCAAGGACAACATCAAGAACAGTCTGAAGAAATTCCACATCACATCGAGCAACTGGGAACACATTGCACTGGACAGGCGCTCCTGGAGGAAATCCGTGCAGGAAGGAGGTGCACTTCACGAAATGGAACCATGCAGAGAGAAAGTGACAGCACTGTCAGGAGAAAGAGAAGGGGGCTCGACGACTGCCAACCACCGCCAGTCTCCAGTGCCCACGTAGCACCAAGGTGTGTGGATCGCGGATCGGCCTCTACAGACATCTGCAGACACACAAGTAGATGACCCTATGGGGAGCACAGTTTCGAGTGACCGTTGATGAGCCTAGTTGTAGTTAATAACCAGAACTCTTTACAGAAAACCAGGCGAACAGAACTGAGCACTGAATGAAAAGGAGTGGCTCATGCTGGTAACAATAACTCCCAACTGAATGAAACTATTTAGTCAGTAAATGTGTACATCGGGATCCTATCTCTTTCTGTATTTGGGATTACTAGTGAACAGGACTCTGGCCAGTGTATGCAACTGCAACACTTGGCCAGAGATCTCCATTTTATTCAACCATATGGACGTGGATTTGCTTCCAATTTTCCTTGTGAAATGTAAGCTTACATTTTTAGCAGGAATCTTGCTACGTGGAGAATTGGCTAGCGCAAGTGTAGATGCATATGCTGGAAGAGTGGGGAACTGGCAGACTATATGTGGGCTACACAGATCCAGCTAAGATTGTATGGCAGCAGGAAGAGCTCACACCATCACTCTCAGGGATCTTCAATGACTAACCACATGTTGGGGAATGACTGGTAGAGGTAGTTGGAGGAAACGATCCACCTGCAACACCACATGGCCGCAGGGTGGCACAGCGGGTGGAGCCACTGCCTCACCACGTCAGAGAGCCGAGTTCGATCCTGACCTCGGGTGTTGTCTGCGCGGAGTTTGCACGTTTTCCCTGTGACCGCATGGGTTTCCTCCGGATGCTCCGGATTCCCCCCACATCCCAAAGACATGTGGGTTTGTAGGTTAATTGGCCTCTGTAAATTGCCCCTAGTGTGTAGGGCGTGGGATAACATGGAACTTGTGCAAACGTGCGATCTATGGTCAGTGTGGAACGCACTAAATCCCTCTGATCTACAACGCCCTCCAAGTACCCTACCAGCCTTGGTGAGGCCACACCTGGAGTATTGCGTACAGTTTTGGTCTCCTAATCTGAGGAAAGACATTCTTGCCATAGAGGGAGTACAGAGAAGGTTCACCAGATTGATTCCTGGGATGTCAGGAATTTCATATGAAGAAAGACTGGATAGACTTGGCTTGTACTTGCTAGAATTTAGAAGATTGAGGGGGATCTTATAGAAACTTACAAAATTCTTAAGGGGTTGGACAGGCTAGATGCAGGAAGATTGTTCCCGATGTTGGGGAAGTCCAGAACAAGGGGTCACTGTTCAAGGATAAGGGGGAAGTCATTTAGAACCGAGATGAGAAAAAAAAAATTGATACAGAGAGTGGTGAATCTGTGGAATTCTCAGACCCACAGTCAGCGACACATGACAATAAACTCACTTGAAATTGATCATCAAATTACAACATTGTCAGCCTTATCCACGACACACTCGATCCCCCAGCAGTGACCAGTGTTCATGGAAGGCCTTCAACTGCGTACAGTTTTGGTCTCCTAATCTGAGGAAAGACATTCTTGCCATAGAGGATGTACAGAGAAGGTTCACCAGACTGATTCCTGGGATGGCAGGACTTCCATATGAAGAAAGACTGGATAGACTCGGCTTGTACTCGCTGGAATTTAGAAGATTGAGGGGGGATCTTATAGAGACTTACAAAATTCTTAAGGGGTTGGACAGGCTAGATGCAGGACGATTGTTCCCAATGTTGGGGAAGTCCAGAACAAGGGGTCATAGTTTAAGGATAAGGGGGAAATCTTTTAGGACCGAAATGAGAAAAATTATTTTTCACACAAAGAGGGGTGAATCTGTGAAATTCTCTGCCACAGAAGGTAGTTGAGGCCAGTTTATTGGCTATATTTAAGAGGGAGTTAGAATTGGCCCTTGTGGCTAAAGGGTTCAGGGGGTATGGAGAGAAGGCAGGTACGGGATACTGAGTTGGATGATCATCGATGATCACATTGAATGGCGGTGCAGGCTCGAAGGGCCGAATGGCCTACTCCTGCACCTATGTTTCTAATCACTGTGAAGGTCCTGCCTTGGTTAGACTTCCCCAAATACTGCTCCTCTACACCTATCTGAATTAAACTCCATTTACCACTTGCCCAGCTGATCAAGATCCTATAGTAATTCTTGTTAACCATCTTCAGTGTCTAGAATCCCACCTATTTTAGTGCAGGCAAGGAACTGCAGATGCTGTGTTACACCAAATAGAGACACAAAATGCTGGAGTCAAGACATTTTGGGTTAAGACTCTTCTTCAGACCGAGAGTCTGATGAAGGGTCTCGACCCGAAACACCACCTATTCCTTTTCTCCAGAGATGCTCCCTGACCCGCTGAGTTACTCCAGCATTTTGTGTCTACCTATGTTAGTGTCATGTGCAAACTTACTAACCAGGTCTTATACAAATTGTTGCTAAAGATGACAAATAGCAGTGGGTCCAACACCGATCCCTGAAGCACACCACTACTCACAGTCTGAAAAGCAACCTTCCAGCAGCACCCTCTGCTTCCTGCCATACTTGAGAGGTTTGGTACAATCTGAGACAGAGTGTGATTAGCAGCCTGGCCAGTGTGCAGCAAAGTGCATGATGGAAATTTGCTGAGACTTTCTGGATAGCAGCCCCCAAACCCACAACTCCTGCCACCTGCAGGAGAAAAGCATCATTTGCATGGCCCACCACCAGCCCTTAACTTGCCTTCCCGTTACACAAAAAATAGACACTAAATAGACAATAGGTGCAGGAGTAGGCCATTTGGCCCTTCGAGCCACCACAGCCATTCAGTGTGATCATGGCTGATCATCCACAATCAGTACCCCGTTCCTGCCTTCTCCCCATATCCCCTGACTCCGCTATCTTTAACAGGTCTATCTAATGCCCCTGTCCCACTTAGGGCACCTGAACGGAAACCTCTGGAGATTTTGCGCCCCACCCAAGGTTTCTGTGCGGTTCCCGGAGGTTCCCGGAGTTTTCTGGAGGTTTTTGTCAGTCTCCCTAATGGTCGAAAGTGGTTTCCGTTTTAAAAATCGGTCATTTTTTAGTCGAAGCCGGTTGCGATGCTAGTTGAAGGTGGTTGCCGGAGGACAAAAACCTCCAGGAAACGCACGGGAACCTTGGGTGGGGCGCAAAGACTCCAGAGGTTTCTGTTCAGGTTTCCTAAGTGGGACAGGGGCATATCTTTCTCTTGAAAGCACCCAGAGAATAGGCCTCCAGTGCCTTCTGAGGCAGAGAATTCCACAGATTCACAACCCTGCTGGAGTAACTCTGCAGAATAGGCATCATCTCAGGATAGGAATGGGTGACGTTTCGGGTTGAGAAGTCGGAAGAAGGGTCTCGACCCAAAATGTCACCCATTCCTTCTAACCAAGATGTTGCCTGTCCCGCTGAGTTCCTCCAGCATTTTGGGTCTATCTTCGCTGTAAACCAGCATCTGCAGCTCCTTCCTACACATTCCCAATTATAATACCAGGTTTAGAGATACAGCGCGGAAACAGGCACTTCAGCCCCTCGAGTCTGCGCCGACCAGCGATCCCTGCACACTAACACTGTCCTGCACACACTAGGATCAATTTTACATTGATACACATACACCAAGCCGATTAACCTATACACCTGTATGTCTTTGGCGTGTGGGAGGAAACCGAAGATCTCGGAGAAAACCCACGCGCATCACGTGAGGAATGTACAGACAAGCACCCGTAGTCAGGATTGAACTTGGTCTCTGGCGCTGTATAGGGCCTGTCCCACTTTCACGAGGTAATTCACGATTTCTCCCGAGTTTTCCGCTTGATTCAAACTCGCAGAATGTTCGTAACGAGTCCATAGGAGGTCGTAGGAGTTCGTAGATATATCGTAGTGGCTCGTTATGCCAGCCGTAGGTACTCAGGTAAGTCGGGACGTTTTTTCCAGCCCGATAAAAATTGTCCACGAGTGAGAAAATGGTCGGGATGGAAGAAATTGCAACTTTTTACGAAATAGTCGTGGGAATTCGTAGACATACTCGTAGGAGTTCGTAGGAGTTTGTGAACATAGTTGTGGAAGATCGAAGGAATTCGTAGATTACCACAATCTTGATTTTTTTTTTAGTTCCTTAAACTCTGTAGAGGTTTTGAATTAAGTTGTGAAAGTGGGACAGGCCCTTAAGGCAGTAACTCTGCCGCCAAGCCATTGATCACCCACCACACCAATTCTATGTTATTCTGCTTTCTCATCCGCTCCCCACACACTAGGGGCATTCCTAGCATTACGGGGCAGAGCTGCATTCCCAGTAACGGTTCAAATTGTGATTTTATTTTTGTAACATAAAGATGTGTCATCCCCACATGCACCAAGAAATGCCAGTTGAAAAAATTATTGTGTTACTGTATTTACTTTCCTTTGCATAAAATTTGCATTAGAACAAATTGTATTCTGTATCTTGGGCAGCACAGTGGCGCTGAGGTGGAGTTGCTGCCTTTACAGTGTCAGAGACCCGGGTTCGATCCTGACTACAGGTGCTATCTGTACGGAATTTGAACGTTCTCCCATGCGTTCTCCCGCATGGGTTTTCTCCGGGTGCTCCAGTTACCTCCCACACTTCAAAGACGTACAGGTTTGTAGGCTAATTGGCCTTGGTAAATTGTCCCTCGAGAACTAGTGTACAGGTCGATCGATGGTCGGCACTGACTCGGTGGGCCAAAGTGCCTGTCTCCATGCTCTATGTCTAAACTAAACTAAGATGCAGGTGACTTTTCAGGAACCCAGGGCAAAATGCCTGGACCAAAGGGATCCTAACAGGTTGCAGGCAGGCAGGCCGGCGTTAACCAGAGTCTCACCTAGGGAATGGCAAATGATAGGAAGAGCAGACAGGCAGAACCGACAAGAAAACAGAAACCAAGGGGTGCATTAAAAGCAGGAAGTAAAGACGTAGCTGCAGGAAGCAATTAGCAAGGCCAGGGCAATGTTGACCTTTATTGCAAAAGGAGTTTGAATACTAAAGCAAGGAAGTCCTGTTGAAGTCCTGTTGAAGTTTAGCGACACCTCATTTGGAAAACAGCGTGTGGTTTTGGCGTCTGGTACCTGAAAGAGGTTGTCCTTGTTTGAGGAACGCAAACACTGTGAGAGTCTCTACCTCCACCACCCCCTCAGGCAATGTGATCCAGATCCCAACCCCGCTCAGGATTAACAAAACACTTCCTCAGATCCCCTTTAAATCCCTTCTTACTCATCTTAACCCTTTGCCATCTGGTCTCCGACACTTCAAATTTCACTGTGCCTATTCTAGCGAACAAACATATGAACCTGATGCAGGAGGAAGCCCCAAAAGGCTGCTCCACCATTTAATAAGAACATTTAATATGATGTGACCAACACATCCTCTCTGAGGTCACCTAATTCCAATTCCTTTGCACCTTTTCATTAACAGACCATCGGCCCGACTCATCTAAACCAAACAAGATGCCCCATCTAATTAGTTTTAGTTTAATTTAAGAGATACAGTGCAGAAACAGGCCCTTTGGCCCACAGAGTCCGCTCCGACCAGCGATTCCCGCACACCAACACTAACCTACACGCACTTGGGACCATTTAACAATTTTACCGAGGCCAGTTAACCTACAAACCTGCACGTCTTTGGAGTGTGGGAGGAAACCGGAGCTCTTGGAGAAAACCCACGCAGGTCATGGGGAGAAAGTGCAAACTCCATACAGGCAGCACCCGTAGTCAGTATCGAACCCGGGTCTGTGGCGCTGTAAGGCAGCAACACTACCGCTGCGCTACCATGGCACCCTAATCTAGTACCAGTTGCCTGTGTTTGGCCAAATCCCTATAAGTAAGTAAGTAAGTACGTTTATTGGCCAAATATTCACATACAAGGAATTTGCCTTGGTGCTCCACCCCACAAGTAACAACATGGCATACAGTGACTGTTACGAATGACTCAGAAAACACTAAACATTAATAATAATAAAACATTAATGATAAAACACCATTGATCAAGCATGTGAACCAACAGAATACCAGATCAAAGAGAGGCTACAGATTTTTGGCTGTTGAGTGGAGCAACTACTCGTGGAAACCTATAAACCTTTCTGGTCCATGTACCTGTTGAAATATCTTTTAAATGATTTTATTTTACAGCTCTTCTTTTGACGGCTCCTTCCGTATTCCCAACATCCTCTGCGTAAAAAAAGTTGCCCCTCTGTTTCCCATTAAATCGTTCCCCTCTGATTCCTCTACCCTGGGAAAAAGATTCTGTACATTCACACTATCTGCAGTATGCCCCTCATGAGTTTATACACCTCTTTAAGATCACCCTTCAGTCTCCAACATTCCAAGGAATAAAGTTCTAGTTTGCCCGGCCTCTCCCGATAACTCAGGCCCTTGAATCTTGGCAGCATCGTCATAAATTGTCTGCACACTCTTTCCAGCTTAATCACATTTTTGCTACAGCAGGGTGACCAGAACTGAACGTAATACTCCAAATGTGGCCTGAGCAATATCTTGTTGGACTCTACTAGAGGGTTCCAGCCCAAAATGTCACTTTTCCATGTTCTCCAGAGTTGCTGGCAAACCTATTGAGTTACTCCGGCACTTTGTGTCTTTTTTTAACCCAATTTCTACAATCAATTCCCTGACTGAGGAAGGCCAGTATGCGAAGATCCTTCTTCAGACTCTTCAACCTTGCACGGTCTCTTATAGGAGCAGAATTAGGCCATTTGGCCCATTAAGTCTACTCCACCATTCAATCATGGCTGATCTATATTTCCCTCTCAACCCCATTCTCCTACCTTCTTCCCATAATACCAGACACCCTTATTAATCTGTTTGTCTTGATTCATCTGTTTGTCTTGACTCATCCTTGGAACAGGCTGCTGGTTGCGGCCTTCCACAAGGGTCTTCTTCTTCTGTCGTGTGGCGTGCACGGCCTAAAGTTGTTGGACAACTTGTTCTATTTGACCTTCCGTTTGTGCACGTCGAGTTGATTGCATTGGTCGAAACAGGACGGACCACGTGAAGGTTGCAATCTTCCACCCCAGCAAGGATCTGAATCCAATAGACTGGGGAGACTCTGGGCAATGGGGGGCATCTCCGAGGTCCTCAACGATGAGTAAAGCTTAGCATCCAGGCCCATCGCCACCTCACCTGTTGTTGAGACTGAATGGTTATAATTGCCTTTGACACTGACGAGTATCCAAAAACATTAGAACATCAAACAGTACAGCACAGGAACAGGCCCTTCAGCCTACTATCCCTATGCTGAACATGATGCCAAGTTAAATTAACCATATCTGCATGCACATCCCTCCATTCCCTGCATATCCATGTACCTATCTAAAAGTCTCTATAATGCCACTATCGTATCTGCCTCCATCACCCTTTAGACATTTTTCAGGTGACTACAGGCAACTAGGTTGTCGCCACATGGTTGCCGGGGTGTCGCCTGTATGGTTGTGAGTAGTCTCCTCAGTCGCCCAAAGATTCATAGTGTCTTTCTGGCTGCCGCTTTGAAAAATGTTTCAACATGTTGAAAAATTTTCGGAGACAGTCGGCGACAGTGGGTTTGACACCAACGAGCATAGCTTGACTTCTCCTGACGTAGGTGCTGTCGTAGTTGTCGCCAGGTTAATGTAGGGCCTGTTCCTGTGCTGTACTGTTTGATGTTCTAATGTTTTTGGATACTCGTCAGTGTCAAAGGCAATTATAACCATTCAGTCTCAACAACAGGTGAGGTGGCGATGGGCCTGGATGCTAAGCTTTACTCATCGTTGAGGACCTCGGTGATGCCCCCCATTGCCCAGAGTCTCCCCAGTCTATTGGATTCAGATCCTTGCTGGGGTGGAAGATTGCAACCTTCACGTGGTCCGTCCTGTTTCGACCAATGCAATCAACTCGACGTGCACAAACGGAAGGTCAAATAGAACAAGTTGTCCAACAACTTTAGGCCGTGCACGCCACACGACAGAAGAAGAAGAAGAAGACCCTCGTGGAAGGCCGCAACCAGCAGCCTGTTCCAAGGATGAGTCAAGACAAACAGATGAATCAAGACAAACAGATTAATAAGGGTGTCTGGTATTATGGGAAGAAGGTAGGAGAATGGGGTTGAGAGGGAAATATAGATCAGCCATGATTGAATGGTGGAGTAGACTTAATGGGCCAAATGGCCTAATTCTGCTCCTATAAGAGACCGTGCAAGGTTGAAGAGTCTGAAGAAGGATCTTCGCATACTGGCCTTCCTCAGTCAGGGAATTGATTGTAAAAATTGGGTTAAAAAAAGACACAAAGTGCCGGAGTAACTCAGTAGGTTTGCCAGCAACTCTGAAGAACATGGAAAAGTGACATTTTGGGCTGGAACCCTCTAGTAGAGTCCAACAAGATATTGCTCAGGCCACATTTGGAGTATTACGTTCAGTTCTGGTCACCCTGCTGTAGCAAAAATGTGATTAAACTGGAAAGAGTGTGCAGACAATTTATGACGATGCTGCCAAGATTCAAGGGCCTGAGTTATCAGGAGAGGTCGGGCAAACTAGAACTTTACTCCTTGGAACGTTGGAGACTGAAGGGTGATCTTAAAGAGGTGTATAAACTCATGAGGGGCATACTGCAGATAGTGTGAATGTACAGAATCTTTTTGCTGACTTTGGTTTTTTTAACTTATAATGATTATAAGTACTAATTTAATTTTAAATTTTATATCGAAGGGGGGTCCAGTCGCCGTTTTTTCTACTATGACAGTTGCCGGCAGTCGCCTAAAAATAGCCTAAGTGGGACAGGCCCATTAGACTTTAAACTTTAGAGATGATGCAGGAAACAGGACCTTCGGCCCACCGTGTCTGTGCCACTCTATGCACAAACCTACATACACTAGGGAGATTTTGTACAATCTTTACCATTTTTTTTTACAACTTACCGAAGCCAATTAACCTGCAAATCTGAGCGTCTTTGGAGTGTGGGAGGAAACCAGGGCACCCGAAGAAAACCCACGTAGTCACAGGGAGAATGTACAAACAGCATCCGTAGTCTGGATCAAACCCGGGTCTCTGGCGCTGTAAGGTAGCAACTCTCCTGCTGCGCCACCGTGCGACTCGAAAATTCCTAATTTCTTTATGAATGCTTGAATTTAAATTCTCCAGCCACCGTGGTGGGATTTGAACTCATGGTCTGAACCTGGACTCTGGTTGCCAGTCCAGTAACTTAACCACTACACTACCACATGCACCATTCCCTGTGGCACTATCAGAACAGCAAGAATATTACAATAGATTTTAAGCATTATTTTTTAAAAATTATATAACACCATTTATTCTATTACACAAACACAGTTTAAAAAATTAAAAAAAGGAAGTTAACTTGTATGTTCCATTCTCTGCACACCACACACACACACACACACACACACTTCTTCTCTTGCGATGAATGGGCCGGTTCGTCACACGAGCTGTGGCAGCTTCTGGGCTGGGAAATGAGGTGCAGTGCATGCGAGCTGGGGCATTGAGCAATTGGCAGAAGGCTGCATTGCCAGCAACATCCACAGGCCTCAACATTTGCCCGTGAAGTTAGGAAATACTGGCACTTCCACGCAGAACTGTCATGTGTTGAGCATAAGATTCCATGTTTTGTTCCCACGCCCCCCCCCCCCCCCCCCCCCCACCCTCGTCCTCCCCAAAATAAGTTAATTCATGCAATGTGGATGCTGACGGTCTGGCCAGGCGTTAAGGCTCTGTTTTTCTTTCCTCTCTAAAATATACCTTAATCATAAAATTTGCAAATACACTACAGGGGAGAGTCACCTGTTACACTGCAGAGAATGTTCTAGAACCTGACAGCGGTTTCCAGACGTTCCAGCAGTGAGGAATCTGGAGGCCGTTAGACATGCTGTCTACTCTGTGTGTGTGTCTGTGTGTGTGTGGTGTGATTGTGTGTGTGTGTGTGTGTGTGTGTGTGTGTGTGTGTGTGTGTGTGTGTGTGTGTGTGTGTGTGTGTGTGTGTGTGTGTGTGCGTGTGTATGTATATATGTGGTGTGATTGTGTGTATGCGTGCGTGTCTGTGTGTGTGATTGTGTGTGTGTCTGTGTGTGTGTGGTGTGATTGTGTGTGTGTGTGTGTGTGTGTGTGTGATTGTGTGTGTGTGTGTGTGTGTGTGGTGTGATTGTGTGTGTGTCTGTGTGTGTGTGGTGTGATTGTGTGTGTGTGTGTGGTGTGATTGTGTGTGTGTCTGTGTGTGTGTGGTGTGATTGTGTGTGTGTGTGTGTGTGTGTGGTGTGATTGTGTGTGTGTGTGTGTGGTGTGATTGTGTGTGTGTGTGTGTGTGGTGTGATTGTGTGTGTGTGGTGTGATTGTGTGTGTGTGTCTGTGTGTGTGTGGTGTGATTGTGTGTGTGTGTGTGGTGTGATTGTGTGTGTGTGTGTGTGTGTGTGTGTGTGTGTGTGTATGCGTGCGTGTCTGTGTGTGTGTCTGTGTGCGGTTTTGTGTGTGATTTGTTGTCTGTGTGTGTGGTTATGTGTGTGTCTATATCTGTATGTATGTCTGTGTATGTGTGTCTATGTCTGTGTATGTTTCCGTGGGTATATATTTATGTATCTGTACATCTGTTTGTCCGTGTGTATGTGTGTACATTTCTCTGTCTCTGTCTCTGTCTCTGTATATATCTCTGCCTATGTGTGCCTATGTTTATATCTGTTTTCTGTGTATCTATGCTTGTCTATGTGTGTGTTTGTGTGTGTGTGCCTGTGTGCTTACGTACGCCAGTGTCTGTGCTTATGTGCTTATGTCTGTGCTTATGTCTGTCGGTCTGTGTTTGTGTCTGTTGACCTTTGCTGTTTGTGGATGTGCCTCGAGTCAGCTTCTGTGTGTGTCTATATTGCATCAAACATCTTTGTCTGGTCCAGCTTTCTTCTGGGCAATTGCTCCCAAATTGTGGAAGGCTGCCCGGGAGCTTCCTGCTGGGCCTATGGCATGGATATGGGACATGGGAATCACCAGTTCCCAAGTGTTCTTGATTCCATAGGTGATGACCATTAAGCATCATTATTAAGCAATTTAGTAAGAGAAACTTAACACCACATTAACAAGTGAGATGTTTGATACCTTTGGACAGGGCTGCGTGGGGTAGATAGTAGAGTTGCTGCCTTACAGCATCAGATGCTGTCTCTGTGGAGTTTGCATGTTCTCCCCGTGACCGTGTGGGTTTCCTCCAGGTGCTCCGGTTTCCTCCCACATCCCATAGACACGTGGGTTGGTAGGTCAACTGTCCACTGTAAATAGTTCCTGCCATATAAGTGAGGGGTAGAATCTGGGGAGGAGTTTAAGAGAAAGTGGAAAGAACAAAATTGTTTCAGGTAGGATTAGTTTCCATCCTCTTTTTAATTTCAAAATTAAACTTTATTAATAATAAAAATATGTACGAAACAAGAACCATGCAAAACTTTTCATACATTCCTCGTGCCTATGCAAGCAATAGTGTCAGGCTCAATAAGGTTCAGACTTGTTGCTACACAAACAAATCCTTGCACCCTGGGGTGATCCTTGCCCCCTATTATGAGGGGTGCCCCCACCGGGCTCTGCCCCTCAATGTCCAGCAGCAGAAGGACCCTAGACTGTGGTCCTCCCCCACAGAGCCTTGGCGTTGACTACACTGAGCTTCAGTGCGTCCCCCAGCACGTACCCCTGCAGTCTGGAGCGGGCCAGTCGGCACCATTCCCCGACGGCCATCTCGCTCTGCTGGAAGACCAAGAAATTTTGGCTGCATGTTTACCGCCACGCCCCTGATCTGTGGTCACCCAGTACGGAGGGGGGTGCTTTGATGGGAGGGGGATCTCCCTGTCAGTTTGCTCCTGGGCCTGGGCTAAGACAGCCATTCACGGGTCCAGATAGCGGGCAGTCCAGGTTTCTACCCAATTCAAATGTCTGTCCCTCTTCTGGGCTTACGTCTGTGCCCACATGTCCCTAGAGAGGGAGCAGGCATTGACCGCAGGCACTTTAGAGGCCTTCCGTGAACACTGATGGCCACCGGGGCTGGAATGCACCGTGGATTATGCTGGCAATGTTGTGATATGATGGTCCATGTTTACAAACTGCATGAACAGCAGTTTTAATTAATGCAGTTCTTCGTAAAATGTAAATTTGCAATAAAAGCTCCTTGTTAAAGGGAAAAAAAGAGGTTGTGAGCAGACAAAAGGCCGCCTTTCACCAAATTAATTGTCTTCCATTGGCACTTGATCTCCTTCCGACCTTGGAGAGATTGCCTTGTTGAACCTTGGCAGAGTACAGGTAAAAATCAATCACTTTGCAGTGAGCCAGCACTCACATTCAGGTCATATGAGTAAAGAAGACATATTCACTTCCTTGAAGGACATTGTGAACTTTTTTTGCTTTAGGGCAATCATGAAACCATTTAAAAAAAGAGACTTATTTTCCTAAAGGCTTTAGATTTGAGACTTTAGAGATACAGCCAGGAAGCAGGCCCTGAGGCCCACCGAGACTGTGCTGACCAATGATCCCTCCCTGCACTAGCACTATCGTACACACTGGCGACAATTTATAATTTTACTGAAGCCGATTAACTTACAAACCTGCACGTCTTTGGAGTGTGGGAGGAAACCGGAACGCCTGGAGAAAACCCACACAGTCACAGGGAGAATGTACAAACTCCATACCGACAACACCCATAGTCAGGATTGAACCCAGGTCTCTGGCACAATCAATCGCAATCACAATAATACTTTATTAGCCAAGTTTGTTTTGCAACATACGAGGAATTTCATTTGCCAAAGTCATGCAAATAAAAACCAACGGAACACACAAAACACATTTTAACATGAACATCCACCACAGTGACTCCTCCACATTCCCCACTGTGATGGAAGGCGAAAGAATGTTCAATCTTTTCCCTTTGCTCTTCCGCGGTCAGGGGCCTCGAGCCCTCCGTTGACAGGACGATCTTGACTCCCATAAACGGCGACGTTTGGGCCCTCTGCGTCGGGGCGATCAGCTCCTGCATTGGGGGGGGGGGGGGGGGGGAAATGTAAGTTCCCTGCGCGGCCATCGGACCCCACGTTGGGGCTGGTCAAACCTTCTGAGACGTTGGAGCTTCACGACTAGCCTCTCCCGAGACTGCGAGCTCGCGATGTAAAGTCCGCAGCCCGCGGTTGGAGCGCTCCAAGGCAAGGGGTCGACTCCGGTGTTAAGTCCACGCCCCGTGGTGAGGCCAAAGGTCAGTCCGAGGAGGCCTCCAACTCCATCGATGGTAGGCCGCAGAGCGACCAGAGACACAATCCAGAAAGTAATCTCATCTCCGGCAAGGTAAGAAACTGGGGGAAAAAAATTCCCCTGACCCCCTCCCCCTACCCTCACAAACCGGAGAACATTCACACAAACATTTAACACATTAAAACATTTTAAAAAGACGAAAAAAGCAGACAGACTGTTGGCGGGGCAGCCAGTCGTGCGGCGCCCCTGATCGGTCAGGCAGCAACTCTACTGCTGCGCCACCGTGAAAAACATAGAAAGGGATCTGAATTATTGTTAATCAACATTACCAATAGTTGCTTCCTCTGGCATCACAATTCGTAACTCCTCCATTCTTTGAACACAAAACCTTATTTTAATCACTGACCTTTCTCTAACCATCTGCCTTCTCCCCCCCTCTCCTTACCTTCGCCTGTCACCTGCCAGTTTGACCTGCCCCTCCTCTCTTCTAGCTTTCTCCCACCTCCACGCTCCCCACCCCTACCCCGCTCTCACAATCAGTTTGAAGAAGGGTCCCAACCTGCAACATCACCTATCCACTGAGTCTGAAGAAGGGTCTCAACCCGAAATGTCACCCATTCCTTCTCTCCAGAAATGCTGCCTGTCCCGCTGAGTTACGCCAGCTTTGTGTGTCCATCTTCGGTTTAAACCGGCACCTGCAGTTCCTTCCTACGCACATCACCTATCTACGTTCTCCAGAGATGCTGCCTGACCCATTGAGTTACTCCAGCACTTTGTGTCTTTCATGTTACTAAGAGGTGGCTGAATTCCCTGTATCTGTTAATCTAAGAAATTGTGATTGTTACTCCAGCAATTAAAATATTTACTACTCCCTCTAAAGCATATTACCTTTGCACTGACTCATAAAGGCTTCAGGTAAAGGTCTATTATTATACAATCTCTCTAACTGATTAATAAAACTAAGGATCAGATATTTCAACCGTATTATTTTGCTCTCCCAAGTTTACATTTCCAATTTTAATAATTGGGATGAGCTTGAAAATTAATTCCGAGCTGGAGATTGGTGTCTTAAAACTGGTGATCAGATTCTAAATTTAAAATTAAACTCTCCTCAAAAGGCTTTAATATGATAAATATAACTAGCGTGCAGAGCTATCAAGAAGGTACATTAGCAGGCTGTGAGATCTGGCAATGTTTACAATTCCCCTTGTCCTCGTTAGCCATCAATGCGAATATTCGCAACCTGTCTCATCAATGCTCCTGCAGGCAATGAACTTGCAACAGGTTCATATCTGTTGAAGGACGATGGGAGCAGGTGATAAACGGTGCCTCGGCTGACGTTTCGACTCTGTGTGGTCCCCTTTATGAGAAGACAGACAACACAATAAAGGCTCAGGAAGTTCGGCAGGTCCTTGATAACTCTCACCAACTTCGACGGATGCGCCGTAGAAAACATTTGATTGGGACGCTTCACATAGAAACATAGAAAATAGGTGCAGGAGTAGGCCATTCGGCCCTTCGAGCCTGCACCGCCATTCAATATGATCATAGCTGATCATCCAACTCAGTATCCTGTACCTGCCTTCTCTCCATGCCCCCTGATCCCTTTAGCCACAAGGGCCACATCTAACTCCCTCTTAAATATAGCCAATGAACTGGCCTCAACTACCTTCTGTGGCAGAGAATACCACAGACTCACCACTCTCTGTGTGAAAAATGATTTTCTCATCTCGGTCCTAAAAGACTTCCCCCTTATCCTTAAACTGTGACCCCTAGTCCTGGACTTCCCCAACATCGGGAACAATCTTCCTGCATCTAGCCTGTCCAACCCCTTAAGAATTTTGTAAGTCTCTATGAGATCCCCCCTCAATCTTCTAAATTCCAGCGAGTACAAGCCGAGTCTATCCAGTCTTTCTTCATATGGAAGTCCTGCCATCCCAGGAATCAGTCTGGTGAACCTTCTCTGTACTCCCTCTATGGCAAGAATGTCTTTCCTCAGATTAGGATTCACCAGTTGGTTTGGGACACAGGTCCATCCAAGAGTGCAAGAATTTGCAGTGAGTTGTGCAGACGTGGTGCCCAGTGGACACAGGAAGGCTGTTAGAAACAGTAAGATACTGGTCTTATCTTGCTTCCACTTCCCCCCTCCCCATACAATCAGTCTGAAGATCGTGCTGGTTTGTGGGTTAATTGGCCTGTGTAAAAAATCTCCCCTAGAATGTAGGCAGTGGATGCGCGAGCACTATCCTACACACACTAGGAACAATTTACATTTTGTACCGAAGTCAATTAACCTACAAACCTGCACGTCTTTGGAGTGTGGGAGGAAACTGGAGCACCTGGAGAAAACCCACGTGGTCACGGGGAGAAGGTAGCAAACTCCGTATAAACAGCACCCGCAGTCATGATTGTCTCTGTTGCTATGAGGCAGCAACTCTACCACTGCCCCACCATGCCACCCTCGTTGGCAAGGCTGTCGGCAAAATATTGCAGCTCTGGTTGTAATCAACATTCAGGCATCCTTGCTCGGGTGACTAACTCCGGTCAGATAGTAGTCATGGAGAATTCACTCTCGCCCTCCCTCTCTCCCACTGCCTGAAACACAATCTCTGTGTTGGTCACGTTACATAAATATCACTGCCACACCCTGCCTCTCCTTTCCACAGCCCATTGGAAAGTGGGCTCTCTCCTTGTTGTTTGATAGGAAGATGAAACTGCATTCTGAGTCAAACAACCCTTCCTTTTCTCAATGCCCACATCTTTGTGACGAACATGCAAAGTGTGGATAAATCATGATTCACTCACTAACGCCTCCATGGTTTTTCTCCCAGGTTGCCCTGGAGATTAATCTGCATGTCCCTGTGATGCTGGCCTGCTGCCGAGAGACTGCATCTCCTGCTACGGGTGGAACCTGATAATGGCTTCTCCATGTCTCCAGATGGCTAACATCAGGAAAATGTCACACCTAACACATTACCTCAGCCGGTCAGGGATTAGGAAGCAAAGCTGAGGTCAGGACTACTGACCCACTACGCATATGTCTGACATTAGTTTTGTTTCTAAAACTATTAATGGAAAAGGGAAGTGAGGCCTTGATGAATTTGGCAGAAATAGAAACGCAGAGAGAAAAAAACAGACCTCAACCACTTCCCATGTCACCGCGTCACAGTCTTTTATCACATGGTTAGTGTCTAAAACAAGACAATAGCTGCAGTCACTTCAACAACTTCCTGCAATGTTTTTCCTATTTTCGACAGTAAACACCGCTTGTCACTAACAAACAATACATCCTCATAAGGTGTTGCCGCTACAAACAGCGCTGTGTGTTATTGAGTAAAATCCACTTAACTCCTTTAGTAGCGAAACAACGTGCCAAGGGTTCAAAGCACTCACATCATTGAGAGGCCTGCTGCAAATACAGCAGTGCCCTGCTGAGCTGTTACTGCATTGTGAAATGTTTGTTGGAATGTGTTTGTGCAAGCTCTCCAGCTGTGAAGACTGCACTGCAGATAGGCACAAAACGCTGGAGTAACTCAGCGGGACAGGCAGCGTCTCTGGAGAGAAGGAATGGGTGGCGTTTCAGATCGAGACCCTTCTTGAGGTTGCACTGCTGCAGTAAGCTGAGTGGACTTGGTGATGCCACAGTCAGAGAGTCAAACAGCACGGAAACAGGCCCTTTGGTCCGACTTGTCCATGTATGCCCACGCTGACCAAGATGCCCAATCTACGCTGGTCCCACCTGTCCTCATGTGGCCAATATCCCTCTAAACCTTTTCTATCCAAATCCATTGCTGGTTCTTGATTCACGTCTTTGAATTTAGTTGGAACCATGGCGAATTATAACGGTGAAAAGCTTTTGTTGCGTACTAACCAGTGAGTGGAGATACTATCCATTAAAATCGAGCCATTCACTGCGTACAGTACACGATAAAGGGATTAATGCTTGGTGCAAGATAAAGGCCAGTAAATAAGTATTAGAGTTTTCAGGACAAGGTGGCGATAGATAGATTACAAACCCAGTGTGTGGTGGGACAGGCTTGAGGTGCTAAAACAGCCTTAGGTTCCCATAACCTGATCACCTGGAACTAGGTCTTGTCCACAACAGGATTTGACAAAAGGCTCAGGCCTCCTCCAATGTGTAGGATTAGTGTCAATGGGTGCAAACTTGCTCAGCGGAAAGGCCTGTTTCCATGCTGCATTTTTCCATCTATCGCCAAGTATCAGGAAACTGTTGGCTGGCCAAAAAACTTTAAACCTAAGTTCATAAAACCCCAATGCATAATACGCAGATGTTGGTCAACAGAATCCATCATAAACTCATGTAGTACGGAAACAGGCCATTCGGCCCAGCTTGCCCATGTGACCAAAGTTCACCATCTCCACTAGTTTCGCCTGCCAGCATTTGACCTACACCTTTCCTAGCCATGTACCTGTCCAAATGTTTTAAATGTTGTTAGAGCATCTGCCCCGACTCTTAAAATGTGGATTACAAACATGTCTGAGACGCTACACCTTGAAAATATGAGACTTGTCTTATCAGAAAAACCAGAGCATTTTTCAAAAACATGGGCACCATTCATTACAAGGATAGAATGGTGCAACACAATTTTGGAATTCAATCTAATTACGGGCTGGGTGATGGGTGGGGAGGGATAGGAAGCAGGTATATTGTCACCTTTTGTTTTTCTTTCTGTTTTTGTCTTTTTTATTTCTCTATGTCTTTCTTATTTCTTTTACTTACTCACTCTTTGGCTACACCAATTTGGTGGTCTAAGGGTTCTATTCCTGCACAGCCCCTTTCTCTTTCTCTTGCTTTTTCTCTCTCCTTCTCTCTCATCTTTAGCTAAAAATTAAAATTGAAGCTGTACAGTTACTGTATTAAGTCATATGCCGCTGCTTATATTTTTGTACACTGCTTCTAATAATTTTTTTTTTTTTTTTAAATAAAATGTTGCTGTAGTTTCTGCCTCAATGATCTCCTCCGGCAGCTCATTCCATATACCCACCACCCTCTGTGTGAAAAAGTTGCCCCTCAGATTCCCGTTAAACCTTTCCCTCTCTCACCTTAAACCTATGGCCTCTGGTTCTTGATTTCTGTAACTTCCTGTGAAAAAGTGTGGCTCTACTTTACCAGATTCTCATCTGTGGCACAGTTTCTAGTGTGGCCCGATGAAGAACCTTGGCTTTGAGGTGACAACCTGGCAGACCCTGACAGTCTAGGCTGCCCGTGTGCAGTCTTTGGCCCAGCTATCCCGTAGCAGATGCCATTACTGGCAACATAGGTTTACTACTTGGAACGTGAATGGAACAAAGCTACTGAAACACTGGCTTGCCAGTCCGAGTGAGGATGTGTGTTAAAGCTCGATCTCCTCTCCGTTCTGTCCTTACAGTTACATTAGGCTTATTAATAAATTGGTGCATTAAAGCTCGATCTTCCCTCCTTTAAATGCAGTTAAATTTAGATTATTAATAAATTGCTGCATTCCTAGCAATGTTGAATTTAATTTATTTAAAGAATTAACTGTTGGCGAGATCTCTTAATGTCATCATGCCAAAGCAAATTAACTTGTAAAAGCTTTCTGAGCCAGTGGTGTAGAGGAGGTGCCAATCCAGGGGATAAAAACACACAGTAGAATATTTGTGCAATGATGGTATTTTAGTGCAACACATGAAAGAAAAACCTTGCGTTCTTATAACAATTTACATGTCATCCAAAGCACCTCGCAGCTGGTTAAGTACCATTATACTGCACAAACGGTGGCAACACAGGAAGCTTGGCAGCAGAAAATTCCCACACACAGCAGTGCGATAATGAGCAGATAATCTGTTTTAGTGGTTTTGGTTCAGGGATAAATATTGGCAGAGTTCACTGGGGAGAACTCCCCTACTCTTCGTCAAAATAGGGCCGCGGGATGGATTAGATCCAGCTGATGGAGCAGATGGCATCTTGGTTGAACATCTCTGTCAGAAGATGGCACCTCTGCCGACACGGTGTCACATCAGGACCGCACTGGAGCTGGTGTTGAACCCAGGCCCGTCGAGGCCAGGAAAATGTGCTTCACGATCAGCCAGGATAAAGGTAAAGGGATGTCTGGCATGTGGCTTTCAACATGAGATCGGAAGAGTTCAGGGCCAGCAGGTTCCCGTTAGAGTGAAGGGGAAAGCTGGGAAGAGATTTTGAGATCTGGAAAAAGAGGCAGATGACGTATAGACAGCGGGGATCAAGTGAGCCTCGTGATGCAGCAGACATAAGAAGGAAGTTAGAAGAGCAAAAAGAGGCATTTAAATATTCCAGCAGATAAAGTAAATGACAATCGTAAAAGAGTCAAAGTTTTTTTAAGACCAAAAGAGCAACGGTGCCATGGGAAATGGGCAAAGTCTTAAATGAATACTTCTTGTCTGTATTTACCTTGGAGAAGGACATGGAAGGCCGTGAGTTTAAATGATATCCTGGAGTGTGCCAACATTATGAAGGACCTGATGTTGGAAGTCTTAAATGCCCAGGGCATGATCAGGCATATCTTAGGAATATGTTATGGGAAGCAAGGGATTAAATTGCTGGGGTCTTGGGATAGTTTCTTCCCCGCTGTTAAGAGCAACTAAACTGTTCTCTCACCAACTAGTGAGCAGTCCTGACCTCCCGTCGACCTCATTGGAGACCTTTGAGCTATCTTTAATCAGAATTTACTGGACTTCATCTTACACTGAACCCTTTATCCCGTATCTGCATACTGCGTACAGCTTAATTGTAATCATGTATAATCTTATCGTTGACTGGACAGCAGGCACCAAAACAGCTATTCACGGTACCTCGGTACACATGACAATAATAAATTAAACTCAACTAAACTAAGAGACTTTTGTATCTTTGTTAGCCAGAGGTTCCTTAGTTCATAAGTTTTAGGAGCAGAATTAGACTCATCAAGTCTTCAATCATGGCTGATCTATCTTTCAAGGCTGATCTATCTTTCCTTCCTGCCTTCTCTCCATAAATCCTAAATGGTGAGGTACCAGATGACTGGAGGATAGCTAATGTAAGAAGGCCAGCAGGGATAAACCATGGATTGATAGGCCAGTGAGCTTTACATCAGTGGTGGAGGATTATTGGAAGGAATGTTGAGTTGCATTTGGCAAGGCAAGGGTTGTTAACCAATGGTCAGCATGGCTTTGCACATTGGAAATCCTGAGTTTGACAGAATGTTTTTCTGTTGAGGTGACTCAGAGAATTGATGAGGGTCGGGCAGTAGAAAACCTTTAGCAAGGCCTTTGACAAGATTCCACATGGTAGGCTGGTCTGGAAAAGTAAATCACATGAGATGCAAAGAGAGCTAATTAATTGGATACAAATTGGTTTGGTGGTAGAACTCAGAAGGTGTTAGTGGACAGATGCATTTCAGATTGGAGGCCTGTGACCTGTAGCCTGTTGTAAGGATTAGTGCTGGGTCCTTTGCTGTTTGTTTATACCAATGATTTGAATGAGAATGTCGGTGGTATGATGAGTAAGTCTGTCGACAACGTCAACATTGAGGATATTGTGGACAGTGAGGAATGTTCTCTAAGGTCACAACAGGATGTAGGTCAACTGAGAAAGTGGAAAAGGGAACAATGGCTAACTCATTCAAAATTACAGTGAAGATAGACACAAAATGCTGGAGTAACTCAGCGGGGCAGGCAGCATCTCTGGAGAGAAGGAATGGGTGACGTTTCAGGTCGAGACCCTTCTTCAGATGCATTTTGGGAAGGTAAATCAGGGCTGGACAAACACAGTGAATGGCAAGTCCCTGGGGAGTTTTGTTGAAGAGAGAGAACTTGTGGTATAAGAACATCATTCCCTCAAATTGGCGGCAGAGGTAGATAGGATATGTGGTGAAGAAGGCTTATGGCGTGCTTGCCTTCATCGGCCGAGACATTGGAGTATAAGAGTTGGGGCATCATTTTACAGCTGTGGCCGCACTTGGGCGTATTATGTGCAGTTCTGGTCTTCACACTGTGGAAACAAGGTGATTAAGTTAGAGGTGGTGCAGAAAAGATTCATTAGGATGTTAGCTGAATCGGAGGGCTTCAGTTACAAGGAGGGATTGGATGGGGTGGGACTATTTTCCCTGGAGCCTACAAGGGGTGAGGTAATATAAAAGAGTCACATAAATTTATGAGGAGCACTAATAGGGCAGATCACCAGCGCCTGTTTCCCTGGCTGGGGGAGTTTAAAACTAGCAGGCATAGGTTTAAGGTAAAGTGGGTTTGAGCGGCGAATTTGTACAGACTAGTTGGTGTACTAGTCTGTGCACAGGAGATGATGGAGGTAAGAAGAGGAACGGCACGGCAGCACAGAGGTAGAGCTACTGCCTTCCAGCTCCGGAAACCTGGGTTCCATCCTGACTGCAGTTGCCTGTCTGTACGGAGTTTGTACATTGCGTGGGTTTTCTTCCAGATCTTCGGTTTCCTCCCACACTCCAAAGACGTACAGGTTTGTAGGTTAATTGGCTTGGTATTAATGTATACATGTAAAATTGTCCCTAGTGTGGTGTTAATGTGTGGGGATCGCTGGTCGGTGCAGACTCACTCGGTGGGCTGAAGGCCTGTTTCCGTGCTGTATCTCTAAAGCAAAATAAGTTAAACTAAGCTAAAAGGAACAATATTTAGGAGGTATCTGGACAGATATTCCAATGGCAAAGCCTAGAGGGGCATGGACTTAAAGTAGGCAAGTGGTATTAGTATAGATAAGCAGGATGATTGACATGAGGTGGGCCAAAGGGCCTGTTTCTTTGCTGTATGACCCTGTAACTCTATGACACAATAACTTTGCAAGCAGGAACACATAATATATTCTCACAATGCACAAGGGATTTGTCTTTTAAGAAGTACTCAATTAGTTGTAACTGCTTTGAGACAGGAAAGTTGCAAAATAAATTAAAATTATTTCTCCTTGCTCCTGCTGATAATAGAATTAGTAAATTTGAAACACGGCTGTTCCTGTTCGACTGGTGTTGTGTTTACAACGACACCCATGCAATGGAAATAAATGCAAATGTTGAACACCAGTCCCTCCAAAAAGGAAACATCACAGCACAATCTATTAAAAATCAATAAGTAATGCATCTGACAGAAATAGTCTCAAAATAATCATTCACTAACACTGTTCCATTACAAAAGCAAGAAACAGTCTGCGGTGAGAAATTTGGTCACCCATTTCCTCTCCAGAAATGTACATTTCCTTTTGACTTTCAACACAATTAGCAGCAGAAGATTTCCACATTTAGCACCCAGTTATCATGCTCGTTTAAAAAAAAGAAGTTTTGATGCAAAATAAATGCCTGGAGCTATTTTTTTAAATTTGAACCGGACTCTACAGTTTTGCATTAATTAGCATTTTTGAACAGCGCCCGGGCATTGTGTCGCCGTGAGTGAGACAGAAAGGTGCGGCCTCCAGTGAGACAGAGATGCATGTGTTCGTCTGTGAGCAGTGGGAGAGGTTAGAGGAGTGGTCACCTTTCCTCTATGTTCCTGTCACACACTCCTCTCCAGATGTCCCCTCTCCCATCACACCCGCACCGTAATTAAAAACCTTGGATGAATTCCACTAACTATGTTTCTCCAACAACTGGCAACTGCACCTGTTCATTTACATTCAGATCCCTCTTTGAGTGTTGTCACATTTCCTCTTCAGAATGGCCAGTGCCTATAACGCAGTGTGAGCAGGAGTCGTTGGGACAGGGTCTGGTTCAGGAACACACCACCCACCTTCCTCTCTGGGTGGAGACAATTAGATTGTACAATAAAGGGGCTGTCCCACTTGGGCGACCTAATCTGCGAGTTCTGGTGAGCTTGCCCTCGACTCACACTCGCGGCATGTAACTCTTCGTAACTCTCCCTCATGCTCTAACGTGGGCTCCGCATACTCGAGGCCTTAGCTAGGTCGTGGCATTTTTTTCAAAATGCCCGCGAGTAAAAAAAGGTCGCCATGGAAAAATCAATACTATTTTTACTCGTAGATTTAGTCGTAATAGGGCGTAGTAGGTCGGCATGTTAGTCGTAGGTAATCGAGGGTAGTTGAAGGTAGTCGTAGATAGTCTTCATCATAGTCGAAGGAGATCGAAGGAGATCGAAGGAGATCGTCTTCACTCTCCACTATTCGGTGTCCAATTTTCCCAAAGTTAGTCGTAGCTAGTCGTAGCTTGTCGAAGCTGGTCTTCAATGTAGTCGAAGGAGGTCTTCAACATGTCATTATTTCAAACTCTTCTAAACTCGCCAATTAGGTCGCTCAAGTGGGACAGCCCCTTAACATTGACTAAGATAAGGGGCGCAGCATGGTCAATGAACATGGCCCTAGTCACAAAAAATCAACCATTGCAACCATTTCTAGTGGTGCCATTGCGTTTAAGGTCAGGTAGCCAGCAAAGAACTGATATTTGAGGGAGATCCCACCCAGGACATATTTACATAGTAAGGTTTTGAGATACAGCGTGGAAACAGCCCCTTTGGCCCACCAAGTCTGCGCTTACCAGCGATCCTTATGGACACAAGCACTATCCTGCACACTAGGGCTAATTTCCTTTTTTTAACCAAATCCAATTAACCTTCAAACCTGTACGTCTTTGGAGTTCGATAGGAAATGAAACCCAGAGAAAACCCACGGGGAGAACGTACAAATCCTGTACAGACAGCACCCATAGTCAGGATCGAACCCGGGCCTTTGGCGCTGTAAGGCAACAACTCTACCATTGCGCCACTGTGCCGCCCTCCATTATGCAAAGGCTGAAAAAAGTTGTAAACACTGCCCACGCCATCACCGGCTCTGACCTCCCTACCACCAAGGGGATCTATCGCAGTCGCCGCCTCAAAAAGGCTGCCAACATCATCAAGGACCCACACCATCCTGGCCACAAATTCATCTCTCCGCTGCCATCAGGTAGAAGGTACAGGAGCCTGAAATCTGCAGCATCCAGGCTCAGGAGCAGCTTCTTCCCCACAGCCATCAGGCTATTAAACACAACTTCAAACAAACTCGCAAGCAAGAATGTCATTGTCCTATCTGGGACACATGACAATAAACTCTCTTGACTTGTCTTGAATTGAAGTTTGGGGGGAATACTTGGTAAGGTGATATTTACTTAGTAAGGTCCTAATGTTTTTTCCTGAGAGTTAGTTGGTTAGGAGCGTAGGAGAGATTCTGATGTGGGAAAGATGCTGGCAGCGATTCCACTCTGAGGTGAATGACCTTTGTTAGCATGTTGTTGGAATGAAAACAAAAAATGGTGGATATCTGTGGGTCGGGCAACATCGTGGGAAGAGAAATACATATCATGTCTCAGTTTAGTTTTAGAGATTTAGCGTGGAAACAGGCCCTTTGGCCCAATGAGTACATTTGCAGAAACCAATTAACCTACAAACCTACACTTCTTTGGAGTGTGGGAGGAAAACGGAGCACCCAGAGAAAACCCGTATGGTCACAGGGAGAACGTACACACCCGGTACAGACCACACCCATAGTCAGGATTGAAACGTCAACTCTCCACGTCGTCACAGGCACACACCCAGGGGAAAGAGACGCTATCATGTGGCCAATTATCAGAAAGTGTGACAAATGTTGTTCGTTGATTAAAGCGGCAGAGTGGGAGGAGGCAGCAGTGGTGAATGTGGAGGCTTTCTGTCAATGGATCAGCAAAACAATGACTCACCAGTGTCCATGAGAGTTAAAGGGCCTTTCCCACTTGGCCGTCATTTACGCGACAGGCCGGTAGCGACTGACGCGCGATGGTCGTGCGCGTCATCATGCGTCCGCACAGCCGTCTGGAGCGCATGACTTCACTTGCATACCCAGTTGATGATATTTACCCAGTTTATGATATTTATGGTGATTTTCTAAAATGTTCCAGTTTCTTGAGTGGTGCTAGCAATTGGAAAAACTGCAGGTGTAATGCCCCTATTCAAAAAATGAGGCGAATGAAAAGTAGCAAGCTGCAGACCAAATTAATCGGTGGGAAGGAACTGCAGATGCTGGTTTAAATTGAATATAGACACAAAATGCAAGAGTAACTTAGCGGGACCGGCAGCATCCCTGGAGCGAAGGAATGGATGATGTTTCAGTTTGAAGAAGGGTCTCGACCCGAAACGTCACCCATTCGACCTGAAATGTCACCCTGTCCCACTTGGGTGTCATTTACGCGACAGGCCGGTGGCACGTGAAGATTTCGTACAAGACGAAATCCTGGCGCACTGCGCGATACGGCGCGCAACCCCACACCCCTCCATGCGCCCGTCCCGCGCTACCCACACGCTACCGACTACGCTCTGGACATCCGGTGGCGCTGTTGCTAGCTGCCTCCGCCTTCAGTCCAGTATCTTTTTGTTTTTTTTGTTATGTTTGAAGACGTTGTTTGTGTTTTTTTTAATGTCTTTATGTGAGGGGAAGAGGTTACGGTAAGGGGGATACCGTCCTCTAGTCGCTTCCTGGAGAGGATGCGACTATTATTCGAGTCGCGTCCTCGCCCCCCTCCCCCCCCCCCACGGCCCACCTACTGGATTGGCGCGGCCTTTCCTCCCGGGACCGGCCAGAGCTCCAGCAGCAGCGGCGCAGCGTTGGAAACATCGGGGGGCAGGCGATGCCTCACCGGGGATTGCCGTTTGGAGCTCCGGAGTGCTGGGCCTGCTGCACCGACATCGCGGAGCTCCCAACGCGGGCGGCTCGGCCCGTGGACTTTGGGAGCCGCGGACTCCGGTGGGAGGTGGCTGATCTGGAGGTCCGGGCCGCTGAGGATGTTCTCCGTCGGGGTTCCATCGTTCCCGGCGAGGGGGCCTGCGGGTGCTCGGGAGGCCCCGACCACGGGTGAACATCTGGGAAGATCGGCAGGGAAGCTGGCTGGACTATGGTACCTTCCTTAACTCTGGTACCGCTGTGGGGTTATGTTGTGTGTGGACTTCTGTGTTTGTGCTTTAAAAAAAAAAATGTTTATTTATTTATTATTTACTTTTATGTTACTGACTGTAAGGAAAATCCATTTTGTTGTCTCTAAAATGAGATAATGACAATAAATTGAATGGTGCGCAAATGACGGGCAAGTGGGACAGGCCCTTAAGAATTGGGCTTTAAACCCTGGCAGCTGCACTATTAGAGGGCAAAGCTTGGGCAGCTTCTATTGGATTTCTCTTAGATTAGATGCTTTCTCCACCCCAGCTTCTCCGGGAGGGAGCTCAGCAGACCCCACCAGGTGAGGGCACGGAGCTCCCTCCTCCTGTTGCCCAGCTCCCAACACCTGTCAACATTATCCTGCAGCTGCACCAATGTGGATAGAGTTGGAAAAATGGATCATGATAGAGAGGGAGAGCAAAAGAGAGAGAAAGAGAGAGAACAAGAGAGAAAGAAAGAGAGAAATATAGAGAAAGGGAGAAAGAAAGAACAAGAGCGAAAGAAAGAAAGTAAGAGAGAAGGACAAAAAAAGAGAGAAAAAGCGTGAAATTAAATGTTTCAAAATTTAAATCTAAAATCTCCTGTAACTTGAACGTGCAGATTGTGTACACTCTCATTTTAGCTTCATCACTAAGGTATATCAAAGGTTAGTCAGGTTGTGCTTTACAAGTCATCAAATGAACAGTTTCCTAATACTGCTAAAATTAAATGGCTTGTTTCCTTTCCTTTGGTTATTAAACTCTGATGACATGCAGGTTTTGCTCCCTTGTGCAGTGGCGTATTGCTTTTTGCAGACTTCCTTTATTTTTCAACTTGCAGCATCCTTCCCTGTGATGAGTTGCACTTTCACTGTGCAAGCTCTGTGCAATGGGAACCTACGAAGCTCACCGGGGGGGGGGGGGGGGGGCCGATGTCGGCAGGCTGGCCTGGTGGTGAAGCTCCGTCCGCTCTAACCAAAATCCATTATAAACAGCTCCGTAAAAATGAGGGTTTGCTGTATAATCTTTTCTTTGACTGGATAGCACGTAACAAAAAAGATTTTCACTGTAACTCGTTACACAAGACAATAATAATAATTAACTAAGCAAAACGAAACAAATTGAACATTTTCCATTGGGTTCTAAAAACGGTTCAGTTGACAAAAATATTTTACTTGACTGAGAACTTCAGGCTCAAGGTACGAGTTAAACCAAAGGCAGAGTTGACACTCCACCGATGGTTGAGTCTGTCACACCTCTCAACAGCTTCCCCACTTATACCTATTTTAAACCGGCCCAGCTGGTTTAAAAGAGGAATTGTAAGCAATATCTAATACTTTCTTGTAAACCGGGATTGTAAGCAATTATTTCCCAAGTTGTCACAGGATAAAGCGTCATTAGTAAATGTTGGAATTCCTTTTTGCTAGTTATGAGTTTTGCATGTTGTAAATTTTTGATCAGAAAGAAAAGTTACTGGATGAAAATCCTTTTGCTAAAAGATTGTTGCATGATTTGTTTGGTTCATTGAAAAGTTATGGAGGGCATTGAAAATAAAAATTCCACTGCTACATATTGGCGATAAAAAAGTATCACCAAAAATTAAAATGTGCTTGCAAAGATGTTCAGTAATATTGTACACGAGGCCTTCATACATTTTAAGATGTCCAGCAACACCTCTAGTGTGGACTATTCCAAAGGCATACCCATTAACGTTCCTCTGTTCCCTCGTCTTAAATTCTTTCTCCATGATAAAAACAGGGGTGAAGTACTCTTTGAGGACTCGCCCACTTTGATCTTTGAGGGGCCCTATTCTCTCCTTAGTTATTCTTTTGTCCTTGAATATACTTACAATACCTCTTTGGATTCTCCTTCATCTTCTCAAACTATCTCATCCTCCCTTTTTGCCCTTCTGGTTTCCTTCTTAAAGGGCCTGTCCCACTTACGTGTCCTTGGCACGCAAATTACGCGATCTCCTGGTCGCGTTGAGCCGCGATGGTCCTGCGAAGGTCGGGCGCGATTGCATGTGTACGCACGGCCGTCTGGAGCGCGTGACATCATTTGAAGATGGACACAAAGCTGGAGTAACTCAGCGGGACCGGCAGCATCACTGGAGAGAAGCAATGGGTGACGTTTCATGTCGAGACTTCTTCAGTCTGAAAAGAAGGGTCTTGATCCCAAACGTCACCCATTGCTTCTCTCCAGAGATGCTGCCGGTCCCGTTGAGTTACTCCTGCATTTTGTGTCTATCTTCAATTTTCTTGGCCCCGCTCTGGGAGTAGAAGTGGGGGCGGATCTGGACCGCAACAGCCATGAGCCCCAGGCCGAGTTTGGCGATCGTTTGCCTGCTTCTGCTGCTGTTGTAGGTGAGACGTTCCGTCGCGCCAGGGTCTTGGCCCTGTCCCACTTTGGCCGTCAGTTCCGCGACAGGCCGTTGGCGCGCAAAGATTTCGTTCACTACAAAAATTTCGGAGCCCGCACAACTACATACCCCTCCTCGCTTCTTAGTGGGACCAGCCCCGCGCGGCCATACGATGCCCGTGCGCCTCAACGCAACCGCGTGGTCGCGTAATCTGCGTGCCAAGGACACGTAAGTGGGACAGGCCCTTAAGTATCCTCCTATTCCAGGGATTCACTTGATCTCAGCTACTTGTAACTGACTCACGCCTCCTTTTGTTCTTACCCTAGCTTCAATGTCTCTTGTCATGCATCGTTTCATATTCCTGCCAGTCTTCCATTCACACAACAGGAACATGCAGATCTTGAACTCTCTTTAAACTAGCGGCAAGCCTTTAAACACTTTTTATAGCCTTGCCGCTTGTCCATTTGCCCTCAAACAACCTGCTCAAATCAACCTTTGTAAGCTCCTGGTTAATACCGTAATAATTCACCTTGCTCCAATGTAGAAATTTCAATTGTCGACCAGATCTATCCTTTTCCTTAAATGTTTACAAACACTATGGTCACTGGTCCCAAAGTGCTCCCTCAATGGACCTCAGTCACTTGCTCTGCCCCATTTCCCAAGAGTAGGTCAGGTCTTGCCATCTTCCTGGTATGTATTGCCAGAGGAATCTTTCTTCAACACGCTTAACAAAATCTATCTTCCCCCGCCCATCAACGCCTTTAACAGTATGGCAGTCTCAGTATATATTAAGAAAGTTAAATTCCCCTGCAATGACCACCCTATTATTCTTGCAACATTATGTCATCTTCCTGCATGTTTGTTCCTCTAAGTCCCCTCAACTATTTAGGGTCTATATTACAAAGCCAATATGGTGATCATCCTTTCCTTATTTCTCAACTTAGTCCATCGCGCCTCACTGGACTATCCCTCAATAATTTGATTTTAGTTTACTGCTTTGAAGTTCTCCTTAATTAAAAATGCAAATCCCTCCTCACTTTCCCCCACCTCAATCCCGACTGTAGTACCTGTACCCTGGAACATTAAGTTGCCAGTCATGTCCTTCCCTTAGACATGTTTCTGTAATGGCTATGATATCCCAGTCCCAGGTATCTATCCATACCGTGACTTCATCCACCTTTCCCGTCTGATTGAATGGGTGCTCTTCACACTAGAGAGAGTCGGCATCCATATTACATGACCATGTAGCTGTAGCCTTTTATATAACTGAACACAGTAGATGCATTTGGTCACGACACCAGCCCTGAATTCAAAGGGCCTCTGGAAAGATTTACAATTTACCTCGGTATATGTGACAATAATAAGCTAAACTAAAGAAATACAGAGTGCAGAATATAGTTAGCATTGTAATGCATCAATTCCGTAGACAAAGTCCAATGTCACCAGTGGGGTGGAGGTGAATTGGACTGAATTAAACAGAAGCGAGGGGAGAGAGAATGATGCCAAAAAAAAGAACACTACTCTTTGGTGTACTTTTCACGGCTATGAAAATGCTGACTAACATCAGAAACAGCTGCTGCAGATTCGCATCTGAAACACACGTCTCTGGCAGTAGAAATGAAAAGATATGGGTTAGCTAGAGGGATGGTTTGGGGCATCAGTCAATATGAGGGGGGGTGGGGAGGGGGTGATCTGTTTATTTCAGTAGGAATTACAGTTGCAGAAGATTGAGCACCTGAGAATGAGATAAACTAGAGGATTAGAAAGTCAGTGGGAGTTGTAACTGGGCTTGCAAACAATCTGGAGGAGTGTAGTAATCTGAATAGATGTGGTTAGGATTCTTGCCAACAAGCATAATCAAAATATTACTGTACTGAGTGAAAAGCTGATTTCTCTGAAAGACAGAATGTTAATGAGTTTTTCCCCCATTGCTGGCCTGATATGATATTCCATGTAAAATCAAATCTTTCATCAGAAATTAAATCTGCACATGCAGAGGAACGTATGCGTTGCTGTTTGAGGTAGGAATGATCCAGGAGGTACTAATGGGTAAGGGCCTTTGTAGGGATTGAGGTTTAGGTGAATATTATAGTTGCAATTAGTTCTGAGCAGCATTACAAGCAACGCTACTTGGAAAATAAATCTGCGTTACAAAGACGGTCGACAGTGGTCAGTAACAGATGGGAGATTGGAGTAAAGAATGTTTGGATAGGCTTTCTATTGCTCAGTGGAGAAGTAGATAAGTACAATGTTGATAGGGAGAATCTGAGGGAGCTTAGCTTCACTAAGGTGTGGAAGGAATGTTTGCAACAGGTGCTCCAGAACTGGAGGATGCTTCATGGGATGGATGGTCGGAGACAGCATGGAACTGAGATACGGGAAATCTAGTTTAGCATGAAAAAAAGCCTTTCCGCCCATCGAGTCCACACTGAATGTCGATCACCCGTTCACACTAGTTCTGAGTTAGAAACATAGAAAATAGGTGCAGGAGGCCATTTGCCCCTTCGAGCCAGCACCACCTTTCATTGTGATCATGGCTGATCGTTCCAAATCAATAACCTTCTCCCCATATCCCTTGATTCCACTGGCCCCTAGAGCTCTATCTAACTCTCTCTTAAATCCATCCAGTGATTTGGTCTCCATTACCCTCTGTGGCAGGGAATTCTACAAATTCACAACTCTCTGGGTGAAAACGTTTTTTTCTCACCTCAGTCTTAAATGGCCTCCCCTTTGTTCGAAGACTGTGGCCCCTGGATCTGGACTCACCCAACATTGGGAACATTTTTCCGGCATCAAGTGTGTCCATAGATTTGCCATTCTCTCATCCACCTCCTACACACTAGAGGAAAAACCCACACTTCTGTGGTAACTGTGCAGGCACAGAAGGAGAAACTGCCACTGCGTAAAACAAACGGCAGAAACTGGGTCGTCAGGAATTAATAAGAGAGGGCGGTGATGACAAGGAAAGTCTCTCTGACTCACACGTTACTTTCACATTTTCTCACAGACATTTGTCAAGGGCAGGGAGATGAAACCAACAGAAGAACAAAGTTCCACTGAGTCCTTGCACGTGTTCATGCGGACAACCTATGCTGAGCAAAGCCTATGTTTTGGACAGAGGTGTGCAGCCAAAGTTCACATTCACTTATAGTTCCAGCAACAGCACAGTGGGTCTGTGCTCCCTCTCCCTCAATACCCCCCTCCAAGGTCCTTTGCACCGATGAAACATCTTTCACATCTATGCACTTTCTTTTTTAGAGATACAGCAGGGAAACACCCTCACTGGGTGCGTGCTGACCAATGATCACCCACTCACTAGTTCTATTCTACACACTAGGCACAATTTACAGAAGTCAATGAATCGACCAGTAAACCCACGTGTTCACAGGGAGAAAGTACAAACTCCGTACAGACAGCACCTATAGTCAGAATCGAATCCGGGTTGTTGGCACTATAAGGCAGCAAGTCTTCTGCTGCATCACCATGTCGTCCTTTTACCACTTCTTGATAGAGTCCGTATGTAGCTGGACTTTAATGGGCTTTACTCTGACTCCACTTTTCCTGCTGTCTAAAAGGCCGTAGTATCACATTTCACCCTCTGCTGAATATGTTATATATCGTAGAACATAGAACAGTACAGCACAGAAACAATGTCTGTGTCGATCATGATGCAAAGACCATCTCTTACCTACCTGTGCATAATTCATATTACTCCATTTCCTGCATATCCTTATGCCTATCCAAAAGCCTCTTAAATACCACTATCATATCTGCCTCCACCACCATCCCTTGCAATGCGTTCCAGGCACTTATCACTCTCTGTGTAAAAAAGTTACTCTGCACATCTCCTTTAAACTTTGCCCTTCGCATCTTAAATCTACGTCCTCTAGTATTTGAGATTTTCCATCCTGGGAAAAAATGTTCTGACTGCCTACCCTATCTATGCCTCTCAAAATGTTATATTCCTCACCAGGTCTACTCGCAACCTCCGGCTTTCCAGAGATCATGCTTTGTATTTTGAACTCCACTTTTGATATTCAGTCCCGTCAATAGATTGTGCATTCAGCACTCTCAGCTGGGGAGGAGTTTCCATCTCCTTTCGTCTATCAGGTGGTACCCGATTTCCTGTGCCCCTTCCTCTTCCCATTGTTCCCAACCAGAAGGTAAGGTGGCAGAAGTCACAACTTGCCATTGGCCTTCCATTGATTAGTGGTTGACTACTAGAGCGCATACCCATTTGCCATCCCAGTGAGATAATGTAGGGGAGGAGAGCATGCATTGTACAATGGATCCATAACTCCATTATTCCTGCCTTAGCAATCCAATGATAAGAGTCCAAATCCCAACATGGCAACTGGTGGAATTAAAACACAATTATTCAAATATATCTTGATGTGGACGTTAGACACTAAGAGCTGGTGTAACTCAAGAGAGAAGGATGGGCGAACCCGTCTTCAGACCCGAAACATCACCCATTCTTTTTCTCCAGAGATGCTGCCTGACCCGCTAAGTTACTCCAGAATCTTGTGTCTCTCTTTGGTGTAAGCCAACATCTGCATTTAATTTCCAGGCAAGACATCTTGATGTGTGCTTGATTTTTGTCCTTCCCCATATTGGATCGAAGTGACCGTGGGCAGCACACATCACGACAGTTAACACTTCAATGCCCTGTGAAATAAAACAACAGGCACCTAGTTCAGGCAAAATTGGAGAAGGGAGAAATTGGAGAAACTGGAAAATGTGACAAACAGAAACCTTGCCAGCAGTGGCCAAATGTTGTGAATGAATAGAGATTGTTTTAGCTCCGCAGGTGCTGGTGAGTCACCTGTATTGCTGATATTGTTGCACTGCCTGTCCTCTTGTGTTTCCACTGTTGTCCCTGAAGAGCCATCTCATTCGTATGCCCATGGGCCTGAGCCTCCCACTATGTAGAACTCAGTGCACCAGCTGCAGAGGAGTATTAACACTAGGGATCTCCAGCTGAGACCTCGAGGATGGGGCACCGAGCAGGTTGGGAGCAAGATGGCAGCAGGTAGACAAGAGCCGGTCTCTCAGGAGGGGATCTCTTTGCTGTCTGATGTTTAGTTTTTAGTTTAGAGATAAAGCATGGAAACGGGCCCTTCGAGGCCGCTCCGACCAGCGATCCCCACACATAAACACAATCCTACACACTAGGGACAATTTTACCATGCCAATTAACGTGCAAATCTGTACGTCTTTGGAGTGTGGGAAGAAACCTGAGCTCCCAGAGAAAACTCACCTGGTCACATGGAAAATGTACAAAAACCGTACAGACAGCACCTGTAGTCAGGATCGAACCCGGGTCTCTGGTGCTGTAAGGCAACAACTCTACTGTTTCACCACCGTACCGCGTGAGGCGACTGAACGAGCAATAATTCATGGTAGAATATGGTGAGATCCTCCGATAAACCAGTGATTGTTTTATGTAAGAAAAAGAACAGGACGGGGAAAAACTTCAGAAATTAGCAGTGGGAGCTTTTGACCTGCTGGGCCTGTACTCGTTGGAGTTCATAAGGATGGGGGGGGGGGGGGGGGGGGGGGTGGGCTCATTGAAACTTACCGAATTGTGAAAGGCCTGAGTAGAGTGGATGTGGAGAGAATGTTTCCATTACTGAGAGAGTCTCGGACCAGAGGGCACAGCCTCAGAATAAAAGGAAGTACCTTTAGAAAGAGGAGGAGGAATTTCTTTAGTTGGAAGATGGTGAATCTCTGGAATTCATTGCAACAGATGGCTGTTGGATAGAAGGCAACTTTTCTGTGGTCGAGAGGAAAAGATGGATCAGCCATAATTCAATGGTGGAGTGGACTCGGGGAGCAGAATAGCCTAATTCTGCTCCTATGATTTTTGAACTTACGAACAAACAGGATAACCTCACAATTATTCGGGTCAGACACGAGGAACTGCAGATGTTGGTTTACGGAAAAAAAAAGACTAAGTGTTGGAATTACCCAGCGGGTCAGTCAGCATCCCTGAAGAACATATTCCATGCATTTGTCCAATCACTCAATTTATTTAACCTACACTGCCTCTTTGCATCCCCTTTATTATTCACACATCCGCTCCAGCTTTGTGTTGTCTGCAAACCTATAGATGTTGCATTTGGTTACATCATCCAGATCACTGATACATATTGTAAATAGCTGGGGGCTAAGCAATAATCCCTGTGGCACGCTGCTAGTCAGTACCTGCTACCGGATGAAGACTTGTTTATTTCTATGCTCTGTTTTCTGTTTACTTCCGAACTTACCTGCTGATCATCAAAATAGTTCCAAAAGACCTCTTATACCCACCTGAGAGCAGACAGAGCCTCCGTTTACCGTCTCATCCAAATGATGCTACCTTCAATATCCAGTAGATTCTCAGCGTGTCAGGCTAGGATTACGTGCACAAAACTCTACCACAGTTTTTGAACGTGAAACCTTCTGACCCAGAGGCCAGAGAGCAATCCACGAGGCCACAGCTGTGCTAAAGCTGCTAACGCACTTCATCAACCTCACAATAAACTTTGAAGAGGAAGTGCCTGACATACCAAGAAATGTTTAACAAAAGCACCATCATCCCGAAGCCCCACTGTGTTGGCTCATTTGATTGGTAATAATGGGTAATAATTAATAATGGTTTCTCTGTTCAATGATTATCCTGCCATTATTGAATCTTCACAAGACCAAGTTTAAATTAAGAGACGGAGAGCGGAGGAGGATTTTAATTTTATTCATTCAGTCACTGTCGAGGTTATTGCTCATCCCTGATTGTTGTTGGATTGTTGGCTTGCTGGGCCACTTTGAAGGGCAATTAAGAGACAATTGCTGGGGATGGACAGAGCAGACTGTGTTAGAACAAATTACTTCCATCTAACGAGGATAATAGCCAGAGCTGGATTTACCATTAGGCTTCATAGGCTGAAGCATAGGGCCTCGAAATCAAGTGTATAATATTTTTGACACTGTCATAGACCTTTCTTACATATGCTGTCACAACGCACTGTAGTCTCTAAACAACCCTTCAGTAATTTTCCTTGCCCTCCATTTCAGAATAATAGCGTTTTAAGCCGATAACTCAACACTAGCACTGGCAATAAATAAATAAATAAAACGTGCAGCTTTCCGGCCCCTTATCTCATTGGACACGCTCGGCTGCAAATCGGTGTCAATCTGGTGGACTCTTCCTTCTTCCGCTAGTCGTGGGGGTGGGGGATTTGGAGGGGCCTCACTAGTGGAACAGCCTAGGGCCTCTCTTCATCTAAATCTGGCACTGATAATAGCGAACCACTGTTCAACAACCAAGTCCTCACCATTGGTAAAAATCACTCTTTGGCCCTGTGTTAACCGGACTCCAGCCGCTGTCTTATTTAGTGGGGGTGCCGCCCTCTTTATTTTGCCCTGGACATGGCCTTGGTCCCATGTGGAATGTGCCTTTTATTCAACGTGCACATTGCACCCTTTCAATAAGCTTTGAGTGGCACAGAGGCGCAGCAGCAGAGTTACTGCCTTACAGATATAGGGACACAGGTTCAATCCTGACTATGGGTGCTGTCTTTACGGAGTTTGTACGTTCTCCATGTGAACTGTGCGGGTTTTACCCGGGTGCTCCGGTTTCCTCCCACACTCCAAAGATGTGCAGGTTTGTAGGCTAATTGGCTTGGTAAAATTGTAAATTGTCCCTCGTGTGTTAGTGTAAGGGAATCACTGGTCAGCATGAACTCGGTGGGCCAAAAGGCCAGTTTCTGCCCTATATCTCAAAACTAAACTAAACTAAAAAAGCAAAACCAGAGTTGATACCTCTGTAGTGAGTGGGGAAAAAGAAGAAATAAATTCTGTCAGTTTTAGTTACGTCTATGTGATGAAAAGGCTGGTTGTATTTTCACTACATCAAGCAGTGCTTTATTCATTGCTTTGATTAGAAACAACAGATAGGGGCACAGAAAGGAAAAGTGAATAAAATTGAAACTCCTTCAGACGAATAAACCAAGTCCGATTTAGTAGTTTGCATAACAGATCTTAACTAAATCCATGACAGTGTAGTGTTTTATTTTGCCGACCATAATGGTTTCATCAAAAATCAATTCATATCAAAGGAACTTACAAAATTCATGCGTTTTGACATTACCCAATAAGAATTATGTTCACTTCAATTAATAAGAAAATTAGTTAGTCCTGATAAGCCAATTAGGTAGCTGAGTAACATTCACTGAAACCTCAAACATTTTTATCGTTTATAAAATGTAAGAGCACATTTTCACGATTGAAAGTGGAAACAGGGTGTGAGATGGTCTGGTATGCTGTTCCACATTTTGTGCTGGGACTGAGACTAGGTATACTCACATTCTCCACTGCCCTCATTTACTCAGATGTATGCAGTAACATGGAAGTAAGGAGTTGGGTGGGAAAAGGAGATATGTGGAAAGATTATTCAAAAAAGAAATTCTTAGCCTTCCATTCTAGAATGGACAAATTTAAGTTGTGTTTCATATAACTGACGAGGGAAAGATGAAACCTGATAATTTCTATAACTAAATGGTGGAACGAAACAAGGATGCACAGATTCAGGTAAATCTGAAGGCAATGAAGTCAGGATCTTTTATTTACACATTCCGGTTGATCAACGTAAAAGACCAAATTCTTGGCATGGTATTAAAAACAATCAGATAAATTGCAATCAGGTGTTGCCATGGGTGCATTTCCTCAGATAATGAACTAATACAGCGAAAATACATTTCTTCATTGTAATTGTCTTACAATCTTGTGCAAATATGAGCAGTGCATAGGTTCGTACCAAAGTGTGCTCATCTTCAGCTGTGGTGTGATAGTTCCGTTTGTTTTAAATACTAGTTTGGCCTACTTTTTACTCTATTCCTTTTGTTTGGTGAAATATAAGATTTTTTTGGTCAAAACAGAACAGAATCTGTTATATCCCTTAATAAATTCTTTGCAAAAATAAAGCCAACATAAAAGCATCTCTCCACCATCAAGTAGGTTTACGGAATTAGATTTAATTAGACATCTCACCCCAACATATCTCCCCAAAGGGTAGACACAAAACACTGGAGTAACTCAGCGGGGTGAGGCAGCCTATCTGGAGAGAAGGAATGGGCAACTTTTCGGACTGAAGAAGGGTCTCGACCCGAAACGTCGCCCATTCCTTCTCTCCAGAGATGCTGCCTCACCCGATGTGTTACTCCAGCATTTTGTGTCTACCTCCGATTTAAACCAGTCTCTGCAGTTTTTTCTTACATATCTCCCCAAAACCTTTTCATAACATTTCCTTATGAGTTAATTGTATTCCACATTAATATTGCCAACACATTCTGTCCAGTGTGGACCAAAATGTACAGAGATCTATATGACCCATTGACCTGGTGGTATAGGTGGTACTATTGGGGCCTGGAAGTAATCTCTCATGGCAACATCTGATTGCTGACTTTTCTAGTCACATGAGACCTATCGTATGATTTGAAAATGCCTGGAAGAAAGTGCAGTCCATCATTGTTTCTTAGTATGAATATGTAAAACGGGGAAAGTTTAATGGAGATATGCGGGGGAAGTTTTCTTCCACAGAGGGCAGCGGAGGCCTAGAATGCATTGTATGGGTGGTGGTGGGGTTAGACACGATGGTGGTGTTTAAGAGGCTTTTAGAAAGGCACATGGAAGTGCAGGGAAGTGAGGGATGTGGATCATGTACAGGTTGATGAGATCAGTTAAATTTAGCACCATGTTCGGCACAAACACAGGGATGAAAGGTCTGTTCCTGTGCTGTACCGTTCTAGTAGGCCCCCCTCGGGCATGACTGACCGCGGTACTCTTCTACGTTCTGTGCATGTAGAAAGTTAATCACAGAGTTACAGATTATGTATCTAAATATTATGGAATTTTCTGTTCCTGTTACTGATGATGAAATACTTCAAATTCCGTTTTTATAGCAATCATGACAAAGGTAAGGGTTATCCCTTATTATACATTATTTTTTAATTAACCTGTGTGGTCAAACAGCAAAATAATACCATATTATCGATTTTCGTTAGTACTTAATCAACAGAAGTGAAGAGGTTTCGCCAGCAGGTATTATCTAATGCTTAACTTCCTCTTTGAAAGTTTTTGGAGATTTGCCTTCTTTTCAGTCTTTATAGTTCTCGGTCAAGAATTGGGTTGATACCACAGGTTTTCCAAGATTGAATCTGGAAGTGAACGAATCCAAATCCCAAACACCTATGCCAAAAAATAAAGCAGCATTAGTGTACATCCAGCATGAACGGAAGAGTTTATGTCAACACTCTTTCTTGGATTCCTGCACCTCTATCTATTGCAGCATATAAAAGATACATTCCAAACTTGCCTGTAAACATACAAATGAACACATCAGGATGAGCATATCCAGGGATTTGTGGATATTCTTCTGTATTTGGATTGTATGTGGAATGGAAGTGGCATAAGCTGCTCACAGATTAGAAACACTGAATGCTGGTTTAAGATGTCGTTGCGATTCAGAAAATCTTCAAAAGGAGTGTATCGAGCTATACATGTAGCTCCAAGATATGACTTCCATCTCATATTCCTTCTTCAAATATGAGGTATATAATTACATCTTGCTATTGATTGGTGAGACTTCTTATGATTCCCACTCGTAAAATCACAGTATACAAAAGACACAAAGGGCTAGTGTAACTCCGCCGGTCAGGCAGCATCTCTCGAGAAAATGGGCCGGAGACGTTCTGGGACGAGTCTGAAGAAGGGTCCCGACCGGAAACGTCACCTATCCCTTTTCTCCAGAGATGCTGCCTGACCCGCACTTACTCCAGCACTTTGTGCCTATCAATTGACAATTAAATCCATTAGTCCGTAACTATTACTATTCTGGTATTATTTGTGAACATTTTGTTAGGCTTGGAACTATTCTCACGATTACAGCTCAGGTGAGTCAGGAGGTGGAGGAAGGATGGAGAGGAATATTGGTAAAAAACAATCTGGTGGGGAGAACAGTGGCTGTCAGAAGTTGGAGCTAGGAAAAACACCCTGTTTTCTCAGAGATTACCCTGCACTCTCTATGAAGACCACCCTGCTCACTCTGCCCTCTCTAGGTCCAAGTGAATAGGATTTCTGAAATTATGTTGCATAAAACACAGGGCGGTCCTGTGGCCCAGTGGTAGCATTGCTGCCTTTCAGCGCCGGGTTTGATCCTGACTTTGGGCGCTGTCTGTACATAGTTTGTACGTTATACCTGTGAGCGCGTGGGTGTTTCCCGGGTGCTCTCACACTCCTCTCACACTCCAAAGACGTATGGGTTTGTAGAAAAGAATGGAATAGAATAGAATAGAATCCCGTTTATTGTCATTTGAACCTAAGTTCAAATGAAATTATGTTTTCTGCAGTCATACTAACAAGAAAAAAAAACAAGACACACGATTAACACAATTTACATAAACATCCATCACAGTGAATCTCCAAACACCTCCTCACTGTGATGGAGGGCAAAGTCTTGTCTCTCCCCTGATCTTTATTTTTCCACCGATGTTAAAGCCCCCGGCGGGTGTTGGTAAGTCCCGCGGCCGTTAAGGCCGCGCCGGGCGATGTAAGGCCCGCAATCATTAAAGCTGCGCCGGGCGATTTAAGGCCCCGCTCCGGGTCATTTTAACCACGGAATTCGGGCGGGAGAAGTTGCTGTTGCGGGAGCTCCGAAAAGCGGTCTCTGCGACTGGAACCCCAGGTCGATTTCGGTTGGAGGCCGCTCCACGGTGCTAGTCCCAAAGACAACGGAGACCCGACAGGGAAAGGTCGGGTCCCCATACAGGGAAGAGATTTAAAAGTTTCTCTCACCACCCCCACCACCCACAAAATGTTGGAGAAACGCAGCGGGTCAGGCAGCAACTCTGGAAAAAGGAATAAGTGATCTTTACAGGTCGAGATCCTTCTTCAGACTGAGAGGCCTCTCGCTGGAGTTCAGAAAGATGAGGGGGGACCTCAATGAAATTTACCGAGTAGTGAAAGGCCTGGATAGAGTGAATTTGGAGAGGATGTTTCCACTAGTGGGAGAGTCTAGGAGCAGAGGTCATAGCCTCGGAATAAAAGGTTGTATCTTTAGAAAGGAGATGAGGTGGAATCTCTTTAGTCAGAGGGTGGTGAATCTGTGGAAGCCATGTCAATGGATATTTTTAAGGCAGAGATTGACAGATTCTTGATTAGTAAGGATGTCAGGGATTATGGAGAGAAGGCAGTGGAATGGAGTTGAGAGGAAAAGATAGATCAGCCATGATTGAATGGCGGAGTAGACTTGATGGGCCGAATGGCCTAACTCTGTCCCCATAACATGAACAAGAACTTTCCACTGTCCCGAGTCCATAGATTAATACACATAAAGTAATAATCACTTTTCAACAGGACCTCCTTTAAGCAATAGTCAGACAATAAATTCCAGTGAATTAAATCTCTCTGATGTTTATAAAGCATTGTTATGTGCAAGCATACATGTTTTATTTCATCTCATTTTCTGAGCGGTATGTTATTTTCCTATTATGGTTCTTATTAATAATCAGACTCACTGTTTTTTTAATGCTGAGATTGTGATGAGATTTCGATGTTTTACCATTGGGGTTGCTGCTTGTCATATTTTTAAATCCTGCTGAAAATTGCTCAATGGCCCGTGAGTGCACCCTGAATCAATGTTGTTCCTTAATTTCTCCACTGGCCATTTAATAATAGAGTACGATCCAACACTGCTTGTTTCACATTCACAGATGAAAGAAACAGCAACAATGTCCTTCTTACAATTATTGCCAGAATTATTCCAGAGAGATTTATCCACGTTACTCTTTGCTTTACACTTTTTCTTTTAATTTTTCTGCATCTTACATTATGGTTCACATACCACGCAAATTAAATGCAAATCTTTTTCATGGTACTATTCAATTTGCATTAAGGAATGTGTCTATTAACTGTTGAGGTGTGAATTATTTTTCTTCCCATCTATTTCCTTTAATTAATTTTATTTTCTTCCTCATTTTAAGTCATTATGAAAGCTGAACTGATAGCCAGCTATCACATATAAATTTATAAAAGGACTGGACAAGCTAGATGCAGGAAAAATGTTCCCAATGTTGGGCGAGTCCAGAACCAGGGTCACAATCTTAGAATAAAGGGGAGGTCATTTAAGACTGAGGTAAGAAAAAACTTTTTCACCAATTTTATGGAATTCCCTGCCACAGAGGGCAGTGGAGGCCAAATCACTGGATGTATTTAAGAGCGAGTTAGATAGAGAGTCAAACAAGAATACACGCGTAATTTAGGATATCTCAATTGCTGATATTTCAACCCCGCCTGTGCAAAATCACCATTTTGTCTTTGTTTGTGCCCCGGATTTTGTTGGAATTTTTGTTTCTTTCAAAAGTAAACTTTACTCAGAACGGCACGATGGTGCAGTGGTAGAGCTGCTACCTCACAGCACCAGAGACTCGGGTTTAATCGTGATTATGGGTACAGGGGTTTATACGTTCTGCCTGAGACCAAGTAGGTTTTCTCAGGGTGCTCTGGTTTCCTCCCACATTTCAAAGACGTACAGATTTATAGGCTAATTGCCTTCTGTAAATTGCCCCAAAGTAAGTTGCGAAAGTGGGATAACATCGTACTCGTGTAAGAGGGGTCGATGGTCGACATGGGCTCAGTGGGCCAAAGGGCCTGTTTCCACGTTGTATCCCTAAACTAAACACCATTAATTAAATACAATCAGCAAATGTCTTTCTTTACATTCACAGTGCCAACAAACCAATGCATTCTATATATATAGTTCCATTGCCACTCACGTGGCCTCTTTGAACAATACATCCACCCAATGTTTGAGAGGATGTTGCACAGGAACTGCCCCTCAGTTCCCAGTGGCAGCAGGTCCTTGGTCTGCAATCCTTCCTCACAAAGTATTTGTGTTTGCTGCATGGAGCTACAGTGCACAGATATCCAGTCGGTGGCATATACTTCTGGATATCATGTTGCACTGGAAGACCAACAAGTTTCAAACTGATCAACATTTAAGGAATTTGAGCAGTTCAAATGCCTTAACCTAAATGGCTTCAGTCCAAATGCTGGAAAGTGAAAGGCTGGATAGTTCTCTAAAGCTGCATGAACACTATGAGCCAAACAATTCTTATTTGTAAACTTCCTCGATTCGAGCAAACATTTATCTAGTCAAGAGTGTTTGCCATGTGTACTGACAATGAAACAATAAAATTCTTACTTAACAGGCCCGCAAACACAATACACACAGATGATATATAATGAAAAAATGCAACAAAATTGATAACCCTAATGCCAAGTAACCATCATAGTGCAAAACCTGAAGTCTGTCGTGCAATCGTAGTGCCATAGTCCTTGGAAGTTCACAGTTGCTGAGGTTAGGGGTGTGCAGTTTTCAGGCTCCTGTACTTTCTTCCCGATATAGGAGCAAAATGAGAGCATGGCCAGGGACTATGTGCATGTCTTTGATGATCCCACAACTCCTTGGCACAGTATCCTTTAATACCAAGTTGTTGCATACAAAAAGATACCCATATAAAATTTACATAAGATATGTAAAATAATTCAGTACTAACTTGAGCTGAGGGCCTATATTCTTTGCTTTGCAATTCAATCAAGGCTTAAACTATAATTTTCCTGCTTGACTTTTATATTTATCCTGCAAATTATTTAAGAAGTTTTATGGCATTATTTATCTTTAATAATAAGAACCTTTTCAGGGCCAAATTGCAAGAATGTTTTTGCCTCTGCTTTGGTAAATCATGGAATTACATATAATATTTTTGGACAGGGATTCAATAGCAACAATGGGTAAAAAAGGCTAAGTCTGTGGAAGTGGAAAGATAGGCACACTTTCAACTCATTTCAACTCTATATTAATATAATGGTGGCCTCATCTCAACAAGAAATATAACCGTTATAAACAAAATTCTACTCAAAAAATTAGATGAAAAGATGTACAAAGAGTCACTTTATCTACAACTAAGCTGGTTGCTAGGAGATTCTCTTCTACTGCTATGGTGATAGTTTTAGTTTCAGAAGCAAGGCTGGGGCACCATTTAAACAACCGATCTGTATAGAGGTGCCACATCTCCTAGCAACAGTTGCAGATTGGTAAGCTGCTTTAGCTTTTTTTCTAATTCTATGATTATGGAACAGCGAATAAGCTAACATGCATTAATGGTGTGTTCGTATATATTCAGTGGTGCTGTGGGGAAGTTTAAGCTCTGCAATGCACTGCGCTTAAGAGTGTTGAAAATGAATTCAATAATGGCTTTGAAAAGGAAATTGGGTAAAGAATGAGAGCTGTTTGGTTTAAGTCAGAGATACAGCATGGAAATAGGCCCATTGGCTCACGCTGACCACCAGTCGCCCATTCACCCTTGTTTAGAAACATAGAAAATAGGTGCAGGAGGCCATTCGGCCCTTCGAGCCTGCACCGCCATTCATTGTGATCATGGCTGATCGGCCCCTAACAATAACCCGTTTATGTTATGTTTATGTTATTCCACTTTTTCATCCACTCGCTAGGACACTCGGAGCAATTTACAGAGGCCAATCAACCTTGAAATCCACACATCTTTGGGATTTGGAGGAAACCGAGGCACCCGGAAGAAACCCGAGAAACACAGGGGAATGTGCAAACTCCATCCAGGCAAGCACCCAGGGTCAGCATTGAACCCAGGTGTCTGGTGCTCTGAACAGCAGCTCTACCAGCTGCACCACTGCGTCACATCAGAATAAAGATGAATGGTGCAGGACTAAAATAAAAGCAAGGCTGCAAATGCTGGAATTCTCCTAGTCCTCACCTTCCACCCCACCAATCTCTGCATTCAATGGACCATCATTAGTGATTTCCCTAAGATGCAGCAAGATTCACGACCCCACACCTCCTCCCCTCTCATTTTGATGGCACCATTCCTTTTGTCACTTCCTGGACTGTTCTTCTATCGCGACCAGTCGCTGCCTTTCTAACAGCATTTTCCCATGCAGCCACAGGGAACGCAGCATCTTTCCTTTCAAATCTACCCTTGATGGCTTCAAACATTCCTTCCGGGATAATAGTGATTCACTTTTGCAGCAGGCTTTCATAACACAGTCTCCTGTACAATGGAAAAATTATCACAGATTTGGGTAATCGCCTTGTGGAGTACCTGCGCGCAGTCCAGATTTGACCCTCAGCTCCCTCTGGCAAGACATTAATTTTCCATCCCACTCACACTCTGACCTATCTGGCTGTCCCTCCCATATCACCCCCCTCCCCCTCCCACCCACCCACCCATCCACCCCTGCACTGCTACATTAAGATCAATGAGGACAGCACCTCATGTTCCATCTGGGCATGGTGCAGCCTTCCAATATCCATTGGGAATTTGATATCTTCTGGTAATTCATTCTCTTGGTCTGTGTCACAACTGGCCACTTCTGTTGTGAGGCAACCAGTCCGGAGAAGGGTCCCGGCCCGAAACTTCACCTATCCATGTTCTTCAATGATACTTCCCTGCCGAGTTGCTCCAGCACTTTGTGTCTTTCTTTGGTAAATCAGCATCTGCAGTTCCTCGTTACTACTAACCATCTGTTATATAAGCTCAGCTTTTTCTCTCTCCATTAGCACAGCCGGACCTGCTGGAATTTTACATAGGACACAAAGTGCTGGAGTAACCCAACGGGTCAGGCAGTGTCTCTGCAAGACATGGCACCCTTCTTCAGACTGATTGTGGAGGAGAGAAAGCAAAGGAGATGGGAGCAGGACAAAGCCTTGAAAATGTTAATTTGATATTGGTGAAGGGGGATTCTGATTGGCAGATGGGTGGACAAATTATTCTGTTTTTCTTTCTTTCCTGGTTCTGGTGATAGCACATTGACCTGAATTGTTGGATTCTTCCATCAGTTACTGTTTGATCTGCTGAATGTTAGCAGCATTTTCTGTTATTAAAAGGGAGTGGAACTAATTGGACAGCTTTTTCAAAGAATTAAAAGAAGCGTGATGGGCCAAATTGCCTCCTGTAGTGCAACATTCTGGTGACTCTATTTATAGGCTGCGCATAATATTCAAAACCTTTGCTTACTTGCTATGGGACTGTGGAGACTTATGTTGGTTTTACTTAATTAAATTTTAATCCTTACAACAGAAGTTAAATGCATATTCTTCCCAATGCTCCTGTAATTTTAATTTGGTAAGGAACATTTTTAAAAACCGGATATAGCCTTCTTAGCATTAAACGTTAGGAGGCTAAAAAAAACGACAGCATATTAGAATATAAGTTGATAAATCAGTGAAGCATTGCAAGTAAGACCTTAGAGTAAAGATTCAATCAGGTGAATCTCCTGACATGTTTGATGGTACAACTGGCTGAATCTAAAGCAGTGCCACTATGCATTTACCTCTTAAACATAAAACACGTGATGGTGACTTCTCGGTCTTGACAGCAGTTGGTGCACAGAAGTGCGCAGACTCGAACTGAAGGAGAGATAAAAACTGCAAGTCCGTCATTCCTGCACAGGCTACCCACAACAGTTTCTCAGGGGTAAGGGAGAAAGCCACAGTCTTTTCCAGAGTTACGGGCCAGCACCATCCAGTGGTTATCTTTTGAACCCAGTCTCACCCTCTTCTGGAGCATTTGCGTCAATAGCTATATTTCCAAGACGGAATTAGCACTAAGGGTACATATTGCACAATGCAGTGTAAATGTAGACAAAGTGAAAAGGTGAACCGTCTGTGGATCGTTTCATCAAAGCTCGACACAGCAGCCTACATTCTTAACTTCAAACTTTGCTGCCTTACTGTGCAAGAGACCCAGATTCAATCCTGACTGTACATAATTTGTAGGTTCTCCCTGTGACTGTGTGAGTTTTCTCCGGGTGCTCTGGTTTCCTCCCAAAGACGTACAGGTTTGTAAGTTAATTGGCTTTGGTAAAATTGTCCCAAGTGTGTAGATAGTGCTAGTGTACAGGGATTGCTGGTCAGTGGGCAGAAGGGACGATTTTCGCGCTGTTTCTCTAAACTAAACTAAACACAGTCGCGGGTCAATTTTGTGTCAGTTTGGCCGCAGCTACTTTCTTGCATGCATCAGGGAGCCACGTTCGCACACACGTTTCATGAAACGAAAGCCTAATGATGTCAGATTTGAAAGTTCAACTGACCCAACATCCACAATGTTTTGGAGAAGCAAGTTCCGCTTTCCACTGCCTGCGTGGAAAAAAAACATTTCCTCATTGTTTTGCATATCAGACTCAGCATAAGGATTTATCCCTAGTTGGTGGCTAAATAATAAAAAAAATAATCATGTTCATAGATTGGAGTTTGTGAAGCAGACTAGAAATGCAGTTGCCACCATTCACTAGATATGAATTTAGTGGCATTTGAAGGTATAACTCCAGTCTGTGCAGTAACAGGGATGACGAAAATTTGATCAGGAACAAAAACCGCCGTGACTTTTTAGCTTCACGGACCGAGGCTGAGACGATTGCTCACTTCCTACCTTCACACCAATGACCTCACTAAACATAAGACCTCACCATAATTAATGCTGTGCCTCTGACATAAAGTCGGAGGTGGAAAACTTAGATTTTAGCAAAATGCTTGAAACAAAGAAGAATTGTTCACTAAGGGAAAAAAAATCTTTCTTTTAATTCTTTGATTGTAAAAAAACATATTGTGCACACAATTTGAGGAAGGACATTCTTGCTATTGAGGGTGTGCAGCGTAGGTTTGCAAGGTTAATTCCCGGGATGGCAGGACTGTCATATGCTGAGTGAATGGAGCGGCTGGCCTTGTACACTCTGGAGTTTAGAAGGATGAGAGGGTACCTTATTGAAACATATAGGATTGTTAAGGGTTTGGACACGGAAGGCAGGAAACATGTTACCAATGTTGGAGGAGTCCGGAACAGGGGCCACAGTTTAAGAATAACGGGTTAGCCATTTAGAACGGAGACGAGGAAACACTTTTTCTCACAGAGAGTTGTGAGTCTGTGGAATTCTCTGCCTCAGAGGGCGATGGAGGCCGGTTCTCTGGATACTTTCAAGAGAGAGCTAGATAGGGCTCTTAAAGATAGCGGAGTCAGGGGATATGGGAAGAAGGCAGGAACGGGGTACTGATTGGGGATGATCAGCCATGATCACATTGAATGGCGGTGCTGGCTCGAAGGGCCGAATGGCCTACTCCTGCACCTATTGTCTAATTCTACTTGACTCTTAATGGATCAATAAATGGTTGTGATTTGTAAAACAAACAAACATGGCCTTATTAAAGATACTGATTATCAAATGGAAGTGTTCAAAATAGAGCGATAGATTTGTCTGACGGTACTGTCAGCTCTGGTTCAGTATGTAGTTTGCACAACTGAGTAAAATGGCTGTTGGTTCAGGTTCTGCTCAGCAACTTAAGCACAAAATACAAGCGAATACTCCATTGCAGCACTGGGGGATTGCTGTACTATTGGAGATGCCATTTCAGATAAGAAGGCAAACTGAGATAATTTCTGTACTTTCAGCTAAATTTGAAAAGCAGAAGAATAGGTGCATTCCCCCAGATATTCTCCCAATATCAATCCCTCAAACCAGACATCTCATCATCATGCTTGCTGTATGCTTTTACAACTTTCTCCCCCAGACTACAATCAGTCTGAAGAAAGATTCTGACCCGAAAATATCACCAATCCATGTTCTCCAGAGATGCTGCCGGACCTGTTGAGGTACTCCACCATTTTGGGTTCTACCTTGATTGGTGAAGACTGACACATTTTCCCATTTCAATATTGAACAAACATCAAGTATTTCATGTGTAGGAAGGAACTGCAGATGCTGGTTTAAATCAAAATGCTGGAGTAACTCAGCAGGACAGGCGGCATCGCTGGAGAGAAGGAAGGAGTGACGTTTCGGGTTGAGACCCTTCTTCAGACTGATGTCAGGGCAGTGGGTGGTACATAGATAAGGAAGCCTGAAGAAGGGTCTCAACCTGAAATGTCACCCATTCCGTCTTCCTTGAATGGAGGCCCTAGTAGTTCAACTCCATACTCACTGACTTGGCTGAACTCAATTTCAGATTAAACAACTTCTCCTTCATTTTAACTCATTGTCCTCAGATCAAAGATAGTGCCACGGGAACTTGCATGGACCCAAGACATGCCAGTCTTTTTTCTTGGACACATGCAACAGTCTTTATTTCAATCCTACTCAATTATTTCACTGGTACATTAAGAATTGAATTACCAAGTGATATTTCCTCCACTCGTAGAGAACTCACAAATTTCATTATGTTTACCGCCAATTGTTTCCTTGCTCTTACCTTCACTGTGTCCCTTTCTGATTCTTTCCTTTCTGGATCTTTTTTTAATTTTTATTTAATTAGGTGCAGGAGTAGGCCATTCAGCCCTTCGAGCCTGCACCGCCATTCAATATGATCATGGCTGATCATCCAACTCAGTATCCCGTACCTGCCTTCTCTCCATACCCTCTGATCCCCTTAGCCACAAGGGCCACATCCAACTCACTCTTAAATATAGCCAATGAACTGGCCTCAACTACCCTCTGTGGCAGAGAGTTCCAGAGACTCACCATCTCTGTGTGAAAAAAGTCCTTCTCATCTCGGTCCTAAAGGATTTCCCCCTTATCCTTAAGCTGTGACCCCTTGTCCTGGACTTCCCCAACATCGGGAACAATCTTCCTGCATCTAGCCTGTCCAACCCCTTAAGAATTTTGTAAGTTTCTATAAGATCCCCTCTTAATCTCCTAAATTCCAGAGAGTATAAACCGAGTCTATCCAGTCTTTCTTCATAAGACAGTCCTGACATCCCAGGAATCAGTCTGGTGAACCTTCTCTGCACTCCCTCTATGGCAATAATGTCCTTCCTCAGATTTGGAGACCAAAACTGCACGCAATACTCCAGGTGTGGTCTCACCAAGACCCTGTACAACTGAAGTAGAACCTCCCTGCTCCTGTACTCAAATCCTTTTGCTCTGAAAGCTAACATACCATTCGCTTTTTTCACTGCCTGCTGCACCTGCACGCCTACTTTCAATGACTGGTGTACCATGACACCCAGGTCTCGCTGCATCTCCCCTTTTCCTAATCGGCCACCATTTAAATAATAGTCTGCTTTCCTGTTTTTGCCACCAAAGTGGATAACCTCACATTTATCCACATTATACTACATCTGCCAAACATTTGCCCACTCACCCAGCCTATCCAAGTCACCTTGCAGTCTCCTAGCATCCTCCTCACAGCGAACACTGCCCCCCAGCTTAGTGTCATCCGCAAACTTGGAGATATTGCCTTCAATTCCCTCATCCAGATCATTAATATATATTGTAAATAGCTGGGGTCCCAGCACTGAGCCCTGCGGTACCCCACTAGTTACTGCCTGCCATTGTGAAAAGGACCCGTTTACTCCTACTCTTTGCTTCCTGTTTGCCAGCCAGTTCTCTATCCACACCAATACTGAACCCCTAATACCGTATGCTTTAAGTTTGTATACTAATCTCTTATGTGGGACCTAGTCGAAAGCCTTCTGGAAGTCCAGATATACCACATCCACTGGTTCTCCCTTATCCACGCTACTAGTTACATCCTCGAAAAATTCCACAAGATTCATCAGACATGATTTACCTTTTGTAAATCCATGCTGACTTTGTCCAATGATTTCACCACTTTCCAAATGTGCTGCTATCCCATCTTTAATAACTGACTCTAGCAGTTTCCCCACTACCGATGTTAGACTAACTGGTCTGTAATTCCCCGTTTTCTCTCTCCCTCCCTTCTTAAAAAGAGGGGTTACATTTGCTACCCGCCAATCCTCAGGAACTACTCCAGAATCTAAAGAGTTTTGAAAGATTATCACTAATGCATCCACTATTTCCTGAGCTACTTCCTTAAGTACTCTGGGATGCAGCCTATCTGGCCCTGGGGATTTATCGGCCTTTAATCTATTCAATTTACCCAACACCACTTCCCGACTGACCTGGATTTCACTCAATTCCTCCTTTGACCCACAGTCCCCTGCTATTTCAGGCAGATTATTTATGTCTTCCTTAGTGAAGACGGAACCAAAGTAATTATTCAATTGGTCCGCCATATCCTTGTTCCCCATGATCAACTCACCTGTTTCTGACTGCAAGGGACCTACATTTGTTTTAACTAACCTCTTTCTCTTCACATATCTATAAAAACTTTTGCAGTCAGTTTTTATGTTCCCTGCCAGTTTTCTTTCATAATCTATTTTTCCTTTCCTAATTAAGCCCTTTCTGTCAACCACTTCAGGAGATAGGTTAGACATAAACATCCATTACATATCCACAGAATGCACTTGGTTATACTTGCTCCAACCATGTCTTTTGTAAGTACTCCAATGCATCCTCCCAGTTCCTCAATCTCATAAGGTCATAAGTGATAGGAGTGGACTTAGGCTATTCGGCCCATCAGTTCTATTCCACCATTCAATCATGGCTGATCTATCTCTCCTTCTTAACCCCATTCTCCTGCCTTCTCCCCATAACTCCTGACACATGTACTAATCAAGAATCTATCTATCTCTGCCTTAAAAATAACCACTGACTTGGTCTCCAAAGCTTTCTGTGTCCTTTAATTCTGAGGCTATGAGCTCTAGTCCTAGGCACTCCCAAATAACTCAATTGATCCATTGATGGTGCTCCTGAAATGTCTGCCTTATTCATAAACTATAGCTTCCCCCTCTACTGTAATGGACAGGATCCCACACCACACCTGATCCATTTCTTGAACTTCTCCCAGCATCTCTCCTCTTGAAACAAGATCAGAGACCAATGGTCTTCATCAACACCTCTGCATTCAACGGGTCATTTTTTTACAATTTCTGGCAGGTCCAACAAAATTGCACCACTGGACACGTATACCACTCCATTCCCTTTTTAGCATTTTGAAGCAATTATTCCCTTTGTGACTCCTGGTGCACTCTCGGTTCCCACCTGCCACTTTGTCAGTTTTCCATGGGACATGCAACAACTGTTCTTACACATCTTCCCTTCCCACTATTCAGGACTCAAACAGTCTATCCCATGAAGCAGTGGTTCACTAGCACTTTGGCCAATCTCTTCTCCAATACCTGGTGTTCACAATGTGGTCTCCTCATCACTGGTGAAGCCACCTGCAGATTAAAGGCCCTGTCCCGCTTTCCCGAGTTACTAACAAACTCTCCCGAGTTTTCCCCTTGATTTGAACTCGGAGGATTATGGTAATAGCCGTTCTTAGGTACTCGGGGCTATTTTTTTAAAACTCGTGGACATTTTTCAACATGTTGAAAAAACATCCCGACTTACCTGATGCCCAGAGTTCCTACGGCTGGCATTCGGAGCCGCTACGTAACATCTACGAACTCCTACGGCCTCCTATGAGCTCGCTATCGACATTCCCCGACTTTCCCCGAGTTCGAATCAAGGGGAAAACTCGGGAGAGTTTGTGAGTAACTCGGGAAAGTGGGACAGGGCTTTAACTGATCACTTTACATAGCAGCAGCATTCAGTCTGTCAGTGCAATAACAAGGGGCTCTGAGTAAGATGGGCATGAATTTGGAAAGATAAAACACATTTACAATGTTTGGTAAGGAAGGAAGGTTGGACATGGGGCAATAGGTTTGTAAAGATGAAAAGGCTTTTGAGAAGAGTGTGGTGATGATGATAATTTTCTACAGTTTATCTCAGTTTTCCAAATTCTTGCCACTTACCCAGAGCTCCTTGTGCAAATGACCCCAATTATGTTTCCATCCCGATCACTAGATTGAAATTCTGCCCTGATCAAAGTTGCAAATTGACACCAAGCCAGAACTTGAGGAGAAGGCTGTTAATGATGTCAGTTAACATAGAATTCAGGAAGAAAGTTGGGTGGTCAGGAGTTTAATGAGAACAGGACTGGGGGAGATGGGGGACAGGTTTTATAGATGAATTTGGAGAGAGAACAATGGTTGATAAGAAGGAAACTAGAGAAATGCAGATGGCTTCAGTCTTAGTGACATGGAGCTCCTTGCACCTATTGGATGGTTAGTTTAGTTTAGTTTATTGTCATTGGCACATGTAACGAGGTACAGTGAAAAGCTTTTTGTTGCATGCTAGCCAGTCAGCAGAAAGTGTATACATGATTACAATCAAGCCGTCCAATGTGCAGATACAGGATAAAGGGTATAACATTTAGAGCAAGATAAAGTCCAATTAAAGTTAGTCTTGAGAGTTTTAAATGATGTAGAAAGTAGCTCAGGTCTGCTCTCTAGTTGTTGGTTGATGGTTCATTTGTCTGATAACAGCTGGGAAACTGCTCTGGATGTGAGGTTATAGGAGACAAGCTTTAGAGGTTTAAAAATATAATTAGCAGTTGAGCAATTTCTACAGATGAAAGAGAGGCTTTATCTTTCAGTAAATAGCTAATCCAATTGTTTATTATTACTGCACTCCTTTGAGGTGAGAGAAGATTATAGTTTTAATCGAAGATAAATTGTCAAAGTCAGTTTTTACTCATTATTAATAGGTTAAGTTAATAATAGTAGAAATTAGGGGCAAGCAGAATGGATTGAGCTTGGAAATGGATTTAAGGCTAAAGGTCAAATAAGATCTTACGGAATGGAGCAGTTATATGGCTGATTTCTGCAAATTAAGGTTTATGTTTAGATTCTGTTTAGTTTGGTTTATTTCCTTGTGCATAGTGTACAGTGAAAAGCGATTGTATTTGTGCTATCCAGTCAAAGAAAGCACTACACATGATTACAACCAAGCAAGCCACAGTGTACAGACACAGGATAAAGGGTACAGGGAGTTGAGATTGAAGTAGAGGAGAGTGAATTGAGAAAGGATCTTTTTCCGTGGACAGACACAAAAGGAGAGAAGGGAGGAGGAGGAGGAGGAGGAGGAGGAGGAGGAGGGCACGATAAATTATAGGGAGTCCATCAGCTATGACTCTTTTCGGAAAGGTCACCGGAGAGTGGCTATGATTGAACCTTCAGGATGAGTCATAATATCAATTAAACTATTATGTATTTGTAAAGCTCTCAATTCATTACAAATCATGATAGAATCCTAGACAAAAACAGAGTGATTCAATTCTCCACATTCCTGCCAGTGTTAATAAAACTGATTGGTTCCCAGGCAATATTAGAAGACTTGCCGATAATCTGTGATAAATGGTAGATACATGGAGAGCTAAAGCCAATGTAGAAGTCAGCTAAAATATTGTGAAGTCCAATTAGCCCAATGTCTTGGGACTTTACTTCATGCCTCTGCTTCCATGATCACTCAAACTGCTTTGTTAATCTGTTCTCCAATCTTTCTAGATTTGTAAACAGTCTGGGTCTCTTATCCAGGAGTCAGTTGAGTCGAACCTACGTGCAAGAAATCTGATAAAATTTGGTTTTACCATCTCCCCCGATTTTTATCTTTCTGTACTGATTATAATAACTTGCAAAAAGATTGTCAGCAAACAAGTTCAATTTCGTGTGAAAATATATACATCTTCTAGATGCGCTGGGACGCATCCTCAGTGATGTGATCTGGGGTCATCGCGTGTTTCGGGTCTCACAACATCAGACACCCTCGCCCAGGCAACCCAGCCGGGGTTGATCAGGCCCCGACTTGCGTCCCAGCAGCAACCACCCACGGATCAGCCATCTTAATAACTAGTCTGCAGGGGTTGGGAGATTCTAGTGCGTGGAGGGACTGGGCTCTGTGGGGTGAGTCCTGGCCGGACTCCTCCTTCGTCTCACCAGGTTCAAGGCCTGTGCGCTGCACCGCTTTCTCCTTCCAAGTATTTCAGTCTTGCCTGATGGATTTTTAGGCCATGGTGGTTCGTTAGGCCTTTCCGTAGCTTTATTGGGTGTCTTTCTCACGAAAGACTGGGGTGCTAACCCAGCCTTTCCCAGGTGCCGTCAATCCGTGCCATTAACTGTCTCTCCAGTAGTCACCAACCTATTCTTGGTTATTTGAGAAGTGAAAGATGTCTGCTGCCATTATACTGAGAACAATTGTGTCAATCTGAAAAATTAGGGACTTTGTCAAAAAGAGACATGTTCCAATTTCCAACCAGCTCCATCTCCTAAGGTCATAAGTGATAAGCGCAGAATTAGGCCATTTGGCCCATCACGTCTACTCCGCCATTCAATCATGTCTATCTATCTCTCCCCCTTAACCCCATTCTCCTGCCTTCTCCCCACAACCCCTGACACCCGCACTAATCACAAATTTATCTATCTCTGCCTTAAAAATATCCATTGATGGTCTCCACAGCCTTATGTGGTAATGAATTACACAGATTCACAACCCTTTGACTAACGAAATTCCTCCTCATCTCCTTCCTAAAGGAACGTTCTTTAATTCTAAGGCTATGACCCTTGGTCCTAGACTCTACCACTAGTGGAAAGATCCTCTCCACACCCACTCTATCCAGGCCTTTCACTATTCGGTAAGTTTAGTATTCTAAACTCCAGAGAGTAGAGGCCCAGTGCCATCAAACACTCATCATATGTTAACCCACTCATGTGGGACAGGCCCTTTATAGAGCCTCAGTATTACATACCTGTTTTTTTTACTCTAGACATCAAGAAATAAATGTTGGCATTGTGTTTGCCTTCCTTACTACTTACGACTATTCAGAGCAAGAGATAACGTCATATACTGGTTTTTACAGTGGCCAGATAACAAAGTGGAATTAACTGCAGGAAGCTTTATGGGACAAAAAAGATTGCTGAGAAATCTTGTTTTTTTTTAAAAAATCCACTATAACAACATGACCTAAAATCTAACCTGATATAAACTTTCAAAGCAGAGCTTCACCTATAGGTAAAAGTTGTATAAGACACAAAAGTGAATAGTTATGTTTAGGTATTCATAAGAGATATATATTCAAACCTAGACACAGCAGCACGAATTCACAGTTTAAAAATAAATGCTTATCTTTGTAACATTTTGGCTTGAGTTCATTTTTTCTGTGGTCTACAACATTGCAACATAAATATAAAGGTTAAATAAAATCTGAAATTTTGTGGAGGAGTCTTAAAAGCCTGTGGCATCCTGTTGAACTACTCCAACCTACTTCTGACATTTTCCTGCTTCGCTGACTTCTGCCTTTCATGATCCTAAGGGTTTCTTCTTAGTCACCGTTCTAGCGAGTAGATCAGTCAGTAGATATACACATCTGCCAGCATGACTCATACACTAACATACATTACTACTGTCTCCAGTTAGATGCTGTACAGGGTAGTTGGGGATTTCCAAATCTTTGCGCTGTTGAGTTTAACAACATTATTAAACAAACATGATTTCCAGGAGATTCCAGATTTTCCTGAGCCAATCTCTAAATATGATGGTTTCCAATCATTTTGTGCTATGAAACCTTTTTGAATTAAAACTGGATGAATCTTGCTAATCTATCAATTTTGGAACAATCAAATGTCCAAGTTATGATGAAGAGTCTCAGACCATAAACATTTACTGTGCCTCTTTCCATAGATGCTGTCTAACTTGCTGGTGTTTTCAACATTTTCTGTTTTATTTTAGATTTCCAACATCTGCTGTTTTTGACATTACCAATTTAGTTTTATAGCCACAATTCAATTTCCCCTCCTCGAATCTTCATGCAATTATTGTTTTTTTTAATTTGAGCTATCTGCTCCATTGTCACCACCACAGTCATTCCACTGAATTAATTTTTGAAACAAATCTTTGTAAAATAAGATTGGACAGATTATTGTAAATTAGTAGATTAATAAATTAGCCTTTCAATCCCACATGATAAACATCCACACAAATGGTTGGATTAGAAATCACCCGTATGTATTGTTTGCGTGGACTCTACAGCAATCACGTCAACAGTTTCAACCAAAAGAAAAAAACACATCTTAATTTAGCACTAATCAGCAAATGGAAAGTGGTCTAGTGTGGGAGAGGATTTAGACAAATGGAAAGTGTCTACTGTGGGAGAGGATTCAGGCCAAACAGATTTGTTTGCTAGGGTAGAGATATGTGAAAAATATACATCTTCTGGATGCACTGGGATGCATCCTCAATGGTGTGATCTGGGGTCATCGGGTGTTTCAGGTCTCACAACATCAGACACCTTCGCCCAGGTGACCCAGCCGGGGTTGATCAGGCCCCGACTTGCGTCCCAGAAGCAACTGCCCACGGATCAGCCATCTTCACAACTACTCTGCAGGGGTTGGGAGATTCTGTTGCGTGGAGGGACTGGGCTCTGTGGGGTGAATCCCGGCTGGGCTCACCAGGTTCAAGGCCTGTGCGCTGCACCTCTTTCTCTTTCTCCAAGCATTTCATTCTCCACTGATGGGTTTTTAGGCCACGGTGGTTCACTAGGCCTTTCCATAGCTTTGTTGGGTGTCTTTCTCATGAAAGACACAGACTGGGGTGCTAACCCAGCCTTTCCCGGGTGCCGTCTTTCCGTGCCGTCAACTGTCTCTCCAGTAGTCACCAAACTATTCTTGGTTGTCACCCAGTCTATTCCTAGGTGCCACTGGCTGAGCCAGACTTCAATGTGAAAAGTTACTTTGCTCTAGAACAATGCTCCCCACTTAGAACAAGGCTCCCCACTACAGCACGGGAAATTGTCCTTTGGTCCCCAATGTTTGTGTTGAATATGATACCAAGATAAACTAATCTCCTCTGCCTGCGCGTGATCCATATACCTCAATTCCTGTGTACTGTATTCACAATCCTAACAAAAGGGCTCTAAAATTCCACTATCATATCCGTCTTAACCACCACCCCTTCCAATCCATTCCAGGCACCCACCACCCTCTGTGTAAAAAGTTGCCTTTGTTGTAGAGGCCACGCACATCTCCTTTTAAAAATTACTGTTCTTATCTTAAAGTTATGCCCTGTAATCGTTGAGATTTCCACCATGGGTAAAAGCTTCCGACTGTCTACCCTATAATAATAATAATAATAATAATAATAATAATAATCATAATAAAAATAATAATGCATTTTATTTATGGGTGCCTTTCAGAACACTCAAGGACACCTTACAGTCAAAACAAGCAAATTACAAATATATAAATAAATTGAAACAAAAACAACATATCCATGAATTTGATAAATAGTAGGGACAGCAATAATTTCATAGACTTCTATCAGGTCTCCCTTCAACCTCTGACTTTGCTTTCCGCCATTTCCTTTTCTATTGTTGCCTCATGCAGATCAAATTAATTAACTAATTGATTTATACTTTATTGTCACATGTGACAAGTCCCAGTGAAGTTCTTTGCTTCCATACCCAAGGTATGCAATCGTTGCCACTTAAAGGGCACTGACAAAGTTACAAAGCACACAGATTGTGCTTTCATCCCTAAATGCAAGACTCTGGCCATTAATCCCACAAGTTCTCCACATGTGTGTGGGAGGGCTGGTGTCCACAGTCGTCAATCCAATTCTATTAGTACCATGAGCATATGAAAATCATTATTAATGGACAGGCAGGAGCTTGACGCCTTACAGAAATTACCGTAGTGTAATCAATTTTGCTAATAGCAGCACATCATCAACTGCAACATTAAGATTGGGATCAGAGCGAAATAGGTTGAACAGCTAGCAGCCAACCTGTAATATAGAGATAATCTATTTATGATAGTCTAGGGTCAGCATGAAATTAAATATTGAAATTATTCTGTGGTTTGTGGTAAATATGAATGATGAAACATACAATATTAGTACATGGAGCATAGAAAAATACACCACAGGAACAAGCTCTACGACTCACAATGTCTGCGCCAAATATAATACCAAGATAAACTCATCTCATCGGCCTGCCCATGACTCATATTCCTCCATTCCCTGCATATCTTGTGCCTATCTAAAAGCTTCTTAAACACCATTATCGTTTCAGACTCCACCACAACCCCTTGCAGCACATTCCAGGACCCCACCATCCTATGTGTAAAAAGATTGTCCTGCACATCCTCTTTAAACTTTGCCCCTCCTCTTACCTTAAATATGTGGCCTGTAGTTTTTTGACATTTCTACCCTGGGAATAAGATTCTGACTGTCTCCCCTACCTACGCCTCTCATAATTTTGTATACTTCTACAAGGTTTCCCCTCAACCTCCGGCATTCTGGAGAAAATAATCCAAGTTTTTCCCACCTCTTCTTGTAGCTAATGCCCCCCTAATCCAAGCAGTAATTTGGTAAACTTTTTCTGCACCCTCTCCAAAGCCTCCACATGCATCCTATAACGTGGCAGCCAGAAATGTGATCTAACCAGTCTAACAGAGCAAAACTAACAGAGCCTCAGGGCAAAGTAATGTTACAAATTTACTTGGACCATGCAAGAAGTATGCCACTACAGAGAGCAAAGTTCATAAACAATCCATGTGTGATGGAACAAACAGAATATTGTAAGAAACATCTGATATTAGTGGCGTAAAATGCCTGACAAAAGGATATGGTTTCCAGACACAAATATAAATAATGAGAATATTCTTGGGTACATTTTAATGCGGTTTTGAGTATTAAGGATAAAGAAAGAGAAACTGGTTTCATTTGATGTTTTCTGGGCGTAAAATGGCTCGCCCTACACCAATTTTGTGGCAGTCTGTAAAAGTCAGATCTCTGATTAATTTAACCGTCTTTAGGGCAACCTAACCAGAAGCTTTGCCATTAGCCATTTTTGTTAATTATTGTAGTGTCGAGCCAGGAGGAACACAATCAGTTCAGGGGTACTACAGCCTTAAGGCACTTGGCCCTCTCCCTACTCCAATTCCCCAGCTTGCTCAAACTGATCTGGAGCATGTGATGGCAGACAGTTGGATGTTATGACCAGAGCTGATAAGGGCAAACACAATTCACTGCCGGCATTACCACAAGGTTATAGTGCAAAGAATAATCCAAACACTAGAGATGTGTTGTAAGGCAGCTCTAAATCACCACAATAAATATCAAGCCGTGAGATTTAAAAAATGATTCAATTGACTGACTCGTTAGCAGGCCCAATGGTAAACTCACATGCTCATATTGGAGATCCTATTTCGATATCTCCTGGTTTATTTCCATTCATATGAAGAGGGCATTTGATATGCTAACCATCAGAGCATCCCATTTACCCACTAATTATTCCTATAACTTATTCTCCTTCATTCCGACAAGCAGTATACCAGAGGAAATCTACAGTGGTCAATTAACCTTCCAACATTCATATATTTGGCATTTGGGAGGAAGGTGGAGCACTTGAAGGTACAAAATTCTACACAGAAAGCAACGGAGATCAGGATTGAAGCTGGGTTGCTGCACCTGTAGCAACACAGCAAAGGGACACCCCAAAGTTCACCATAACCATTTTGGTCGCAAGCACAATGCAGCAACAATCAGTAGTGGGTGACAAAGATCTAATGTATGAATGGTGGCATGTCACACACTATTTTACTTCGGAGTCACGTGAGTGACTACGTGAAGAACCCCGTACAGCCGTTGGAGCATCATTACGTCAGACGCATTGGTGCAGTCGGCCGGTTAGAGCAGCAGAGCTCCTCCAAGCGGTAGGTTTAAAACACAAGGTATGTTTCAAACTTTTCTTGCGTTCATTTTCTGTTTCAGCGGTAGAGTATACACCGTTAAAATATTACAGAAAGTGAAGAAGGTGTCGGCGAGGCGATCCGCAGGGAAAAGATTCGAGGACCGTGATAGTGTGGTTAGCGGATGCCCGCCTAGGTCACCAAGTCCGACGCCAGCAATGGAGCTAGTGACACCGGACCCGCTGCCTGTGAGCAGCGTAGCCACGCCAGTAGGGTGCAAGGCTACTTCAAAATCAAATAGGCCCATGGATCCAGAGTCGGGCCTGGAGGTTTTATCCTCAAAAGGAGAGACCGTTTGCTCACGGCTCTCCCAGGTCGAGGTCTTATTACAAAAGATGCTCGACAGGGACGAACTCCGTGGGGAGGAGTGGTGCCCACGCCAGGCTAGTGGAGAGCCTGTGTTAGCAGCGCCTGCAATAGGGCTGCAAGAATACCCAACTTTTGAAGAGGAGGGTATACCGGTGCAGTTTACTGACGCCGGATCAGTGGCTGGGGAGAGCACAAGGGAGTGGAACTTGAAGTGATTCCGAATATAGCGGAGAAATTTGCAGTCCCGAGAGAGGCAGGAGAAACCGTTAGGGGAAGAATTGGCAACAGCCATCCAATATATGCTCTCTCATCAGCTGCAAGAATTGGCCATGGATGAGGCGGCTAAAAAGTATGAAGCCCCCATCAATTGCGGGTTACTAAAAGTACCCATGGTAAACCATCTCATATGCACACAGTTGGGGGTGTCAGCAAGATCCCAAGAACTAAAATTTCAAAAGGTATTGAAATTACTTTCAGCAGGGCTTACGGCATTTGCTATTACAGTAGACAAGGGGCATATGTCTGAAGCCCACCCAGATGCACTGGGACTTCTTTGTGCCTATTTTGAAATTAACAATGTAAGACGAAGTGCTATTCGGCCAGTTATTAATCCTAATCTGGCATAATTGTGTAAACCGCCCAGCGTACGACCGCCTAATCTTTTGTTTGGCGGAGATCTTTGCCAAGCGAGTTAAAGAACTCCATGAGGACGCTAAAACTATGGGCCTCATCAAGCCGGGTGGCAAACTAGGAAAGAGGGTTTTTCCTTACCAGCGGGGTACCATTACGGACGCCGGGGAAGGGACTAGCCACTTAGTTTAGCAATTTCGGAGCTGGCAGCCTACAAAGGGCCGGGGGCAACAAGGGCAGCCAGGACAACTGCAGTTGAGAAATTTTCCTCTTAAAGAAAATGAATCAAGTGAAATAGATGTTCAAATTGGGGGCAGATTACACTTGTTTCTCAAACAATGGCAGGAGATAACATCAGATTCATTTATACTGAGCAGTATAGAGGGGGTTAAAATTTTACTCTACTGTGTGTCCACCTAATCAGCATGTTCCAAATCGGAAACTTATATTTTCAGAAGAAGAGAATGTGCTCATACAAGCAGAACTCAACACATTACACAAAAAAGGGGTTATTGAGAAGTCAGTTTGTGTCAAGTATTTTTCCTAGCTCTAAAAGGACTGGGGGATGTCATTCTGGACCTGACGTGCTTGAACTCCTTTGTTTGCTATAGGCATTTCAAAATGTTTTTTTTCCCTACGGCTAAACATCTGGTTTCCAAAGGGTGTTATATGGCCAGCATTGATTTAAAGGATGCATATTGCTCAGTGTCTATTCATTGTGATGATAGGAGGTATTTAAAATGGATCTGGATGAGTCAGTTGTGGCAATTCAAAGCATTGCCTAATGGGTTAACTTCAGCTCCAAGATTATTTACCAAATTGTTAAAACCTGTTCTAGGATTACTACAAGCTCAGGGGCATGTTGTAATGACCAAATTAGACGATATTTTTATTGTTGGGAAGACTCGGGCTGTAGTTGAATCATCTGTTTCATTTGTTAAACTCACTTTTGAACAATCGGGGTTCGTCATTCATCCAGATAAATCCAAATTATCACCAGTTCAAATCATTGATTATTTGGGCTTTACCATTAATTCGAATCACATGTTAGTGACTTTGCCTAGGGACAAATGGCAGTTAATTGAGGATTGTGTTAATCTCCTTAGTGAATAACGACCTTCAATTAGACAAGTAGCCAGTTTAATTGGTAAATTGGTGGCTGCTTTTCCAGCTGTGCAGTTTGGACCTCTGCATTATCAACAATTACAATGAGCAAAAGAACAGGCACTGAGGACACATGCGGGTCATTTTGATAGGCCTATGCAATTGTCAGCTAGGGCAATTTCAGACATTCAATGGTGGATCTTCAATGTCTCAAAAAAGCTCCTGCAAGGTTTTGGTTGAACCACGTTCCATAATATTACAGACGGATGCCAGTGCGCTGGGTTGCGGTGCTACAGTTATGTCTTCCAATCGTGGAGGCAGATGGAATACTGATGAGACATCCCTTCTTCAATTAAGAGGGATCTATTATTTAAAGCTTTTGGGAACCTGGTATGGGCTTAAAGCTTATTGCTCTGCCAGGAGTGACTTGCATGTGCAGGTTCAGATTGACAATACTATAGCAGTGGCATATGTAAACCACATGGGTGGAGTCAAGTCACGACTGTGATAGACTGGCTAATCATATCTGGGGCTGGTGCATTGACTGAAACATCTGGCTTTCAGCAATATATTTACCAGGTAGATTCAACACAGTAGCTGACATTAGGTCATGCCAATTCAATGATAACATAGAATGGATGTTACATCAGGACATATTTAATCAAGTAGCTGCTCAGTATGGAATGCCAGATATTGACTTGTTTGCATCTAGACTAAACCATCACTTGCCCAGATATGTTTCATGGGAACCAGATCCTGGTGCAGCAGCGGTGGATGCATTCTCGCTGCATTGGGGTGGAATGTTTGTATATGCATTTCCTCCATTCTGTCTCATCAGTCGATGCTTGCAAAAGATCAAGCAGGACTCCACTTCAGGAGTATTGGTAGTGCCAGATTGGCCTACACAACCATGGTTCCCTCTCGTATTGCAAATGGCTAGTCAGCCTCACATGATTGTGACATAAACATAAAAATCTACTGGTAAATCCAGTAACTGGCAATCAACATCCTTTACATGATCGTATTGATCTGTTAATTTGCAGATTTTAAGGAGGCCATACCTGGGGAGAGGACTGTCTGATCGTACTGTGGATGTTCTCACGTCGGCCTGCAAGGATAGTACTCAGAAGCAGTACATCACCTCGATAAGGAAGTGGGAAGTATTCTGTCTACAGCAGAATATCTCATATCAAACTGCAGGATCCCAGACATACTGGAGTTCTTGTCTACTCTTTATTTTGATCAAAAATTAAGCTATAGTGCGATTAATACAGACAGAAGTGCTCTGTCTTCTTATTTACCCATGAGTTCAGAGTTATATTCAGTAGGGACACATCCGTTAGTTTCTCGATTTATGAAGGGAATTTTCAATTCTAATCCTCCTAAACCCAGGTATGCCGGTATTTGGAATGTGAGCGAAGTTCTTATGGTTCTTCGCCAGTGGACTCCTGTTGCAAGCCTATCTCTAGCCAAACTAACCATGAAGGTGGTCATGCTTATGGCGTTGGTATCAGCCCAACGTGTGCAAACATTGCAAAAGCTACGGCTAGGCAGAATGCAGGTATCGGCAGATGCCATTACTTTTTATGTCTATGATCTGCTCAAACATAGTACAATAGGCATGACAGAATGTAAGATTGTGTTTTCAGCATACCCCACAGATGCTCGCCTGTATGTAGTATCACATTTGTCTCATTACATTGAGGTTACCAGAGTCCTACGTGGAACAGAGTCTGCATTATTTATTAGCCACAAAAAAACACACAGTAAGGTGTCGGTGCAAACAATTTCAAGGTGGCTAAAGCAGGTTCTGGGAAGTGCTGGTATTGATACTGATAAATTCAAATCTCATTCCACCAGGGCGGCATCAACTTCCGCGGCAAGGGCGATGGACGTGCCTATAGGCCATATCCTCGCAGCCGCAGGATGGTCCAGTGAGCTGACCTTCCAAAAATTTTACCATAAGCCGATTACAAGGCTGGGGGTGTTTGTTGATTCTGTTTTGAGTTCTGTTATAGTTTCCCCCAGATTTAGAGGGGTTGTTATTGTTTCATTTGTAAATAAACCCTTATTCATTTGACAATGTTATGATTGATGCATTATTGATTATTTAACGACTTTTGAGTCAATCAATGTAGTGTGAACACCGGATTTGGGTCTGCGGCATGAAATCACAGAGCTTTGAAATCTTCACGTAGTCACTCACGTGACTCCGAAGTAAAGTAGTAAGATTAAATGAGAATTTACCAGTTTGAAGTTTGATGTTTATTTTATGAGGAATTACGATGAGGGATTACGTGCCCTCCGCTCCCAACCCTCATGAATATCATCTGGTAGTTCTAGTCTCTGTTATCTTACTATTATACTTCAGTCATTATTACCTGTGATTTCACTCCGCTGCTTTGAAGATTGACGCACCAACGGCTGTACGGGGTTCTTCACGTAATCCCTCATCGTAACTCCTCATAAAATAAAGATCAAACTTCAAACTGGTAAGTTCTCATTTAATCTTACTATTCTTTGCACATGTGCGTTTTTAAGTGTACAAAGATAAACACAGTAAGTCTAGATCTGCGATCATGTCTGGAGAGGTGGGTGAGGGAGCAGGGGACGGGTTCTGGCAGGGACAAGAGAAATAGTAATATTTGGAGTCCCAATTGAAGCTCAAACGTGGGGTCTCAGGACTGGAGTCTTAAGAAGGGTAAATGAAAATTGGAGATATTGAGTTAAAGAAATCGGAGTATAGTGGATAGTGGACAAATATCAGACATCTGGGGTGGAAGGTGGAGTTCTAGATATCAAGTAATGTGAATGGGGTGGCAATTTCATTAATTTAATCGTTTTTCCATTTGCCATGGCTCAGATAGAGGTACATTCTCCTAAGCCAGAAGATCACTGATCTGAGCTCATCTACACAGACTAGATTTTTTTTTTGACAATACTGATTACTAAAAGAGTGCTGTGTTATCATAGGTGGCATCTTTAAGACAAGTTATTTAACCAATGTCCAATCTATCACCACAAGTAGAAGTAAAAACAATCCTCTGACACCATTTGAAAGCAGAACAAGGGCGTAATTCCCAAAGTCATACGTCATAGAAGCAGAATTAGGCCATTCGGCCCACCGTGTCTACTCCACCATTCCATCATGGATGATCTATCTTTCCCCCCACCCCCAAGTCAGTCTGAAGAAGGATCTCGACCCGAAACGTCGCCTATTTCCTTTGCTCCATAGATGCTGCCTCATCCGCTGAGTTTCTCCAGCATGTTTGTCTCCCTTCGATTTTCCAGCATCTGCAGTTCCTTCTTAAACAACTGTACTTCACTGGTTGCACTTTTCCATGTGATATCAAGGGGGCTGCCTCACAGTGCCATAGACACAGGTTTAATCTTGACCTCGGGTGCTGACTATGTGGAGTTTGTTTGCACTCCCTGTGATCACGTGGGTTTCCTGCGGCTGCTCCGGTTTCATCCCACATCCCAAATACATGCGGGTTTGTAGGTTGATTGGCATCTGTAAATTGCCCCCTTGTGTGAAGGGAGTAGATGCAAAAGTGGGACAACATAGAACTTGTGCGAATGAGCGTTCAATGGTCGTCGTGGACTCGGTGGGCGAAGGGCCTGTTTCCAAGATGTATATTTCATCAATCAATACCAAAACTGTGACACACACAATAGAAATACAAAAAGGGAGTTCAATTTCTCTGTACTGGATACCAATATCTCAGCATCTGCTACCCCATGATACCAGAAAGTAATTAATGCTTCAAATTAAGTTAAATAAATGAGGGACAGCACCCCTGCTCTTTATCGGCGATATAGTTGGGCAGCGGTAGAGTTGCTGCCTTACAGTGCCAGAGACCCGGGTTCGATCCTGACTACGGATGCATCTGTATGGAGTTTGTACGTTTTCCCCGTGATCGCGTGGGTTTTCTCCACACTCCAAAGATATATAGGTTTGTAGGTTAATTTGGCTTTAGTAAAAAACATAGTAAATTGTCTCTGAAGTGTAGAATAGTGCAATGTACAGGGTGATCGCTGGTCGGTGCAGACTTGGTGGGTTGAAGGGCCTGTTTCCACATAATATCTCGAAACAAAACTTCACTAAACTAAGCATTTAAAATGTTTTAATAAATGCTTAATTTTAAGAGAAAATATAGCATATTTATACTTTTATTCAAAAATAAGAAAAGACTGCAATTGTAAAATGGTTTTCATTCATGCTAGTAGTATACTTTTCTACTTCATTCTGTTATCAGTGTATTGCCAATCGCTATTTTTAATCGCTTCCCCATGGGTGGACGTCATTTCAGTTGGCTGTGGAATTCCCTTCCTTAACACCTCCAAAACGAAATCTTATCTATAGTTTTTGCTCCTGTTTTCACACTTCTCCATTATCTAACTAATGCATTACCACAGCGACTAGTCCTACAACATATTGGATCTACACTGACCATTTGCACCAATCATACACCATTCCCATTCTATTCTCCCCACATGCCCATTACCTCCCCTGATACTAACCCTCAACTGCATACAAGAGACAATTTACAATTAATTAATCTATCGGCCCACATTTCATAACTGATTGCTAAGTGTTTTTGATCACTAAAAGCTGTAGATATTTCTGCATTATCCTCTCTCTTTTTCCATTTATAACATGTTAAAAAAATGAGTAAATTTCTCTATATATTTTATCCACAGCTCAGGCACGAAGCATATAATAGAGGAAGAGGATTGGGGAAGAGAAGAGAGGGGGCGAGTGATTTTCATGCGCTCATGGTTGACACTGTGAGTCAGCGAGGCATTCCTCTGGAGGTGGAATTGATGCCTGCCAAAATCTCCAAACAGCCAATCAGCAAAGGCATTGAAGGTGGTGGAGAACTCTGTGTTTAAGGCCTCCCCCACGCTATCTCTGAAAGGAGGAATGCTAGTCAGAGAATTACAAAGGAATAAAAATAGCACCTTAATGCCTGTACAACTACATCACAATGTAAATGGAGGGGGGATTTTCTGACATTATGCTTCAGTTTACATAAAATAATCCTGGCCAAATGATATGTAATCAGGCATTGGATTCAAAATCTGCAGTTGTTTTAAATGTTTAACATTCATTTTAGCTTCTTACATTAACTTCCAGTTTTATTATTCATAAAACTAATACTTCACAATATCAAGCTTACTTTAAAATATATCCAGGTGTCTGGAAGTAAACTATTTATTATGGTTGGTGATTCTTTTTTATACCTGGTAGCTAAAAGGCCAGGAATGTCTCCCTTATCTCAGGAAGATAGTTATGACTTTCCCTCCATCATTCTAGTTTCAAATCAAATACTTTGGACATATCACAATTGATAAGTATGCATGTATTTGGATACTACATACCTCATAGTCATAGAGTCACAGACTCATACAGTTTGGCAACAGGCCCTTCGGCCCAACTTGCCCACGCCGATGCTCCATCTACACTAGTCCCACCTGCCTATTTTGGCCCATATCCTTCTATCATATCCATGTGCCTATCTAAACGTTTTTTAAATGTTCTGATAGTACTGTCTCAACTACCTCCTCTGGCCACATACCCACCATGTTTAGTGTAAAAAAGATGTCCCTCAGGTTGCTATTATCTCTCTCCCCCCCTCCAGCCTCACATTAAACCAATGTTCTCAGGTTCTTAATTACCCTACTCTGGGTAAAATACTCTGTGCATCTACCCTGTCTATGCCTCTCGTGATCTTATACACCTCTATGAGATTACCCCTCATCCTCCTGCACACCCGTAGTCCCAGCCTGCTCAACCTGTCTCAGGTGCTTGAGTCCTGGCAACGTCCTTGTGAATTTTCTCTGCACCCTTTCCAACTAACTGCATCTTCCCTGTAAGGAGTTGACCAAAACTGAACACAATACTCAAAAGTTTTGTATCACTGTAACATTACATCCAAACGTTATACTCACTACTTTGACTGATGAAGGCCAATGTGCCTAAAGCCTACTTTTACACCTTCTCCTGTGGTGCTGGTACCTTCAGGAGTTTTTGGTCATACAATGAGGTCCCTCTGTTCCTCATTACTTCTTAGGGCCCTACCACTCATGGTTATATGACCCACCCTTACTTGGTCCTCCAAAATGCATCACCTCACATAAACAGAATTAAATTCCATCTGTCTTTGCCCAATTTATCAGCTGATCAATATTATTCTGAAGCCTACTTCTATCCTCCTTACTATCAACACCACCAATTTCTAAATTTGAGGTAAAAGTGATAGCACGGAATGTTATGGGCTGTCCCACTTGGGCAACCTAATTGGCGAGTTTAGAAGAGTTTGAAAATATGTAGGTATACTTTGAAAACATGCAGCAAATCTGAATCCGCTGTGTATGCATGTTGGGAGACTCCCACTGCCCCATTACTTCAGGAAAGCCATTGAAGGATTAGTCAAATATGCGAAACAAAATCTGCTTATCAGATCTCTGTAATGATTGAAAATGCACAAGATGGTTCTGTACATTATGATGCATGATTCAGATTAGACCCTCCTTAAAGTCTTTTCCTGTAAAGATTTATATCATGTCTGCTGTTATTTGGCAAAATGATAAAGCAATGCAATGGTAACACAAGTTGCTGAAATCTGGAAGAAAAAACTGCTGGAGGAACTCAGTGGGTCAAGCAGCATCTGTGGAGGCAAGGGGATGGTTGATGTTTTGGGTCGAGACACTGGTGTCATGAGTCGTGAGAAATGAGTCATTTCTCTAAACCTGCTAACCAAAATGATCAGCAGTTTTGGTTCCACATCTCAAAAATAATCACACGTTGCAGACATGTTCCATGAAGCATCAATTGAAGACAAAGCTACGACCAGGAACTATTTGTTAATGGAAAGGTAAATTTAGACATTCATTAAAAAAGGAATAATTTATGGAAAATAAAAACAGGAAGTAACAATGTTTCAGTTCCTAAAGCGAGTTGACGTTATCTTGTGTAACCTCAGTACTAAAAATGCTCAGTATAAAAGCTCAGTATTAAAAAGTAAAAATCAACAGTTACAATTTCTCGCCACACCATCTTCTTGGAGAGCACAGAGAGCAAACATATCCTTTGCAATCTCAGTGATATTTTGAACAGCAGTAGCTTAACAAGGAATGTTAAGCGGTTACAGTCAGCTATTGTTTCCTAGCCTCATTGTGTGAAAATATTTGGCTCATGAACAACACAGCTTGGACAAGACCAGAAATTAATGGTGCATGGGAATCCTGACTCTTGAAACAAGAATTTCAATTAAATTGCGTGGCAGCAATATTGCCCGTTTCTTTCTATTAATTTCAATAATTACCAGGGAGCCAAATTTCATGTTGTTAGAAACGCAGCTTGTCAAATCTTAAAATGTCCAGTTGCTTTGGAATTTTTGCTGAGACCATGTAAACAATTTTCTGAAAACGATTTTGAGTTAGTAAATTTTACTTAGGTTTAATGCCAAATTATTTCTACAGAATGCCTTTGCCCCATTCTCTCTCCCTTCATTTGCTTCTCTTGTTTGCTTCTCTTGATCAATTCTCTCTGAATGTACTCCTCGCTTTCGCTTTCTCATTTTCTTATCTCTCACTCTCTCTCCTCATACCCTTTCCCTCCCTTTATCTGTCCTCTAACTCTCCCCTCTTTTATGAAGTGGGAGAGGAAGAAAGTATAATTAGTACGTTAGTACCTCCACCAATGTAAAGCACCTTGTCCAACGATAGAGGGGGGGGGGGGGGGGGGGGGGGGGGGGGGGGAGGGGGAGGGGAGGGGGAGGGGAGAGAGAGAGAGAGGAGAGAGAGAGAGAGAGAGAGAGAGAGAGAGAGAGAGAGAGAGAGAGAGAGAGAGAGAGAGAGAGAGAGAGAGAGAGAGAGAGAGAGAGAGAGAGAGAGAGAGAGAGAGAGAGAGAGAGAGAGAGAGAGAGAGAGAGAGTAGGTGAAAGGGGATGGGAAATGGGAGGAGAGGTAGATAATAAGAGAAAGGAAGGGAGTGACAAATGAGGTTGTGAGACAGAATGGATGGAGAAAGGACCATAGGGAAAATATTTTAGAGAAGGCAGAAAGGGGAGGGAGAATGGGAGGGGAGAGTTGAGGTGAATAGAAAGGAGTGAATATAAAAGACGAGGGTATGAAAGAGAAAGGAAATGGAGAGGCAGAGGATCGAGATGAAGGAGCGGAGGAGAGGTAAAGAATTAACATAAGAAAAAAGGTAAATGAGAGGAGGGAATTGTCGGAGTAGAAGACCGGAAGAATGGGGGAACATTTGAACATTTCTTTTCCATCAGAAAATCATCCAAAGTCAACCATCCATCATCAAAGGATGGGCTTCTGCAGTAGAAGCAATGGTGGATTTGATTATCAATGTCTGGCTTCATGTCAAAGTTGCTTCTGAGATATATAGAGAGTGGCCTATGTTTTCCAGGCTACACGTAGTAGGAAGTAGAATCTAATGGTGAGGTTAATGATTTAATCAGCTGTGATGCCCCAGCTTACAAACCCTGGACTAAAAATGTATCACTTACTATCCAACCTCAAGTGCAGAGTGGGTATGTGAACATGGTACAATAGACTTAACACACTCATATCTATCTACACCCAATTTACTATGTTGTGAATTAGGCATTCATCTTTTTTTTTGAATAAGTTGAAGAAACATGCATTACTTGTTTCAGTGGCAGATGATCACGTGCAGTCTTGCTTGAGATATTGCCCACGTCCAGGTTGGTTCACACGGTTTGGAGCATTACCAAGAAAATGAGATCACATAGTTCTAAGAACAATTGTAGGTTACTTCTGAAAAAAAAATATTTTTGTCTAATCCTATGCTGGGACTGGGACTCCACTGAGGAAAATGCCATTACACATCTATATTTTCTTCTCCATTAGACTGTGGCACCAACCCATCCACACGTTTTTAGCCCTGGCCCATTGAATATCCTGAAGCCTCAGCCTTTCAAACTCTGATGGCCCCAAACCCTTTAAGGGTCTGACCTTTATTTAAAAAATGCAGAAGTAGTTCAAATGGCCATTTGACGGCAATATATTTGTATTTGTATACATTGTAATGTATTTATATACAATGGGTAAGTAAGCAACAGTGTCACAGTGGCCATTCCATACCAATAGTCTCAACCTGAAACGTCACATAACCATAACCATGTTCTGCCAGATAGGTCTGTCCAAGTCTTCCAAAGTTACTGCCTGAACTGCTGACTTACTCCAGCACATTATGTCTTTTTTTGTAAATCAGCATCCGCAGTTCTTTGTGTCTAGTTTTCCAAGGAATTTTCTGCTCTCATACGGGTGATCTCTTCCCATGTCAGAGCTTCCAAAAGAGTATCTGTTTTGGGAGACTCATGCTGGGCACACAGCCTGCCCAATGGATTTAACCAGATGTAATTAGTCTAAGCCTCAGAAGCATATAGGAAGATATGATTTGCAACATCGCAGTCTAATCAATTTGTAAATATCTGTGTCATTTATATCTGTGTACAAAATATGCCATTTCTCGTAATCCCTTTCCACATAAGGAAATCTCGAGTATAAATCGATCCCTCTTGAGTATCGGGGTGGCACAGTGATGCAGCGGTAGAGTTGCTGCCTTACTGCTCCAGAGACCCGGGTTCGATCCTGACTATGGGTGCTGTCTGTACGGAGGTTGTACTGTCTCCCCTTCACCGCATGGGTTTTCTCCGGGAGCTCCGGTTTCTTCCACATTCCAAAAACCTATGGGTTTGTAGGTTAATTGGCTTCAGTAAAATTATGCCTTGTATGTAGGATAGTGCTAGTGTATGGGGATCGCTGGTCGAAGGGGCTGTTTCCGTGCTGTATCTCTCAACTAAAACTAAACTAAAAATGCAGGAGTTCATGTCCAACAATCTAAAATAATAACAGAAAATGCTGGAAATAATCATCAGATCCAGACCATGTAGAAAATCGAGTTAATGTTTCACTGGGTCAGTTGCGTTTAGAACTTTATCAATCCTTTGCCTTTGGATTTCTGTGTGATATCAATTACTTTGACTTTAAAAAATAGTTGTGTCTTTTTTTACTTCTTTAATATTTTATTTCCTCTTTTTGTCATCATTAACACATTGGAGTTGCTTTGCGTATGTCCTTGTGTCACAGTTGTACCAACCATAGAAGAGGCAGATGTGTTCATATTGTAGCCCTTCAGTGTACTAGGGCAGTAGCCATTTTCAAACATGAGCTCATACTGACTGGTGATACTTGGATCTTATCCTTTCTCCCTTTCATCTTGTGCAGACTACAAAAATGGTGACTGGATTATGTACTGTAGAAACAATACAGATATTGATTAGACCTCTCTTACAACGTTATAGGTCTAGACACTGGAGACGGTTATAGTGTACAAACTGGACAAGATGATGCAACATTACATTTTAGTCGTCAACCTTTCTCTCATTTTACATAGAAACATAGAAAATAGGTGCAGGAGTAGGCCATTCGCCCTTCGAGCCATTCAATATGATCATGGCTGATCAATTTTACTGCTAGAGTCCCTGCCTCACAGGCAGCCATGATAACAAGAGTAGATGTCTGACAAGAAAGGATGAAACATGTTATTATTACTCATATTCTCTCATATTCAGACCAACATGTAACAAGGGCACAGAACTTTAAAATTAACACTAGCTGCTGTTCAACTCAGGGGGAAGGCACCGTTCAATGAGAAATTGCCCAGAGAATCTTCAAGTGCTTGGCATCCATTTAACAAACTTCCTCGTATATGCCAACTACCAACTATGCCAGCACGTGACACAACATTATCAGTTATACTGGCTGACAATGGATGTAAACGGCAAATAAAACAAGTCATTTTTCACATCTACTTAAATTTTCCGAGATTTATAACAACGTCGCTTGAATTTAATCAGGAAACCTAATGATCAATCTCACTTTAAGATATAAATCCTCATGTCCCTTGCTTTTTGTGAACTTTATCCTTGTTATCGTTCCAAGCACTTTGTCGCGGTGTCTCCCGTGTCGCTGCAGTCTGCTTTCTAGAAGGCTACTCCCTCAATTGATGTGTTAGCAGATGGTCTTGCAGTCTGATGAGAAGCCCTTGCCCTGGAAGGTTCAGTTTCTCCCAGCCAGGGATGAAGCATTCTGGAAGGGCTGGCTGCAAGGAACAGGTGAGCATGCTGATTCACGGGTTGTAGTGCCAGGTGACATTGTGCTGAATCTTTGCTCCACACCTGATTCCTTATGCCTTGTCCTAGACTCTAGCCCACTGGTCAGTGCTGGACACTTATCCCTTTTCTGAATATTTTGATTCCTCATGGAGCTGACCACTTTGTGGAGTGTGACACAATGAGAAATGTTGCTATTCTTTTTATTCTTCAACTCAGTCTCCCAACTCTCTCCAGTATCCTCTCAATTTCCTTTCCTCCCTCTGCTGCCTCTTCCTCTCTCTCAGCTATGACCCTTGTGGCACCTCCAACTCACTTGTTCTTGTCTTCTGAGAAGGAAGAGGAATGGAGAGGGCATCTCAAGCCTCTGCTTAAGCCTTACAAAAATAAAACAAGGGACAGCAGGACTTACAAGATGTGGCATCCATGGAGTATCTAAATGCATCTCCCTGATGTATTTGATGCTGTGCACTGCTAAGGAATTCAGTACCAACATTGACAACAGAATGAAACAATGGAGAAACAACCTGGCAGGCTTTGGGTCCTGCCTGCTCATCCAGCCCAGTTTGGCTTTGTGGCATCTCTTGCTTATCTGCCTCAGTATGTTTATTTCCTGTTTGATGAAACACTCCTCTAATGCTTGATCCCTTGTGGGACACTTCTCCAATGCTTGATCCCTCCCTCCTGTCTGAAGATGATATGGTGGTGTTTTTGTGTGAGAGTGATTTGTGATGGTCTCAAGACAATATCATTTTGAGAGAGTGTGTGCGTGCATGTGCAAGTCATTGTGACTTACACCTAGCTGCACAGTCTCATGGGACCCCTGCATCATGGGATATGCCACCTCACCTGGACAACTGGAAGTGTTTAAGAAGGAACTGCAGATGCTGGAAAATCGAAGGTAGACAAAAGTGCTGGAGAAACTCAGTGGGTGCAGCAGCATCTATGGAGCGAAGGAAATAGGCAATGTTTCGGGCCAAAACCCTTCTTCAGCTGTGCAGTGTGAGGAGCCAAGGTGCACTGTCCTACTTCCATGGAGTCACTCTGCCCTCCCTTGTTGACCATATTTCTGCAACCATATGCTTCCTGGGTAGTATGCTTTAAAGCTGATGCCTTTTTGGGACTAAAGCAAAGTGTGTACTGATCTACTAAATTGCAACGGGTGTCTGGTTAACCAGTGCAGACTCCAATTATCTTATAACTCCACGATTGAACAAATGCCATACCGTTCTTTTGGCTGTTGCTTTCAGCCAATAGTTTTTTAAGTGTGGGTAACATGACCATTGGTGCTGAATGTGGTAGATATTTTGAACACCAAATATGCCAAGTCTAATGTGATCTGGTCACTGTCATACCGCTGCTGTCTGTGAGAGCTTACTCTGTGCAAATTGACTATCATGATTCCTACATCACACTGGTGACTAAAGTATCTGAAAGCTGTCAGGTACTTTTGAGTCATCAAGGTTGTGAAAGGTGTTATATAAACTGAAGTATCTATATATAACACGCACTGTGTTTAAATAACACTTCAGTGGCGCCAAGTGGTACAACAAAGAACTACAATAGAATCACATCAAATCTTCCGTCTGTGGTCTGATGGGGAAGTGGGAACACTTTTTTAAAAATTTGAAATCCATCCTAATTGAGCCATACTGTAGAGAACCCAGTATTGAAGACTCCAAGATCTTTATTTTATTATAGCTGTAATTACACCGCAGAACTCAAAGTATAGGACAATTTCCTATTTAAAATGTAATATATCCAGTCTTTACTCTCACTGACTCAAGAGCATTAGCAGATGAACAGACGTACTCAGTAATTTAATAAACACCCTGATTATTAATGATAGATCAATGAGGATATTGGAACAAACACACATACTATTTGAGTCACCCTCAGCCAGAATAGCAAAATTGCAATTATGCACATTTACTTCAAGTTTGCCGGGAGTCTATTTTTTATATAGAACCGTTCTAATGTAAGGTTATTGACCAACAACAGTTTTTCACCATCTCCACATGTTCCCTGACCTCCAGTAGCCTCTTTGCTTTCAGATTTCTTGGAGTTATCAACTTTTGCACCTCACAGTTCCAATACGTTATTTTATTTTATCCTCTCTCTAACCACCGTAATATTAACTATGTTTAAGAAGGAACTGCAGAAGCTGGATAAAATTGAATGTAGACAAAAATGCTGGAGAAACTCAGCGCACGAGGCATCATCTATGGAGCGAAGGAAATTGGCGACATTTCGGGTCGGGACTCCATAGACTCCATAGATGCTGCCTCACCCGCTGAGTGTCTCCAGCATTTTTGTCTACCTATCGTTATTAACTAGATAGCATTGCAGGCTTTGTATCATCTAGACAATTCTGGTCTCCACACTATCACAGATATTTCCTTTGTTCTCTCCATCCCTTCACCTCTCTGTAAGTTTAGAACATTTTTTTTGCACTTGTCCAGTCCTGATGAAGGTTATTTATCTGAAATGTTAACTTTGTTTCTCTCTCCATAGATGCTGCCTGACCAGCTGAGTGTTTCTAGTAATTTATTTTTGATTTCTAGCACCTGTAGTTTTCCACACCGCCATGGATCATTTGCTTTCTAATTATTACATGATTAAAAATCTCTTCTTTAAGTTCATGTCTCATGCAAGTTTATTGAAACAGGTGTTTTCACTGAAGAAAGTAAACTTCAAACAGGGATGATGATGCAAGTCACTATAACACACCTTTTTGAATGACCTGGCTGAAATGATATCATCTCTTCCTAATTAAGAAACTGCATAGGAAATAAGCTTTTAACACAACGCACGGGATAATAAACCATCTTTACCTTTGTACAGAGTCAGGTACTGAGAACCTTCATGAATCTTGCACCTACTGGTCTCTGAACTTCTGAGCACAGAACAAAACATTTATTTTTAACCTCTTTGTCCAGTGTATTTCACTGGTGGTCCTGGGAGTAAATAGAGACAGACCGAAGGCAACACAGACTTGCCTACGGACTCCATATATGGACATAATGGAGGGATAGTTTCCAAAGACCCCATTCCCACAGCAGCACATAGGAACCCGAGCTCCATATCCAATGTATTTGGAGACTGGTGGTGGAAGCTGGAAAGTGCAGGTGTGATAGATCAAGAAATAGAGGGGCATAGATAAAATCGCACAGATGTGTATTTGAGGTCTGCCATTATCAAATTACGATCATATATAAGAGTACATCTCCCTGAAGAGTAAAACCCCTGTCTCACGGTGCGAGTCGACCGACGAGTGACCCCGAGTTTTCACTCGCAGTAATCACGTACAATTAACGTAGCGGGAACGTCGGAACTCGCGCGCGCAACTTAGCGACTCGTGGCGCTAATGGCAGGTACCCGTGAAACTTGTTAACTCTTGATAAAATTCAAACATATTTGAGGTTTTACACGAGTTAAAATTAACTGCTCAAGTTAAAAATTGAAACATTTAAACTCGTTATAATAACGTAGTGGCCCGTGGGTTTACCTTAGTGACTCGTGAGTCTACCATGGGCACTCTTTAACTCAGCGAGCAGGCAGCATCTCTGGAGAGAAGGAATGGGTGGCGGGATGACATTCCAAATTTCTGCTGCGTCTTTGTGTAACTCCAGCACCATGTGTTCACTTTTTGTCAACCAGCATCTGCCCTTTCTTGTGTATGACATTATTTGTATCTGTGGCAGTTGATTGTCGCTCCCTTCAGTTTCCCAGGGGTTCGGGACGGGACTGGAATTGGGGGGGGGAAAGGTGGAGGGAGGGGGGAGGAGGGAGGAGGGCGGGGGAGTTGGAGGGGGAGAGGAGGGGGGGGAGGGGTTGGGGTGACTTAGTACGGGAGACAAGTGTACTGACTGTGAGCAGACACTTTGGTAGTGATTGCCCATGGAGTTCACTGTCGAGGACTTCATAATGCAGAGAGCATTATAAACAGTGAGCAATTAAACCTGGAAATGGGGGAGACTTCTCTCTGAGTTGGACCCAGGAAACCGAAGCAGGGATTTTCTTGAGGTTATTAACGACAGATAAATGGATGGGGAGGGTTTGGAGGGCTATGGGCTACATGCAGGCAAATAGGACTACCCCTAGACACCAAATTGGATGGCACGGCCAAGCTGGGCCGAAGGACCTGTTTCCGTGTTGTACAGCACCATGACTAAGGCCTATCCAGTGGGATTGACATATTTTATATTTTTCCTTTCTAAAGATGCAGTGTACTTTGGTGACTATTGCACACTGCAGACCAGAAGCGTTATGGCGGGTGATTGTCCCCTGCCCTCTGTTTCTGACGCTAAAGCCTTGGGATTGTTGCCCTTCGTGTTGGCGTGGAGGGGGAGGGGGGTATTGTGCTGTTTGATCGCCCCCTGCTATCCGAGGGACAGGGAGACACAGCGGCGTTTGAGACTGGTGGGCAATCACTACCACAGTGTCTGCCCACACAGTCAGTATACCTCTCCTACACTTGTCTCCCGCACTAAGATCATCCCACAGAGAATGATCCCAGCCTAACCCAAGAGCCTTGTCACCCCAGAGAGATTAATGACGCCCTCGCACCCCCCCCCCCCCCCCCCCCCCCCCAAACTCCCTCCGCCTCAACGCATGCCTTGGCACCAAAGCAGCTCAGGAGGCGAACCCTGAGCTCTGTCTCCCAACAATCTGATGTGCAACTGATGTGAAAGAACAGCGGCTGCTGCCGGCAGGCCGGCACCCGGCATGGACTTCTCACACCCTCACACACAAAAAGTGTGTGCAAATAAACAAAAAGGAATAAAACCAAAGCCCGGCTTGAAAGGCAACTAAAAATATATTCCGCTTAGAACGAGCAGGCGTGGAGACATCCGTCCACATTCAAAGATTTCATCTCCCGTCTCCCCGCAGTGTGTAGACCTGGCAGTAAATTCAATTAAAATATAACAAACCTCCGCCCGCTGGTCTTCTAACTACATGATGTGTGTTTCAAACAAATCATAAGTATAACTGCTCTGGCACTGGACAGTGCGCATTTTCCCTTTGTAGGTCATATCAATAGATGCGGCCACGCTGAATTCTATCGTTAACTCAAAGCCGAAGGATGGAGATGTCTTCTTCATACTGTTGCTTATTAAAACAGACCTTCATTCACGGTTGGCTCAAGAGTAACGGGAGAGGAACTTGGTAACTCGGGAGAGGAACTTGAAACATCGCAGAAATTACATACCCGTGGGAACTCGGTTAAACACTTGAACATAAACTTGGAATCTCGTACATAACCACGAGTCTGTTTTTTTCCTTTCACTTAATGTCACTCGTGGGTGGACTTGCACCGTGAGACAGGGCTATTAGGGAAAGAAAAAGTGCACTTATGGCACTTCTGGACTGTCCACATGACTGACAATCATACTGCCATCATCCTGAACATTCAGCTCCTCTGCATCAATGCCATGTTGTGTACCTAGGAGCTTGACCAACTTTTTAGTCTTCCTTCATTAGTGCCCATCTTATTTTATCTCCTGCAATGTGGGAAACAAGATATCCTCTCTTTCCTTCTATTTTGCCTCTTCGATTCATTTCCTTGTTGCAGAGCCAGAGGGGTACTAAAGAAGAGCTAACACCTGGATGATCAGGGGAGCCCTGCACTACCATCTAGAGCAGGTATCATTTCAACATTGTAGAAACAAAGAACTGCAGATGCTGGTGTACACCAAAGATAGACGCAACGTGCTGGAGAACCTCAGCAGTTCAGGCAGCATCTCTGGAGAAAAAAAAGGATGGGTGACGTTCCAGGTCAGAGACTGAAAAAGCGTCCCAACCTGAAAAGTCACCCATTCTTTTTCTCCAGAGATGCGCCCTGACCCGATGAGTTACTCCAGCATTTTGAGTCTATCATTTCAACATTGTCTGCTGTGGGGTTCATAACCATGATTATCAATTGCATTATCATTGTCCAGAGGCAATGTCCATGGCAATGTCCAGAGTCTACTAAACCACCATTTTGAAACATTGAAACCAAGAATTCAAATCACCAGTAACAACCAAATAGTTTCTGCAGCTATGTGTGCAAGCTCTTTATTGCAAGTTGAATATTGCAAGTTTTCATTTTGATCTTGCCAATTCAACAAAAAAGTTTACATTTGAGAGGCATATTTTGTCCAGAATCAAAACATGCTGACTGATGTCCTGCTTCCACTAATGGAACACAAAAACCAGAAAGTAGTTGGAAAAGAAAATATTTACCTCATCAAATATTTACCTCCTCAGGATTCATCATGAAGAAAAATTGCCTTCTGGAGATTACATTCCTCACCAAATCAACATTGTTTCCCCAAATGCAGATCTCTCCATTAGAAACAGCTGATGTGAGTACACTATTTTTTCTGATTGGCAGCTTCATCAGAAAGAAGAAACTAGTTTTGCGCAAGTGCAGTCCACACCCAGAAAATGTGGATGATTATAGATATACCAACTGCATCATTCGCTAGCTGCCTTGTTTTTCAAATACAACGAGACTACCCCAATGGCCATGTTATTGAACGTTGAGATCTTGTTGAAGATCTATTTCAATCATAAGAAATGCTTTGACTAATTGAGGCATTCAAGTAGGTATAACTGTCAATGCTGTATCTGATTGAGTGGAAGATGGACATCAAGTCGCTCAGTTCTCTTTACACCGTGCCGTCATATGTCCTTAACTGCTGATGTAACCAACACAAACACTCAATGTCTGCAAGAAGACATTACCAATCTCGTGTTGATATAGTCATCACAGTGAGCTTGCCTTCCATCCAAGGCCAAGAGCAAACTGCACCATTGTATAAAGGAGCAAGTAATCTGCAGGTGAACTTTCCACTTGTGCCATCTCTATTTGTAGCCATCTCTGTGACTCCTGTAATGCAACCCTTGACAGTAGTAGGATTTCACTAATAAAAATGTGTTTTTATTAACCCCATCACATTGTCTCAGTGCTTTTCCCCCAAGATGGTTACCGTAGAGTTTGTAGTAGATTGAACCCTTGCATGGAGGAGGTAGCAATCAGGTGGCCTTGAAGAACAATCAAAAGCAGCTCCAAACCAACTTATTCTGGTGAGGGATTCTACTTTCTTTGGGTTGTTAAGCGGTAAGGCAAAATCAGGGTCAAGGGTGCCAGCTGAGGGAAGCGCTTTGTGTAATTCGGAGTGGCCAAAATATTCTTGTTCCAGAAAGCCAATGAGCAATCTCGGACAACAGATGGCCTTGTAAGCCGGCATGGCTGCCATATTGCAATGAAACCTGTGCCAATCAATGATTCCAGTCCTGTGATGGCAGTGAGCTGAGCCTTTATTAGATGGAAGTGTTGGGCCTAGGCACTAGATGACCTCCATCTGGGCTGACTTCAACCAACAGAGCATGGACGCATCTATGCTCGTTGGCAAAGAGAGGCCAGCCACTTTCCCACAGGCTAGATTGTGCTTGATTTCAGCTGAAGGCTATGCAAAAGTTGGACTGTTCTACGTTCCTCATGTTTCTGTCAGTTCGGACACCGCACCAAACATATTCATATGTATCTGCAATTGTACATAGGTTATTCTATCAGAGTCCTCATTTGAGACCTTTAGAGCTGAACTAATGCCATTCCTTACTCCCTTATATTGACGCAGTACTCTCTCTTGCTCTCACGTCCAGGTGCAGTTTGCTTGTTTCATATGTCAGATGATGAAAAGCAACACACTCTACACTACCCTCCCCATTCAGTGAGATGTCAGGTTTAGTTTTGTTTAGACATATAGGTGCCGACCTGCAAACAGGTGCCGACCAGTGATCGCTCGTACGCTAGTTCTATCCTACACACTAGCGACAATTTACTGAAGCCAATTTTTTACGTACAAATCTCCACATCTTTGGAATGTGGGAGGAAACCATAGTAGCCAGAGAAAACCCACGTGATCACAGTTAGAATGTACAAACTCGGTACAGACAGCACCCATCCTCAGGATCAAACCGGGTCTCTGGCACTGTAGGGCAGCAACTCTACCACTGTGGGCTACTGTGCAGGTGCCAACGTCTAAACTGGAATGTGGAGGCGTCAAGCACAATGATAGTGTTTTCCCCGTCTTACTCGCCATGGTAAGGGCACAATTAAGAAGGGTGTTTCCAAAGAGTTAATAAAACAAGGGAAGGATCTTAAAAACGAAAAATTAACAAAATGTATTCAGTCCGCTTTGAATTTAAGCTTTCCAGGGCTCATTGATTCTGAAGTACTGATGATTATCATTTCCAATACCCCTCCTGTGCTGGAAGAGGCTTCACCCCAATTACTCTAGATGACCAACTGAAACTGAAATGTATGGATGTGCGAATATTCTAGTGTTGGTTCCATCTGATGGTACCTTTGGGTGCAAACACTTTGCTGGATCTAATGAGTCAGGTTATGGGATTTTCTCTACAATGCAATAAAATACATGGGAACACTCCTGGAAGCTACTGCTCTTTCGGCTTTTTACCGTTTAATTTTCACACAGAGCTGTCTCTGGGAGCCCTCGGTGCAAAGTACCTCTTCTGTTCTCAGCCGTTCAGGTTTGTGTCTCTGATCCGATGGCTTACGGCCTAGCGGCTGAAGGTCCGAGACAGCCATAGAGCTCCAGATTACTTCCACAACAGGAATTAAAATGTGTTGTCAGTCTCCTATAAGAGCTGGAGCCCTGACATTATTTAGCACAATATCGAGATGGGTGGAACTGGTTAGATAACTAGTTGCTGCAGAAAAATTAAGGCACAATACATTTAGATAGTGTCAGAGACACAGAGTCATACAGAGTGGAAACAGGCCTTTCGGCCCAACTTGCCCACGCTGATCAACATGTCCAATCTACACTAGACACATCGGCCTGCATTTGGTCCATATCCCTCTAAAGTTATCCTATCCATGTATTGCCTAAATGTTTCTTAAATGTTGCGATAGTACCTACCTCAAATATCTCTTCTGGCAGCTCGTTCCATACATCCACCACCCTTTGTGTAATAAAGTTACCCCGCAGGTTCCTATTAAATCTTTCCCCTCGCATCTTAAACCTATGTCCTCTGGTTCTCATACAGTCGCACAGAGATGTGCACAGTCTTGCTAAAAACCTTTGTCCAACGATACTGGGAGACAAAGAACAAACATTCCGAAGCATGTGAGTAAAGGACATTTTTTTTAGGGCAAAATAATTTCTTGGCTTATGTACCAATACGGCTTAATGTGAAGATGATGGCAGAATATGGGGACTTGGGCTCTTTGTGTATCTGAACTCCTGCAGTTTTTCTAAATCAATTCAAATGTTTTACCAACGTTAAAAATTGATATAATTTGTGGGTAACCATGGAAACAATGTATGTAGCCATTGCTACAGACTCTGAATGATTCTTTTGCCCAGACTCCGTCAATCAATTGAACTAAAATGTTCCAGCAATGGTAGCCAGGGGAACCATTGTTGAGAAGGTTCACCAGCACTGTACAAATGTTGCCATTTTAGGTCTCACGGATGTCACATAGCATTCATGTCTAGCACTCTGCAACTGCTAACACAGACCTCCCACCTACTGACTTGTCCTATTCTCATTGGAAGATTGAGTCTTCCAATGCTTGTGCCTTTTATACATCAGTGAATTCATCTGCGGTCAACAGCCAGAGAGTTTGGTTTGTTTCCGGTTTACAAGTTTCCTTGCTAAAATTGAAGATCCTGGTTTGCACACATCATTGAGGCTGGCACATCTCAAAGTCATGGTCACATGCAGCTACATGAACTCTCAGGTGCCAAAAATGTTAAGTTTAAAGCACGTGCACTTATTCCGTTGTAAGTGCACCGCTCAACATGTTAGAAAAGGAAGCAGATGTTCTTTGAACATGCAAATAAGGGGTTGAGCATCTATTTGAAGTCCCCTGGTCCATGACTGGTTTTCTCTGAGACAGCCAGTATCATTATGAGCTACACTCAGGGAAACCAGGCCCCATTGACATCAGAGTACACGATCTGAATGTGTAGTTGAGATAAGTGTTGCTTCTTATTAAATGAAATAATTAGCTGCATTCCTCTCATGATTTATACCTAATTTGTCTTCCACAAACTCTTCCACTCCTAACTGTCAATTTATTAATCCCACCATTCTCAAGGACCCAAACTCCCAGCCCAGTCTAACTAACACTTCGGATATGGGTGGCTAGATGTTCTGCCACACCGTGCTGACAGGTCCCTACTCCTCACTCCCTTCATTATTATGTGGCCTGGGGCCAATTTTGAGGAAGCTTTGGGCCTCATCGATCAATTGCTGCTAAAATATTTTTCATATGGGGAAGTGCCCAAATTTCTATGTCTCTATTGTTGATTCCGTGCTGTCCTAAGTCATGTATCTTAGGCTCAACATGACTTCCAAAGATGTCAGCAATCACTTCTTACAGAACTTAATATTCTTAGTTATTACATGATAATTCAGTATCATTATCACTTACGTTCCCAATCATACTTTTAAAGGTTTTTGGTGGCATGATTATTTAATGCAGTTAACAGCAAATGTCAAAAGATTAAGGCCATTAATTCAATCGCAGCATAATGACAATTGTTAAGTGCAATCTCATGCAAAACGATTTTTGAGTCTTGGGTGATTTCAACTTTCCTGAAAGGTGCACTCAATCAGACAAATAGAGAGTATTTCAGCACACAGCTGATGTGACTTGTATATGGTGCAAAGGCTTTGTGGAATAAAGTTTCTTTATATCTTCAGAAACATCCTTTCTTAATCGTGTCCAATGTGCTTGACACCTCCAAACACCAGTTCACACCTGGGCACGTGCACTGTGGTGCAGCGGTAGAGTTGCTGCCTCACAACGCCAAGGACCCGGGTTCAAACCTGACTCGGGTGCTGTCTGTGTGGAATGTGCACGTTCTTGTTGTGACCCCAAAGGTTTCCTCCGGGTGCTCTGGTTTCCTCCCACATCCCAAAGATGTGCGGGCTTGTACATTAATTCACCTTTGTAAATTACCCCTAGTGTGTAAGGGGTGGGTGTAAAAGTGGGATAACATAGAATTAGTGTAAACTAAGAGTGACTGGCGGTCAGCAATGGACCTGGTGGGCCGAAGGGCCGTTTCCATGCTGTATCTCTAGGGTGCCTGGAATGTGCTGCTGGAGGCAAATAGGATAGTGGCATTTAAGAGGCTTCTTTTTAGGCATATGGATATGCAGGGAATGGAGGGATGTGGATCACACACAGGCAGAGAAGATTAGCATAATTTGGTATCATGTTAGGTGTGGACATTGTGGGCTGAAGGGCCTGTTTCTGTGCTGTTCTATGTTCTATGGGAATCTCTGTCCGGGCATTTCCATTCAAGCCTTTGGGACTTGTATCTTGACAAGATTGTTACTAAATGAGCGATAATTCATTTCATGTTTCATCTATCCTTGTTTTAAAGATACATAGATACATAGACAATAGGGGGGGTTGCACGTAAGGCCACCGGGACAAAGGGTGTGACGCACGGAGCAGCGCAATCCATCTGGAGGAAATGGCAGCTTCCAGCATACACTGTTGACACACGAAACGCGTACTTTCTTACCCATTAAAAACCTGTTAAAAACCGCCAAATGAACTAAATGCTTGAGTATTTTTGCTCTAAACCCGAGCACCAAGGTGTAAACGGCCGAAGAAGCGCATCCGTTGGGCCAGCCCCCACTCCCCCCCCAGGGTCAGCGCTGACCGTCCGCGGTCACCCTCCTGTGCGGCCGCACTGTCACGGACTGTGGGTCGGCAGCGCCCACACACGGGGCCGGGATAAGTGGGGCCGCGGCTCCGGGCAGCGGACACACGGGGACGAAAACCTGGCAACGTCCCCGTCATCTGCAGCAGAGTTGGGGACAGTCTGGTCCCTCCGCCCACCCAGAGTCACTGACCGCACTGCATCAGCCCCCCCCCCCCCCCCCCGACCACTCCTGTCATTATTTCTTCCCAAAAAAAGTGCAAGGCAGATCTCTTCCTTCTCCTAGCATTGCTGCTCCATACCTTGAACTATAAATTAAAAGGGTGTTCATTTTTGAAATTCCCATATTGTGATTCTGCATGAAAATAAAACCCCTACAGAAATGGTGGATCAATAAAAGTTAATGTTGCAATAGCTGCTTTCGAAACCATTTCAGCTGGGCACCGGTATGATTAAAACATTCTTCCGGCAGATGTTTCTATGAAATAAAACACACTCGTGATGTTACTGGTTTCTCAGATGGAGAAACTAGATAACAATTGGATTATTCCCAAAGGGTGGTGAACTGCTGCAGACGTCCCACATGGTTATTTACTATTGTTATTGGCTTTGTTACAAATATTATTTTCAATTTAATTTCAACTGAATTACTGTGCAACAGACCATGAGCTCTCAGCCAGATAAATGTAGATGTCAAAATCAATGTGTGGTTTCTGGTCAGCAGATAAAGCAGAAACAATGCAACAATTTGTCGACAAAACAATCAATGCAAAATTGCTTAATTTATATAGATGTGATTTATTGCCAATTTGACAGTGGTTTAGACTCGACCAGATATTGGATTGTTTTTTCTGTAAATTTGGGTCAAGGCAACTGTAGAATCAATGTTAACACTTGGAATATTAAAGAGAAGTTGGTAGAATTTACAGCACAGAACACACAATTCAAACTACTCAATTTCACATAAGTCTTAGCACAGTTCAAATTATTAAAACATCACTTGAAGAGTGAAAAATGAAAATTGTAATTTGTGTTGGCAGATGTGCTAGTCGTTTGCAATTGTGTATTTGGGCGAGATATTCATCTTGCGCACTATCATTCTGGCCAGCTGTGCTCACCTCTACATGTTTAGTTCCATTATTTAATGCACGCAGCCAAACAATTTATCACATGTAACGTCTGTATAAGTGATGTTCATAAGTTCATAAGAGCAGAATTAGATATTTCAGCCCATCAAGTCTATGCCGCCATTCAATCATGGCTGATCTATCTCTCCCTCTCAAACTCATTCTCCTGCCTTCTCCCATAACCCTGGACACCCTTACTAATCAAGAATCTGTCAATCTCCTCTTTAAAAATATCCAATGGCGGCCTCCAGAGCTGTCTGTGTAAATGAATTTCACAGATTCATCACCTTCAGACCAATGCAATTCCTCCTCATCTCCTTTCTATAAGTACGTCCTTTTATTCTGAGACTGTACCCCATAGTCCTTAACTCTTCCGCTAGTGGAAACATCCTCTCCACACCCACTCTAGGCAGGTTTTTCACTATGCAGTAAGCAGGGCTGCCAACATCAGGTGAGAGTTGAGAGTGAGAAATTGCGAGGGGGCGAGCGACCGCGCGGGGGGGGGGGGGGTGGGGGGGGGGGGTTTGGTAGGGAGATTTTGCATTTTTCAGCTTGAAATTGTGCAATCTGGTGCATACTGTTGCGAGTCTTTTAACTTACACTTGAATGCAACATTTATGCTTCAAATTGGATTAGGTTTGAATAAGGTTAGGCTAAATTACATTCCTAACTACATTCCGCAGTAGAGCCAGGCTCTGATCAACAGGTGTAGCACATGAATGATCTAAGTATATTCATGCATGGAAATCAGATTATAATTCATGCAGTTATGCATATATATAGACAAACAAAAACCTAGAAACAAGGCAATAGGAGTTGGACTTCCATCACTGTTCTGCACAAATAAATCAATCAACCTTACCCTTTGACAATAGAAACAAGACGAAAATAATGCCACATATTCAAGCGTATATGGTTCAATGAAATTAAGATATATGTGTAAAACATATATATGGAAACAGGCCCTTCGGCCCACCAAGTCCACACCGACCGGCAATCTACCTTACACCAGTTGTATCCTACACGCCACGGACAATTTACAGAAGCCAATTAACCTACAAACCTGCACTTCTTTCGGATGTAGGAGAAACCGGAATATCCAGAGAAAACCATTTGGTCAAAAGGAGAATGTACAAATATTGTACAGCCAGCACCCGTAGTCAGGATCAAATCTGGGCCTGTGGTGCTGCAAGGCAGCAACTCTACCGCTGCACCACCGTGCCACCACATTACATTTTTTTTCCGTAATATATTTATTATGGTGTCACGTCAATAAAGATGAACACATGATTATAATTTCTGCCCTTGGTTGGATAACACACATTTCCAGTCATTGTGTTTTATGGTTGGTTTTCAACCTCTTCAGTCTGAAGGTCTCGACCCAAAACATCACCAATTCTTTCTCTCCAGATATGCTGCATGTCCTCTTTTATTCCAGCTTTTAGTGTCTATCTTCAGTTTAAACCATCTTCTGCAGTTCCTTCTTACTCTTTGCTAAGCGAAACAGGATGAGGCTCGCACCAGGGTCACCTCCATACCCCGCAACACTGCCCTCTCTCCCCATTCCCCCACTTGCAAAGAGGGCAGAGCCCCCTGGTCCTCACCTTTCACCCCACCAGCCGGCAAATACAACACATAGTCCTCCGCCAGTTTCGCCACCTCCAACGTGACCCCTCCACTCGCCACATCTTCCCATCTCCCCCCCTGTCTGCCTTCCGCAAAGACCGCTCCCTCCGCAACTCCCTTGTCAATTCTTCCCTTCCCTCCTGCTCTACCCCTTACCCGGGCACTTTCCCTTGCAACCGCAAGAAATGCTACACTTGTCCCTTCACCTCCCCCCTCCACTCCTTTCAGGGACCCAAGCAGTCCTATCAGGTCCGAGGTTCACCTGCACCTCCTCCAACCTCATCTACTGCATCCGCTGCTCCAGATGCCAGATGATCTATATCGGTGAGACCAAGCGGAGGCTTGGTGATCGTTTCGCCGAACACCTCCGCTCGGTCTGCAATAACCAAGCCGACCTCCCGGTGGCTCAGCACTTCAACTCCCCCTCCCATTCCGTATCCGACCTCTCGGTCCTGGGACTCCTCCACGGCCAGAGTGAGCAACACCGCAAGTTGGAGGAACAGCACCTCATATTCCGCTTGGGGAGTCTGCATCCTCTGGGCTTGAACATTGAATTTTCTCAATTCTGTTAACCCTTGCTGTCTCCTCCCCTTCCCACCTCTCCCTCAGCCCTCGGGCCCTGGCATTCCCTCTCTCTCTATCTCTCTCCCCCACCCCAGTCGCACTAGCTTCTCATTTTCACACCACAAACAGCTTACAATGGCTTGTTCCCATTATCATCGATATTTTTTTGCATATCTTTCATTCATTGTTCTTTATCTCTCCACATCACCGTCTATATCTCTCGTTTCCCTGATCCCCGAATGAAGAAGGGTCTCGACCCGAAACATCGCCTATCTCTTTCGCTCCTTAGATGCTGCTGCACCCGCTGAGTTTCTCCAGCTTTTTGTGTACCCCCCCTATTTTCATATTATTCACCTCAACTAAGTATTTTCTTCACCCCCGTAGCTACAGCGAATACAATCCCAGTTATCAAATCTTTCTTTAAAGTGAAAAAAAAAATCTAGCCCTGCTAATATGTTCATAAATCACCCCTGGATCCTCTCCAGAGCAATTGCACCCTTTCTACAGTGTGTCACAGTCTTACAGCATGGAAACAGGCCCTTCATCCCAACTTGTCCAGGCAGATCAAGATGCCCCATCTAAACTAGTCCCATTTATCCGCATTTGGCCCATATCCCTTTAAACCTTGTGTGTGTGTAAGGATGTGTGTTAGGTTGTGTGCAAGAGTGTGTGTTAGGTAGTGTGTGAGAGTGTGTGTTAGGTTGTGTGTGAGAGTGTGTGTTAGATTGTGTGTGAGAGTGTGTGTTAGGTTGTGTGTGAGAGTGTGTGTTAGGTTGTGTGTGAGAGTGTGTGTTAGATTGTGTGTGAGAGTGTGTGTTAGGTTGTGTGTGAGAGTGTGTGTTAGGTTGTGTGTGAGAGTGTGTGTTAGGTTGTGTGTGAGAGTGTGTGTTAGGTTGTGTGTGAGAGTGCGAGTCAGTGAAGCGGCAACAACACCCGGAGTGAGCCGAGACTCCCCTCCTCCCCGGGAATGCGAGCCGGCCTAGTGCTCTGTGTCCAGCTGGGGTCCGGGGGAGGTGAGGGTCAGTGACCTGCCCGATGCCCAGTGTCCAGCTGGGGGTCGGGCATCGGAACGGAGCTATAGCCCAAGATCCCCGCAGCTCTGGAGACGGCACTGATGCCGCCACTCACCCGGTTCGCTCCTGGCAACTCCATGCGGTGTGGACAGAGCGGCCGCCGGACAGCGAGCCGCCGCAGGTGAGGGTGGGAGGTATGAGTGTGAGAGGTGCCTGGGGGGGGGGGGGGATTGGTGCTGGGTCCACCACCGCGTCTCACCTCTCACCTCTCACACCATCTGCACGGGAATGTGAATGTGGGTGAGCATCTATAGAGCGGTGGACCAAAATGCTGGAGAAATGCTTGAGTCTGAAGAAGGGTCAGTCTCAGACATAGATGCTGCCTCACCCGCTGAGTTTCTCCAGCATGTTTGTCTACATTGCCATTTGAAATAGTGTGCGATGGGCTTGGGCTAAATTGCTCGTTCTTTACGGGGAACACTCCAACACAAAAAACTATTCTCATTGGTGAGTGTGGATGAGTGTGACTTTATTTATTCATATATTTTTTTAAATATTTTTTTGAGCGTGAGAACTTCTGTCATCAGCGTGAGGGCGTGGGGAATTCCTCAAATGCGTTAGTCTCACGCTCGGTGTGTGAGACTTGGCAGCCCTGCAGTAACTTTCCCCTTCTCATCCTTCTAAACTCCAGCGAGTACAGGCCCAGTGTCGTCAAAAGCTCAGCATACGTTAAACCGATCATTCCCAGAACCATTCTCGTAAACCTTCTCTGGACTCTCTCCAACACCAGCACTCCCCTTCTCAGATATAGGGCCCAAGACGTCCTTGAGTACAAATGGTCAAAACACACAGCAGTTCTGAAGAAGATCCCATTAAACAGGTGAAAGTCCTTTTTTTCCCCACATACTGCTGTATAATACTACTTTTATTCCTGATTCCCAGCTATTCTGAGATTTGATTTATTTTGATCCAACTTTTCAAATATAAAGAATTCTACTCAACAATTATCAGTAAAAGGTTACAAATTCCATCTTAAAACAACTGCTTAAAATAATTATCTTTTAATGTAGAATTTATGGACTAAGCATGCCTGAAAGTTGTTAAAATGATAATAGCATCAGAGTCATACTGCTGGGGAATAGGCTCTTCAGCACAACTCGTCCCTGCGATCTGACCATATACATTAGTGCCATTTGCCTGCATTTGACTCACATCCCTTTAAGTCTTTCCTACCTGTGTACCTGTTCAAATGTCTTTTAAATGCTGTTATTGTACCTGCCTCAATCACTCCTCTGGCAGCTCATTCCATATCCCATCTACTGTGTGAAATGTAAGAAAGAAAGGCAATCCATTTCAGTAAACTATTAAGCTGTTTTGTGTTTATTAAATTAAGAAAGGGCTGGACTTCATTGCTTTTGATAGCTTATTTCAACATGACTGCTGAGGGAGAACCAGAAGGTATACACTTGAACATTGCAGCTGTTGAAATGGGCTAGATGTAGTGACTGCAAGGTGTCAGGGGGAACTGGATGTTGGTGAAAGACAATGCCTGAGAGTACTGTATGTTCTTTGTGCACAGTGGCCGCAGAAAGCCGCCAAAACTGGAGGCCAGATGCATTGGGCAGGAAGCTCCCAGAGAAATCTCCACAAGGATTTGAATATAATCCATGAATGGCTACCTATACCCACTATGCCTGCTCCTGACAAGTTAAATTGTGTTGAAGAAGGGCCCCGACCCAAAACGTTGCCTACCCATGTTCTCCAGAGATGTTGTCTGACCCGAGTAACTTCAGCATTTCTTGTCTTTAATTTGAAATTTCCCTCGGTTTGAATATTGGGGAAACCTCTCTGATGTGGTAGTAAGAAAAATATTGGGAGATGAAGCAGAGAACAGCATCAGTAACCTGGAATGCTGGGAGCTGGTGTGACCTGACGTCCTGGGCAAAACAGTCTGAGGTTGAATATGAAGTTGTACATCATAGATCTCAAGAAGGACAAAGGGATGCTATATGAGAATTGGTCGTTCAAACAACACCTGTTTCAGAGAAAATTAGGTTAATAAAACTTGGTTTTTCCGTGGGCAAATTCAACATGTCATTTTTAAGACATAGGCACAAAATGCTGAGTGACCCAGCGGGTCAGGCAGCATCTCTAGAGAAAATGGAGAGGTGACATTTTGGGTTGGGAGTCCTCTTCTGACTGATTGTAGTGGGGAAAGAGGGAACTGGAAGCGAGGGGAAAAAAACCCAGGACAAACCGGGGATGACAACAGATAACCTCAGGCAAGAAGGTAGTTAAAATGCTGGAGAAACTCAGCGGGTGAGGTGGCATCTATGGAGCCTAGGAAATAGGCGACGTTTCGGGTCGAGACCCTTCTTCAGACCCGAAAGGTCGCCTATTTTCTTCGCCTAGTTTCTCCAGCATTTTTGTCTACCTTCGATTTTCTAGCATCTGCAATTCCTTCTTAAACTTTATATTTCGCTGCTAACTACATCATTTAATAGTGTTGTAAACTGCCATGAAGGTGCCTGGGAGAATGAATATTCCACTGAGAAATTAGGAGTGGAAAAGATATCCATAAAGCGTGCAAAATTACCCTTTTTGTGAAATCAATTTTCAAATAAACATCTTTTTTTGGGAGTTGTGAAATCAAATTGTTAGCCCTTGAAGGGTGCACAGTTGAGTGAGTATCACGCAGAAATATCCAATTTTACTAGTTACATTGTCTCAGATGTGATAAACATGATGGATGGCCAAGCTGGTCATTTTGTACCAGAACATATTCTCGAAAAGAATAATGTGATCACCAAAATACTCGAGAGCTCTAATATCTGATACTTCATTCATGAACCAGTTTTTTGTTTACTTTCTAGCTCCCTCTGGTCATACGCTGATGACTTCAATAGTAACAGTCTCATGATGGAATTATTTTCTATGTCGGTTTATTCTTCTGCAGTATCAATTTCCTGAATCTCGTTGAAAAAGCATTTCCAGAGGAAACAGTTTATGAAGTATGAAACGTAAGTATGTATAAATAGAAGCAGTAGGAGGCCTTTTGACCCCTCCTGTCTGCTCCACCATTCAATAAGAACATGTCTGATTAAGTTACCTCAGCAACATTTCCATGCATTAACCCCACATTTGAAAATTTACACTCACACATCCCTGAACATTGGAACACCAAATCAGTGTTAGTTTGATCAATGCAAGTGCAAAATCTTGTTATATATTAATCACTTTTCAATAGACTCTGCTGGTGAGGGCATTTCTGCATTGCTAAATGATCCAGATAGGTTTCATTTCATGTTGCCATGCAGAGTAATTTTTGTAATGATCATTTACAGTTACTTTAACCAAACAACTTATTAAAAATACTTGTTTTTCAGCTTCACAGGCATGGCTAAAGGTTATGAGGCCATTTGAGAGGGCATTCAATCACATCAATAGGCCTACAGTCACTTACTGGTAAGATCATGTTAGGTTAACGGATTTTCTTCTCTGAATATTATGGACTCAGATGGTTTTTTTTTATGACAACCCACTGTTGTGTGCTCCTCATTACCAACGACTAACTTAAAAAAATAAAAAAATTCTGCCAACTGCCATGTTGGAATCTGATCTCAGATAAGAGACTTTTCAGTCTAGGCCTAGGCTTGTCAGGGAACTTAAGCAATGCTATTCTAAATAAACTATTCTAAAACAAAAATTACAAATTGTTAAAGAACAAATCCTGTATGTGTAAATGGGTAAAGAATTTAAAGGCGGTTGACTTTCTAATGCTACTGTGCATATATCTACTTTCCCCAAATCCGGTGGTGATGAACAAGGGATTCTCACAGATTAAACCCAAAAGTAAAACAATTTTGTTGAAAAACACATCACAGCGTGGAAACTTAGTTCACGCCGACTAACGATCACCCGAGCACTAGTTCTATGTTATCCTACACACTAACGGCAACTTGCAGCAACCAATTAACCTACAAGCCTGCATATCTTTGGAGTGTGGGAGGAAATCGGAGTACCCGGAGAAAACCCACACGATCGCAGGGAGAACATACAAACTCCGTACAGACAGCACCCCAAAGTCAAGATCGAACCCGGGCTCTGGCGCTGTACTCTACCGCTCCGCCACTGTGTCACCCACTTGTTGCAAAGAGTTAAAATAATAAGACATTCCAACATCACACAGATAAATGGTAATGATAAGCCTGTGTCTACGCATGGAGGTAATCATTAATGATCTTCATGAGTCACACACGCTTCTTCAAAAGTTGTGCCCAGGGAGGGGGTGGTGGTTGGAAAAATGGAGGAATACAAGATTCTTATCCATTAATTTGGGCAGTGGGCAGGTGCTATAGACCTGCATGGGAAGATAGACGCTTCCGCCCCCACGAGTCTCGGGCAGATGGGGCTCATTAGCCTGGGAAGGCAGTCCATCTAGGAGAGGGAAAACTCTGATTTAAAACCTCCACTGCCTTGTGGCCATATCCAGTCATGGAAAAGGCTCCAGGATTAAACCTCAAGAAAATCTGGAGTCGGAACACCTAAGGCTCCGACTCCACTTTTCAAGAAAGGAGCGAGAGAGAAAACGGGGAATTACAGACCAGTTAGCCTGACTTCGGTGGTGGGAAAGATGCTGGAGTCAATTATTAAAGAGGTAATAACGCAGCATTTGGATAGCAGTAAAAGGATTAGTCCAAGCCAACATGGATTTATGAAAGGGAAGTCATGCTTAACTAATCTTCTGGAATTTTTTGAGGATGTGTCAAGTAAAATGGATGAAGGGGTGCCAGTGGATGTAGGTCCCGCACGGGAGACTGGTGACTAAAATTAGAGCACATGGTATTGGGGGTAGGGTGTTGACATGGATAGAAAATTGGTTGGCAGACCGGAAGCAAAGAGTAGGAGTGAACAGGTTCTTTTCAGAATGGCAGGCAGTGGCGAGTGGAGTGCCGCAAGGCTCAATGTTGGGGCCGCAACTGTTTACCAAATATATTAATGATTTGGAAGAGGGAATTAGGAGCAACACTAGCAAGTTTGCGGATGACACAAAGCTGGGTGGCAGTGTGAACTGTGAAGAGGATGTTAGGAAGTTGCAGGGGGACATGGACAGGTTGAGTGAGTGGGCAGATGCGTGGCAGATGCAGTATAATATAGATAAATGTGAGGTTATCCACTTTGGCGGCAAAAAAAAGGGGGCAGATTATTATCTCAATGGGGTTCGGTTAGGTAAGGGGGAGATACAGCGAGACCTGGGTGTCCTTGTACACCAGTCACTGAAAGTTGGCGTGCAGGTACAGCAGGCAGTGAAGAAAGCTAATGGAATGTTGACCTTCATAACAAGAGGATTTCAGTACAGGAGTAAAGAGGTTCTTCTGCAGTTGTATAGGGCTCTGGTGAGACCACATCTGGAGTATTGTGTACAGTTTTGGTCTCCTAATTTGAGGAAGGACATCCTTGTGATTGAGGCAGTGCAGCGTAGGTTCACGAGATTGATCCCTGGGATGGCGGGACTGTCATATGAGGAAAGATTGAAAAGACTAGGCTTGTATTCACTGGAGTTTAGAAGGATGAGGGGGGATCTTATAGAAACATATAAAATATCACATGATCACATATAAAATTATAAAAGGACTGGACAAGCTAGATGCAGGAAAAATGTTCCCAATGTTGTGTGAGTCCAGAACCAGGGGACCACAGCCTTAGAATAAAGGGGAGGTCATTTAAGACTGAGGTGAGAAAAAACTTTTTTACCCAGAGAGTTGTGAATTTATGGAATTCCCTGCCACAGAGGGCAGTGGAGGCCAAATCACTGGATGGATTTAAGAGAGAGTTGGATAGAGCTCTATGGGCTAGTGGAGTCAAGGGATATGGGGAGAATACGGGTTATTGATAGCGGATGATCAGCCATGATCACAATGAATGGTGGTGCTGGCTCGAAGGGCCGAATGGCCTCCTCCTGCACCTATTTTCTATGTTTCTATGTTTCTAAGGCAGTTCATCGTTGTCTACAACATCGCTCTGGCAGCTCCTGCCACGGTGCTGGTGCCAAACTGTAACGGCCCTGCTGTTCCTTTGGATCGATCAGCAATGTGGGGGGGGGGAGGACGTGCTGCATGGGTAACAGCCTGTCCTCCATATGACATCGCCCAGGCTTGCATCAGACCAAGATGCATCACCCATGGTCAGTCATGACCGAGAGGGGCCTACTACTATCCATTAATTAAATAAATGCTTTTATATTGCATAACAGGGATTGTACACCAAAATACAGGACACATGGGAAAGAAAATGACCTTTTCTGAGAGTATAGTTACTGGGAAATTCAAGCTTTGTTTCCCATGATATTGAGAGTGTAGGATGGGGAAACAAAAGCCCTGGTATCTCCACTTATTCCCCTTAATTTTCATTTGTTTACTCTCAAGAAATCTTGGCTAGCTTGGATTCCTTTCGATTTTTAAGATCAGTGGGAACCTTACAGAAAATACCACCAGTCTGTTTAAACTTGCTGCTTTCAGATCTCCATCACCCCATTATGGAACCCTAATTAACACACCGTAAAATAGACAAAAATTCCAAGACAGCAAAATAAAGTAAAATGTTGGCCAGGAGTTCTATGGGTAATGTATAAAGGTACAAGTGATTAATTACAGCACAGTATTCAACCCCACTAAAATTCTCTTTGTGTATTCAAAGGTATGAGAAACAGCATTTAGGTTATGATGGCAGAATGAAAAAAGAATGATGAGTCTTTAGTGCATACATGTTTAACTTGTGATGCTAACGCAGGATGTAGATCAATCTGATATTCCGTTCTGAAACTCCCTTCAAGCAACCACAAACGCGATGGTTGTGTGGAAATTGGAGATATTTGCACCTATTTTCAATTGCCATTTGCCATCCATCAGGGAAGTGAACCTGGAACTTGTCTTTGTACTTGTGATGGTATCATCAATGTACAAGACCCTCATCTCTGCCTTACCAACAGAATTTGGAGCAGTTATTCATAAGGTCATAGGTTCTAGGGGCAGAATTAGGCCATTCAGCTCGTCAAGTCTAATCTGCCATTCAATCGTGGCTGACCTATCTTTCCCTCTCAACCTCATTCTCCTGCCTTCTCCCCATGACACCCGTATGCTGCAAGGAGCATAATCATACACCACTCAGATGCACTGTGATCTCTGTGGGAATTAAGAGTCCTTAATGCATTATGGCATGGGTCCATTCATGATACAGGATTCAACCTATAAGGGAGATTGTTGGAAGGCTGGATGGTATGTGTGTACATTATTTTTCATCCCATCCTGCTACCCTTTGTCCATCGCCTCCCAAACAGCCTTTTATGCTGCTGTATCGAGACTGCCATGGACAGAGGTATTAAGCATTTGGTACAAAAATGTAAACTTGAATCTGACAATGCCTTTCTCTCTCTTTATTGCATCTTGATTCATTCCACGGTGCATGTTATCTTTCTCTTCATACTGATCCTACTCTTTGTGTCGCTTTCTCACATTTAATGCTCGTTTTTTGGCTGACTTTATTTGCTAATTTTCAGCAGCAGTCATTTGCTGTTAATGAAAACTTTGCTTAAATCACAAATAGCATAGCACAACTATATTTTGTATTAGCACCTACAAAGGTTTGGTATTAGTTAATGGAGATGGGCCTGCAAATAAATATTCAACTGAATCCAAAATGTTATGTGCAATGTTTGGAATGACAAGTGCTAATCCATGTGCACTATCAGGAGTCAAGAGAATCGAGTATTTAATTGTCATAGGTTTTGGCAATGGAACAATAAAATTATTACTTGCCACAGCTTAACAGGCTTGTAAATGCAGTAACACACAGACAAATATACAATAATAAACAATACAATAAATTATTAACCACAATTCTAGATAATTACAATAGTGCAAAACTAAAATCCTTAGTGCAACCTGACATAGTCCATAGAAGATCACGGTTGCTAAGGTTAGTGTTGTGTAATGTTCAAGCGACTAATGGATGGTGGGCAGATATTGTTGAACTTAGTGGTCATGTTTTCTGCCGTCTGTTCCTTTTCCCCGATGGTAGTAGTGAAATGAGTGTCTAGCTACACAGTCATGGGTACCGAGTGAGGAGAGCAGACAACTGATCACGCGAGCCTTCGGTTCTATCGCAGTGGAAGTTTTGCCATCACATACTGTTTGTGATTAAGTCGAGGATCCTATTATGTAGGGTTTGACCAGCGACCTAGTACTCTAAGTTGGATCATATAAGTGGAAGGGATGATGAAGTTGAACGTTGAGCTCTAGTCAATGAACAACAGCCTGACACATGTGTTCTTATTGTCCAAGTGTACAATACAGAGTGGAAAGCCAGCGAGATCACATAAATTGGTGATCTGTTGTGCCAGTAAGTGAAATGTAGTGGATCCAGATCCTTACTAAGGCAGGAGATGATATGCATCATATGAATAGTTCAATCGTAGATCTGCTGAACCATCAGATTACTCAATGAACATCTTGGTTTTGAAATTAACTCAGGCTAATAAACTACCACACAGAGAAACTGTACTCTTATGTAGTCTCGGGCCAGCTTCATAACCAAGTTTCATAGCCAAGCTCTAATTATAGCAATTACTATTTTTAAATTATAGTCCTTTCTCACTACAAACCCCTCCTCAGAATCTCCAATCTAATCTGTTCCAGGTTTCAACTCCTGTATATCGGCAAGACCTAGCGCAGGCTCGGAGATCGTTTCGCTGAACACCTCTGCTCAGTCCGCCTTAAACCTACCTGATCTCCCGGTGGCTCAGCACTTTAACTCCCCCTCCCATTCCCAATCTGACCTTTCTGTCCTGGGCCTCCTCCATTGTCAGAGTGAGGCCCAGCACAAATTGGAGAAACAGCACCTCATATTTCGCTGGGGTAGCTTACACCCCAGTGATATGAACTTTGACTTCTCTAACTTCACATACCCTTGCTTTCCCTCTCTCTCCATCCGCTCCCCCTCCCCAGTTTTCCCACCAGTCTTACTGTCTCCGACTACATTCTATCTCTGCCCCGCCCACTGCTCTGACATCAGTTTGAAGAAGGGTCTCAACCCGAAACGTCACCCATTCCTTCTCTCCAGAGATGCGGTCTGTCCCGCTGAGTTAATCCAGCATTTTGTGTCTACCTCTTCAGAATCTTTCAGCTTGCAAACAAAATCAACAAAACATTCCTCTTTGGCTTTATTGTTTGATTTTCAGCCAGGAGTCCACAATCGTAATTCCATTTAATATTTCCTCAGACATCTTTATCTGCTTGAGGAGTATCACAGGAACATAAATTGCTTCGGTTAAATTTTATTCTCAACAATGCAAACACCATCAAAGAAATTGAGACATTTATTGTGATGGAAACCAGTCAACAAACTTTCTACGTGCATGAAACTAGTTCTTCCATTTATTATAGTTTGTTTTTTTACAACCTACTTGCAATACTGATGATATTCCGATCTGATTAATGCATAGCTGTTGAAGTTGCTAGTTCATACCATTGAATCAATTACAATAAAGCTGGCGATGAAATTTCCTCAATTCAAAGGCATGAACTGGAACATTATTATCCTTCATTCAGGAAGGTTTATTACCATTACCCTGAGTCATTTAGAGAGAGAAATGCTGTAAGATTTGCCTTTTTCTCAAAATATCTCTAGACATTTAGCCCATCGCTGCTTTTTCAGAGCAATCAAATTTGTTTGGAAACTGGAGGCAGAGTTACTAACTAATTCAACATGGGTTGTACATATCCTTCAGTTCTCTGTTTGTTCGCCATGTGGTTGCTCCTGATTCACAATCGAAAGTGCTTCACATTGTATTATAGCGATAGCAGACCGAGAACATCTTTCTTGGATGCTGCAAATACCCAGCATTAACTCATCACTAGACTAAGTGGGAAGCGTTGGGTCCATGTCACACGGGAGGCTTGGTCCCCCAACACAATATTCCAGCTCCCACCCATGGCCCCCAACTGCACAGGCGCAGCTCATTTCCCCTCATCCCTAGCACTCTTTTCCCCTCCCTCTTCTTTCCCCTCTCCTCCTCCCCTCCCAAATCCCTCCCTCACCTCTCTCTCCCTCTCCTTTCCCCTGCCCTCAGTCACTCCCTCCCTCCCTACAGAACTCCTCTCCTCTCCTCTCCCTACTCCCCTCCTCTCCCTCTATCCCCTCTCCCCCCTCCCCACTCTCCCTCCCCAGGATCTCGATTTGCCACTCCTTGCGTGCCCCGGAGGAGCATCAGCCGTCGGCACGGATCCTTGGCTCGGATCCTCGGCTCGGAAGCACCAGCAGCTAGGGCCGCGCCGGCGTGAGGGTGGGGGGGGAACCTCGGAGAAAAGATGGGATAAGAGCCATGGGGTGAGGGGGTATCACGGGGAGGGGGCAGGAGCCAGCGAGGGGACCAGAGGGTAAGGGGCTGGAGCTGCGGTGCGTTGTGATGGCGGTGCGTTTGGGAATCACAGCGGGCACTGGATGCTCTCCTCCGCGGAGATCAGATCCTCCGCTTTCCGTTTGGCGACATCTCCCGCATTGGGCCGGGCCGCTTTAGGTCCCTCCGAAAATTGTGTCCGGTTGGAGATTTCCGACGGCCATCCAGAGTGTCCCTCAGCTCCAGTAATGACGCGGTGGCGCATGTACGAGCAGACCGTCCCGTGGAGTGACATCAGAAGAGACCAATTCGCACGGCGCTGACTGGCAGGAGAGGAAATTGATCTGCGCACGCGCGTTTGTTAAAGATTTTTATATCTCACTAACTTTTACAATAGACCACCAATCGGAATTTGGCGCACTGGCAGCACAGGAGAACGGTGAGTGAGCCGGCGAAAAATCATAGCGCTATCGCGTACCGTTTTTGCGCAAATAAAAAAACTGCGCAAACCGGAAGAGTACCTGATCAGAGTTTTAGTTATGTATAGATTCTGAAATCCGGCTTTGACATTGATATTCATCCATTCATTCATCATCGTTGAAAACATTAGCGATACAGTGGTGCTGGCTTCCGATGGGAAGGTTGACGGATGCTCCACACATCTCTGTCCTCCAGTTTCTGCGGACTTCTGCCGCTGGAAGTATAGGATTTTGGTGTGTGTGCTTTATCATAATTCCTTACAATGTTACATACGACAGTGATCGCACTTAAGTGTGGATGGACGTTGGCTCGACAGAAGCTCATCCACCCTTTGACAGGTCTTGTTTTTGGTCCTGCTGGGGGTCCACAGCCCCCTCCTCACCTGGCAAACCTGGTGGGGGAGACGGTTTAGTCGCCGACTATCCGACTATGGAGCAGGTAGCACGGGATTACATGTAACCCGTGGCGGGGGAAGCTGCCCCCAACCTGACCTTGGTATTGATTTATTAATATTATGTGCAGTGAGATATAGAGAAAAGCTTAGTTTGCATGCTATCATGTCAAATCATACCATATGTAAATACTACCCCACCCGTACACATGTACAACAGATAGAACTAGGAGGAAAATACCAGAGTGTAGAATACAGTGTTACATTGTATTCATATTTGGAACAGATAGGGTAGGGGGTCGCACCTTTCCCCCAGGGTGGAAGTGTCCAGCACTAGAGGGCATAGCTATGAGGTGAGAGGGGAAATGTTTAATGGAGCTGTGCAATATGCTGCCTTTTTTTATTCTTTCATTCAAATTGAGGAACTTTACATTTGCCCACATTATATGGGCAATGTGGGCAAATGTGAGGTTTTGCCAAATATTTGCCCACTATCCTTCATTTCGAAGACTCGTTGTGTCCTCTTCACAATTTGTAACTTGGATTATCATGTTACTCATTTTTCACTTTTATGTTCTTTTCCTTTGTCTCATTCTGTTGTTTTTCATCTTAATCTATTTTAATGTAGGCAATAGGTAACTGAGACCAATGTGACAGTGGTTTATGTTGTTTAAGTGTGTCATTGTCATACAGGAAAGGTCTCAAATTGGCATCTGCACAGGACCCTCCACAAGCAAAATGCACCCATTGCCCCCAAGTTAACAAAATCATTCACAAATATTGCATTTTTCAAAAGGAAGAACTGTGATTTTACTGAGAAATATGCTGTCTCCTGGGAAGGAATCATGTAAATCATGTATCCATGGAAACAAGGCAGTTGAGAAGAGATCTTTAAAGGCATTAAATAATTTGGCATAGTATATCAACCTACCTTCGAATTAGGCAATAATGAATACGACGGCGCGACTGTAACCCACTCAGGATCACAGTGGAATAATACTAAATTAATTCAGGAAATAAACCTTTTTAAAATAAATAACAGCAGAACCTCAGCGCGCTCTAAGATTTCATTGTCTCATTAAGATCCATTTTTTGAGAATTCCTCAAAAGATTAGGAATATCGAATAAGGATTTTCAACAGGCTGTAATTAGATTTGGAAAGGGTTGGTGGAATTTTTTAATACAAATCGGTAATAAAACAAGAACACAGTAGGTTTAAGAGCATCTGAAGAATAACAGTAGTTAGCCATGCCACAAAAGTCCTGATCTACCAGATGGCATTGATCCCTGGCCTCCTTTTGCGTTCGGTAACGTGGACCACCTATAGCAGGCATCTCAAAGCCATGGCAAGATCCTGCCAACTCCTCCAAACTCAATGAAAGGATATTAGAACCAATGCCAGTGTCCTCTTCTGGGCCAACATCCCCAGCAATAAGGACCTGTACACATACAGGTGGCTACAGCAGGAGGCTATGTGGCTCAAAGGTGTAGGAAGGAACTGCACTTGCTGGTTTATACTGTGAAGATAGGTACAAAGTGCTGGCGTAACTCAGCGGGTCAGGTGGCATCTCTGGAGAAAAAGGATGGGTAATGTTTCGGGTTGGGACCCTTCTTTAGACTCTGAGGAAATTCTGAAGATTCTGAAGAAAGGTTCCAACTCAAAACGTCACCTATTCTTTTTCTCCAGAGATGTTGCCTGACCCGCCGAGTTACTCCAGCACATTGTGTCTATCTTTGTGGCTCAGATACCAGACAGAATACAGATCTCTGCAGTCTGGGGATGAGATGACTAGGTGAACACAAGAAACAATTCAAGAACGCACTCAAATCCTCCTTGAAGGAATGCAACATCCCTGATAACTCCTGGGAGTCCTGGCTCATGACCAGTCGAGATGGACAAGGAGCATTCGGGTTGTCATTGGGAAGCTTGAGCTAACAGAAGCCCTGCATAAGCAGAGGAAATCCCTTAGCTGCCCTGGCAGTCGCATGCAATTCCAAGACACCAGCCACCTCAGAACCCAGAAAATAGAGTGGAAGCAAGTCAGCCTTGATCAAGGGATTGCTTATGAAGAATGAAATTAATATAAATTTAGCAAGATTAAATGGAATGGACACATGTGAAGACTGTAAACTAATTGAATGATTGCAATTGATACAAATTGCTTTGAACCAAAATCGATGGGCCTGTTTCCATGCTGTATCTAAAGTCTAAAGTATATTAGATTAAACATATCACATATCAGTCTGAAATAATCGACTTATTAGAATAATAGAACAATGAGCAAACCTGAACACAAACTCCACTTTTTCTTCAGTGAAGCCAATTTTCCTGAAGAATAGATCTGGACTTTCAGTACAATTAGGTAGTTCTGTATGTACTAACTGTCACTGTATGTTATGTTGTCACTTGCGGGTGGAGCACCAAGGCAAATTCCTTGTGTGTGAATACTTGGCCAATAAATTTATTCATAAACTTCAAACTTCATAAACTACCAGTATCAGGAAGTATCAGTTCAGAAGTTGAAGGCAAAATTGCAAATTGATGTTTCATTTCACAAATTAAATTGTTTGCATTGCAGCATGTTGATAGTGTCATTTCTTTCCAATATTAATTACTCTGATTGTTATTATCAATAATACAGAAAAAGTTGCACTGTGATCAATAATTCACAGCGCATGTAGGGAACAGGACACGGAGGAACTGTGATTGCCTTTTTACCTCATCAAGTGACTGGCCAGCAGCAGTTCAAGCCACTTGGTGCTCAATCAGGCTATTGTGGGGCAGTGCAAATGCAACCAGTAGGTGTCAATCTAGAGACTGTAGCAATATTTTGGAAGAGACAGCAGGACACAGGTGCCATTGAACACCCAGATTTCCAGACACAAAATGGATTAGTTAATCAGGTAGAAAGAAGGAGTGAACCACAGTAAATGTCAACTCCTCTAATCCCATCTATCGTCCTTCTATATCACCATTAAATTATTTTTGATGACTTTAAAAGATTGTTATTGAGGCATCAACCTTATTTCCAACGAACCCTCTGCTCCAGCCATCATTAAGAGAGCAAAAAGCAGAAAGAGGAAAATATGGTTTCTCTTAAAAAATTATGGCTTGCTGTGTTGACAAGAACTGGTAAATGGTTGTACTGGGCTGAATTGCAATTTGCCTCTGCTATATGCATCACACGGAAATAACTCTAATGGAGTATACAATTAAATATAGCATATCAATTAAATATACATCGATATACAATGCTGATTATCAATGAAGCATTTTACTCATTGGTAGTTCCGAAAGAACCAATGGAACATCTTCCTAAATGTTTAAAAAACAGTGTTGCTTTATATGGATCTTCCTCTAGATCAAGAAAGAATAACAGGCTTAAAGATTCTCTCTTATTTTTGATGTTATCAAACACAACATACACCCAGTAGATACTGCCTCCAGTTACCGAGCATGTCCTTCAATAAACGAAGGAAATTATTCATGTGGGGAGCCATATATTACTCATTAAAACAAAGAAGGGCAATCTTGCCTCTTGTTAATGGCTGTCAGGGCATTCTGAATCTGAAGCAGCCAGTGCGTTTCTTCACTGCCTTGGTGACGCGACGCATCATGGGTGTGGGCAGATCAACTCGTTTTGGCACCCTGTGTCAAGCCCAGCCAATTGCAGGCATGTAGATAAAACAAAGTTCACGTAGCAAATGTGCTCAGTTTCACCACAAAGCAAACAGTTTTGAGAAACTTCCCAGGATGAAATGCTCATATAAACTGACTCCACTATGCCACTCTACATAACACCAAAGGCAAGGAAGTTTGTACCTTTGTGACAACTCTACACAGTTACAAGTTTACTATTTTTCTATGGCATTCGGGCCGAAACGTTGCCTATTTCCTTCGCTCCATAGATGCTGCTGCACCCGCTGAATTTCTCCAGCACTTTTGACTACCTTTGATTTTCCAGCATCTGCAGTTCCTTCTTAAATACTATTTTTCTATCTTGCCTCTATCTTTGCTGACAGTCTGACAAATTTTTTTTTGTTAAATATTTTTATTAGACGTAAGTACATATTAATAGAATATACTTCTCACATACATTCGTAATATTATTAATATTAACAATGATGTCTTATTTGTATTTCTATACATTTTTTTAAATTGCAGATAAGAAAAGATAGAGAAAAATAAAGTAAAAGTAGAAAATCAAAAATAAAGAAATGAGTGGAGTATTAAAAAAGTTATCCATCATTGGAGATATATCCATGATTTGTTATACATGATTCTTCATCCATTCCATTATTCAGGCTTCAGTCAGGCTCTCGTACCGAGCCATTTTGACCCTTTAAATATTCAATAAATGGAGACCATATCCCTCTGAAAAGATCCAACTTGTCCAGTAGGACAAGCCTTAATCTTTCCAGACGAAGTGTCTCCGACATTCCTGTAATCCACATTTTGGTTGTGGGGGATGTAGGACCTTTCCAGAATTTCAATATTAATTTTTTCCCAATTATTAAACTGTAATCAATAAAAATTATTTGATTCGTTGTTATTAATTGATCTGTTTCTAATATTCCCAATATTATTAATTTTGAGTCAGGGATCAGATTCATATTAACAACATTCAAAATTATCTGAAATATTTCTGTCCAAAATTTAGTAATTTTTATGCAATTTGTAAATGAATGCGTTAAGTTAGCTTCTAAGTGCTGACATTTATCACATATGGCAGATACATTTGAAAAAATACTGTGTAATTTGGATTTTGAATAATGTAATCTATGTAATATTTTAAATTGTATAAGAGAGTGTCTAGCCTTTAATGAACAATGGTGTATATGTTGTAAACTTTCATCCCATACTTCTAGTCTGATTAATTGACCTAATTCGTTTTCCCATGATTGTCTATATATTTCTGTCATTGGAACATCATTTTCCAATAAAATGTTATAAATATATGATATCAATTTTTCTGTGTTCGGGTGTTTATTTAGACATTCATCTAAAATTTCTGTCTTTCTATTTCTGATTTCTTGTGTGTTTGTTTTTACATAGTCTCTAATTTGTAAATATTTAAAGTATGTCTGGACCTTGAGTCCGTAATAAAGTTATTATTATTATTATTATTATTATTATTATTATTATTATTATTATTATTATTATTATTATTATAATCTTTTGAATGTAATCCATAAATTTGTTGTAATTCTTGAAATGACATGAAGGAGTTTTCCCTATAGAGATCACCCATCTTTTTAATTCCATAGCTTTTCCATTGTAAAAAACCTTTGTCCATGATTGAAGGTTTAAATGTAACGTTATTTACAATGGTTAGGGCTAGTGGTATACATTTCAATTTTAATGTTTTCTTTATTTATTTCCAGATACGTATCCCACTTTCTATTATAGGATTTTCACTATAGATTTTCTTACCTAGTTTAATATTAGCGAATAAAATCGAGCTAATTTCAAAAGGCGAACAATCTTCTTTTTCCATTTTTGACCAGATTGGTTGTTTATCTGTCTCTACTAACCAAAAATTCATAATTTTAATATTAACTGCTCAGTAATAAAACATAAAGTTTGGCAGTGCTAGACCTCCATTTATTTTTGATTTACATAAATGATTTTTATTTATTCTATGGCTCTTATAATCCCAGATAAAGTTGATGACTATAGAATCAACCTTCTTAAATAATTTTTTAGGAAGATATATCGGAATCAATTGGAAGAGATATAGTAATTGCGGGAGAAAAATCATTTTTATTGCATTAATTCTACCTAGCATTGAGATAGGTAATGTTTTCCAATATAAAATATTCTTATTTAATTTATTCAATAAAAGTGGAAAATTGGATTTAAATAAAGAATCGAATCTTTTTGTTACATAAATTCCAAGATATTTGATTTTTTCGTTTGCTATCTTAAAAGGAAATTGTTGTAGTATATGTGAGTTATTTACCATTATTGGCATAAGTTCACTTTTATTACAATTAATACTATATCCTGAAAATAATCCAAATTCAGTTATTAATTTTAGTAAATTTGGGATACTAATTTCCGGCTTTGTAATATAAAGTAATACATCATCCGCATATAAAGAGATTTTATTTTCAGTATATCTGGTGTCATACCCATATATTTCAGGATGTAATCTCACACATTGAGCTAATGGTTCTATTGCAAGTGCAATACAGTCTGACAAATCTAACAAGCGAAGAACTTTCTCCTCGATCATTTTCAGATTCATTTGACCATGAGATCAATGAAGGGAGTGAATTATCATCTCCACATCAAAAACATTGTCCATTGTTAAAGATGGACATCACAATGTCGAATGGGGTAGATTCAGAATGGAAACATAGAAACATAGAAAATAGGTGCCGGAGTAAGCAATTCGGCCCTTCGAGCCTGCACCGCCATTCAATATCATCATGGCTGATCATCCAACTCAGTATCCTGTACCTGCCTTCTCTCCATACCCCCTGATCCCTTTAGCCACATGGGCCACATCTAACTCCCTCTTAAATATAGCCAATGAACTGGCCTCAACTACCTTCTGTGGCAGAGAATTCCACAGAACTAGTGGAGTTCCTGTGGGCCAAGTTACAGGAATATATTTGGTCACAAACCTTTATTCCATGTTGTAATCCTATATAGCACACATTACCATCAGGCCAAGGTGCAAAACCTAATTAGCCAGAGGGCAGAAGACCATCAGTACCAGTGGACCAAAAATCAAGCTGCCAATACATCTAAGCCATGACAGCAATGTCCACATGGTGTGAATGGATTAAATTGTACACAATTTCTCTTCAGCGCACAATGCCCAAAGCAAACAAGAGGAAAATGCCCAGCTGGTTAAAGAAGATAAATATGGCGCTTTAAAATAGCCAGTGGCAAAAACTTAGTTCATTGGCAACACTTTGTCTTTGCCACTAATACTGGAGCCTTTGACATTGTTTGAAAGAGGAAGGAAGTGAAGCACTTTTATTTTTAAAATAACAAAATATCATGAGAAAAGAATATAGGGAGACAATATGAAGTGCAACTAAAAAGCCTCATACAATATTTTAATAAATAACTGCACTTGTTAAACCTGGCCTTAATTTAAACGTTGCTGTTCTTTCAGTGGCACTTATTTAAATCATTTTTATGCTGAGACGTCACAGCTACAAGAATTGAAGCTGGAGTTCATGATCTGTATCTAAGATTTGGATAAGGGACTCGTTCATAATGTGTAATATATCTAAGAGAAATAGGAGGTCATCCACTTTAATAGAAAAAGTTGAAAGGATAATTCTTTTTAAATGGTAAAAGATTGACAACTGTTGTTTTTCAGTGGGATCTGGTTCTCCTTGGGCAACAATCACTTCAAGTTAACATTCGGAGAGAGCAAGTAATTAGCGGCAAGCAGTATTTTGCCCTATATTGCAAGAGCCTAGGCACAGTGGCACAGCAAGTAGAACTGGTGCCTCATAGCACCAGAGATCTTGTGTAAATCTGACCTCCTGTGCGGCCCATACAGAGCTCTCTGTGACCTCCACGTACTCTAATTTAAAGACATGGAGATTGGTAGATTATCTGACTAGCATAAATTGCCCCTAGAGTGTAGAGGATTGGTAGAATCTGATGGGAATGCGGGGAGAATAAAATGGGGTTATTATAGGATTAGTAGGTAGTTGTTTGTTAGTGTGGATTCAGTTGGCCGAAAGGCCTTTTTTGGAGTTGTCTCTGTCTCTCTCTATGATTCTTTTGAATGCAAGCATCAGACTTCATTTTGTAATTACATAGAGCTCTGGGGAGGCCATTGTTAGGTACTTCCCCCCCCCCCCTCTGGTGAATGCTATGTACTTAACTCTTTTGTTTCTCTCCTGAGAGCAGGCCCCGTGGCTGGGAGTCAGGAATCAAGGGATTAAGGGCTCCTGTACCCGATTGGCCAAGCTGCGTCAGGTGACGGGTGACTCATCGGAAGCTTAAATACCAGAAGCTCCCAGAATTCTCTCTCTCTTCGTCGACCCTGACTCGTGAGCAGGTTGCTGGTGTGAGCTGCAGGAAGCCTGGCCACATGGCATAGAACTGTGTATTATTACCTACATTTGTCAATTAATATTGAATTGGGACGGATAAGGGCTGACCTGGGGGTTTTCGTGTATTTTGTTTCAGGGTTATTTCCATTTAGGCAGGTTAGAGACTCTCGTTCGACGGCCCATTGCGAGGCTGGCTAGAGCACTGTTATCTTTGTTTATTAGTTTATTCTTGTCCTTGACTGGGTTGTTTGAATCAGGTTTGGGTTTTCTTAAACTAGAGCCTGGTTTTTGACTATGTTACGCGGCTCTGAAGTACCTGCATTCGGGAGTCGTAACAAAATGGGGGCTTGTCCTAAGTTTTGAGGACCCTAGACAGTTTTGGGTTTTTTTTGGTAGGCTTCTGGTGACTGAGGAAGTCTGTGTTGAGAGGAGATTTTTTTTTTCCTCTTCCATTTGTGGTAACATTTGTGACCAGGGTTTGGCTGGTGGTTTGGTCTACATTTGATATGGAGTTTAAAGTGGAGAACTTTACTGAGGATCCTAGTTGGGAGTTGTTTGATAAATGTACGAAGGAGCATTTGTTTATGCTGGCATAGAGCTATATGGTGCCTATTGATAAGCATTTGAATAAAGAGGCTATAAAGTCGGAGTTATGGTCTGCGTTGGTGAGGAATGGAGTATCGCCTGCTGGTGCAGACAGTCCTCTATCTTCTATACAGCCTGGTCACGAAATGGGGGACCTCATTCGATTGAAGGAGTTAGAGCTTGAAGTGAAAAAGGAGGAGAGGGCCTTAAGAGAGAAACTTGAAATGAAAAAGGAGGAGAGGGCCTTAAGAGAGAAAGAGCTTGAAATAAGAGAGAAAGAGCTCCAATCAGAGCTTGAAATGAAATGCCTTGAGCTGCAGGAGAAGGAGTTGAATGCCTCCCGAGTTTCTACTAGGGAACGGGAGTTTGATATGAGCAAGTACATCCGCCTGGTTCCCCCGTTTAATGAGAAGGATGTGGACAAGTATTTTGTAGTGTTTGAACGGACGGCTTCGTCCTTGAAGTGGCCTAGGGACATGTGGTCCTTGCTGTTGCAGTGTCCTTGTGGCAGGCACGTGCCGTCAGGGTAGGCAAGGTAGGCACTGCCTACCCTGACTAAAATTATAACATGGTACTAACTAAATATAAATAGTAAAGGCATGGGAGAATTATGCCTATGAAAGAGATCAATCTCTTAGGTAGGCATAATTCTCCATGCCTTTCATCTGCAGCACTTGTAACACGGGAGGCTCTGTGCAACCCACGTGCCGTCAGCGCTGCCTGAAGCCGTCAATGATAATCAGGGCTGAAGGCAGCAGAAATTCTGCCTTTGCAGCACTGCGCATGCGCATCGGTCTACTGCGCATACGCAGAGCAAGTTTCTTGGCGGGGTTTTCAAATATGGTTTGTCAATATTTTAAGTGTATGTTAGGTAACAAAGAGAGAAGAATGGAGCTTGTGTACCAATAATGTGGTAAGTACATTTTGTGTTTACGTTTTTAAATACTGTATTTCCCGGGGTGTGGGGGGGAAGAGCTCCTTTCACAGTGTTTGGGGAGTCTGGCCCGGGGTAAGGTTGCGGGGAGGGCACGAATGTTATCAATGAGGGGATTGGGATAATGCACTCGCGACGCTGCTTGCACGGAGGCGTGGAATGCTACCGCATTGAGGCTGGGGGGGGGGGGGGGAGAGAAGCAGCTCGGGTGGCTGAGCGGCCGCCGGGCCGGACAGCGGAACCAGCCGCCACCTTAGCTCCTTCTGCCGGTCCCCGCTCACCTCTGGCAGCTCGCCGTCTACAAACCACTCTCCTGCCGCTCGCTGGCCTCACTCATGTCCTTAAATTCCGACAGCGCGATCGAGGTTACTCGGCTGTGGGAATTTAAGAATTTGCAGGAAGCCGCTGACATGAGCGAAGTCGGCGAACGGCAGGTGACAGGTGTTCCGACGGGGAGCACTGCCAGAGGTGAGCGGGCCGGCAGAAGGCACTGAAGTGGCGGCCAGTTCTGCTGTCGGGTACCGGCGGCCGCTCGTAGCTCCCCGAGCTGCTTCTATCCCCAGCTACAGTGCGGGGGCTTCGTGCCCGGAGAGCTGCGGCAGCGGTGAGTGGGTAAGTTTCTGCCATTATCCCCGACACCCTCCTTGTCAACACTCGTGCCCTCCCCACAACTTTACCCCTGACACAGACTCTCCACACGCTGTGAAAGGAACTGTTCCCCCAATTGGTCTAGGACTAGGAAGCCTTGGGCAAATTGAAATGTCATTGTTTTTATTTATTTATTTTTTTAACGGGAGCGAACAATCTGCGCATGCGCGGTTTAATATTTTTTATAGCGGACTGAGTGCCTACCCTGACTAATTACTCATGGCACGTGCCTGCCTTGTGTGTAAAGCACAGGAGGTGTACTCGTCGTTGTCTGTTGACAACAGTCGGGACTATGAGTGTGTGTGAAGTCTACGGTTTTAAGGGGTTATGAATTGGTTCCAGAGGCGTACCGGCAGACGTTCTGGCGCTTTAGGAAGTTTGATAGTCAGACTTATGTGGAGTTTGCTTGGGAGAAGGAGGCACTTTTTGACAGGTGGTGCGCTTCTCAAGGAGTGAAGGATTTTGAGCTGCTGCGGGCCTTGATGATTATGGAAGACTTTAAGAACTGTCTCCCTGAGAGGGTTGCTACTTACCTTAATGAGCACAAAGTGACGGAGGTGTCTATGGCCGTGGTGTTAGCAGATGAGTATGTATTGACTCATAAAACTGAGTTTGTTGGGCGATCCTATAGTTTTGGTGCACGGCCGTTTAATCGTGGTGGTGTCGCCGGTGGCAGTGCCAAAGCTGTTTCTGTGCCTGCAAGTGTCAGCTCATTAATACAGGGGGAGGTCCGAGCTGATAAGGTTGACGGCGATTTCAGGACTAAGGAAGGGCCTGTGTGCTACTATTGTAAAGGGAGCGGCACATCTTAAAGTCGTGTCCCGTCCTGCAAAGGAAAAATGCAAAGCCTGTGGCTTTGGTGGGTACACAAAGAGCACCTGTGGTTCCTGGGATGCCTGCGTCTGATGAGTGTAGGAATTATTCTGCGTTCATCATGAAAGGTTTTGTTTCTCTAGAGACTGGGCGTCATAGAGTTCCAGTATCCATCTTGCGTGATACTGGTGCTACTCAGTCCTTTATATTGGATAGTGTACTGCCGTTTTCTGGGGAGTCATCGGTTGGGTCCAGTGTCCCTGTGGTAGGATTCGGGTTGGAGGACATGGTAGTGCCTTTGCATACCGTGAGTCTCGAGTCCGAGTTGGTTTCAGGCCGGGTAATAGTTGGGTTACGGCCGTGTTTTCCCGTTGCGGGAGTTTCTGTGATTTTGGGGAATGACTTGGCAGGAAGTAGAATTTTAATTACTCCTGAGGTGACGGCTGTTCCGATGGTGCAGAGTCCTGATATATTGGCAATGCAGCATCCGACGGTCTTCACAGCTTGTGCTGTCACAAGGGCTATGGCTAAGAGCCAGGCAAAGTTTGAAGATGTAGTGGACCTGAGTGAGAGCATTTTTGGGGATCAGGATGATGGATCCTGTGTTGTGGAGGGTCTTGTCTGAAACTGTGCCTGTGTCGCTGTCACGTGACCGGCTCGTTGAGGAGCAAAAGAGTGATCCGGGTTTATCGGATCTGTTCGACTGCGCGGTACCTGAGGGGGATATGGATTCCACAGCAAAGGGGTATTTTCTGAGGAATGGTTTACTGATGCGAAAGTGGTCTCCCTTGGATATGTCAGGGCAGGATGATTGGAGCGTGGTTGATCAGATTGTGATACTTCGTCGGTATAGGGACGAGATACTCTGTTTGGCTCATGATGGACCTCTGGGTGGACATTTGGGGGTCAATAAGACGTATGACCGTATCTTACGGAATTTTTTTTGGCCAGGGTTGAAAAAGGACGAGAAGCAACACTGCAGGTGTTGTCACATGTGCCAGGTGGCAGGAAAGCCGAACCAATCGATTGTACCTGCGCCTTTATATCCAATCCCTGTGGTCGGAGAGCCGTTTGAACGGATTCTGGTTGATTGTGTGGGTCCTCTACCTCGGACAATGGTGGGCAACAAGCTTTTATTGACAATTACGTGTGCGTCTACCCGCTTTCCGGAGGTGGTCCCTTTGCGTAACATAACTGGCCCTGCCATTGTGAAGTCTCTCACTAAGCTTTTTTCGTTGTTCGGTTTGCCCAGGGTTGTGCAGAGCGACCAAGGTTCCAACTTCATGTCAAAGGTTTTTGTTCAGGTAATGAAGTTGTTGGATATTGAGCATTGTTACTCCAGTGCATGTCATCCTGAGAGCCAGGGAGCTCTCGAGCGGTTTCACCAGACTTTGAAACCCATGTTGAGGACTTACTGCCTGGAGTTTGAAAAAGATTGGGATGAGGGGGTTCATCTCGTTATGTTTGCGGTGCGTGAGGTCGCGCAGGAGTCTTTAGGGTTCAGTCCTGCTGACCTGGAGTTCGCGCTTACTGTTCGTGGTCCGTTGAGGGTCCTGAAGGAGAAATGGTTGCAGGAGAATTCAAAACGTAGTATTTTAGACCACGTCTGTACTTTTAGGTCTAGACTGCGGAGGGCATGCAAACTGGCAATGGGTAATCTTGCTTCTGCTCAGTCTGGGATGAAGGGCTGGTTTGACAGGAAGGCTTCTAGTAGGAATTTTTCTCCAGGTGACAAAGTCCTGGTGTTGTTGCCTATTCCTGGTTCCAGTCTGCAGGCTCGGAATAGTGGTCCCTATCAGGTGGTTAAGAAGGTTGGTGCAAGGGGTTATGTTATTGGTACCCCTGATCGGAGGCGTAAGACTCAGCTCTGTCATATCAACATGCTGAAGCAGTACCATGAGCAGGAGCATGTACAGGTTGATGGGGAGGAGCTGTGTCCTTCAGTTTTGTCTAAGCCAGTTTTGGCTGTAGTAGTGCTGCCCCCTGACACGGGTGGTGATGTGGGTGAGGCACGGTTGTCGGTGGCAGTGACGCAGGGAAAGCTGTGCAACTCTGAAGCTTTGGAGTCGCTTCCCTTGCGGTTGTCTCATTTGTCTGGAAGTCAGCGGGATGATCTGCTTGCTTTGGTGGGGTCAAATGGGTCACTGTTCTCGGATGTGCCTTCTCAAATGTCTGTGCTGCAGCATGACATTGACGTGGCGGGTGCTGCGCCAATTAAACAGCATCCGTATAGGGTCCACCCTGACAAGCGTCAACGTCTAAGAGGTCAGGTTGACTATATGCTGCAGCATGCAACTGCTGAACCTAGTTGTAGTCCGTGGAGTTCTCTGTGTCTACTGGCTGCGAAGGCTAATGGGGAGGACCGGTTTTGCACGGACTTTCGGAAGAACATGAAGAATAAGAACAGGCGGTTAATGAGCTGGAGTTGGTAGCTGCAAGAATACAACCTGGAATTCAGGCACTTCAGGGGCAAGGATAATATTTTGGCTGACGCCTTGTCGCCGCCAGTAGTGTTTTAGTACTGAATAGTTTCTTCTGAAGCTTATTCAGTATCTCTGGGTGGGGGTGTTAGGTACTTTCCCCCCCCCCCCCTCTGGTGAATGCTATGTACTTAACTCTTTTGTTTCTCTCCTGAGTGCAGGCCCCGTGGCTGGGAGTCAGGAATCAAGGGATTAAGGGCTCCTGTACCCGATTGACCAAGCTGTGTCAGGTGACGGGTGACTCATCGGAAGCTTAAATACCAGAAGCTCCCAGAATTCTCTCTCTCTTCGTCGACCCTGACTCGTGAGCAGGTTGCTGGTGTGAGCTGCAGGAAGCCTGGCCACATGGCATAGAACGTTGTGTATTATTACCTACATTTGTCAATTAATATTGAATTGTGACGGATAAGGGCTGACCTGAGGGTTTTCGTGTATTTTGTTTCAGGGTTATTTCCATTTAGGCAGGTTAGAGACTCTTGTTCGACGGCCCATTGCGAGACTGGCTGGAGCACTGTTATCTTTGTTTATTAGTTTATTTTTGTCCTTGACTGGGTTGTTTGAATCAGGTTTGGGTTTTAACTAAATAATTAACTAATTTTCTTGAACTTGAGCCTGGTTTTTGACTATGTTACGCAGCTCTGAAGAACCTGCATTCGGGAGTCGTAACAACCATACCTAGAACATTATGTACAGACACAAAGTGCTGGAGTAACTCAACGAGTCAGGTAGCATCTCTGGTGGAAAGGAATAAGTGATGTTTCATGTTGAGACCCTTCTTCAGACTCGACCAGAAAAGTCACCTATTCCATTTCTGCAGAAATGCTGCCTGACACTGAGCTACACCAGCATTTTGTGTCTATCATAGGTGTAAACCAGCATCTGCAGTTCCTTCCTACACATTATGTACAGATTTTGTTCTCCCTAATTTAGTAAGGATGTACTTGGATTAGAGAGATTGTAACAAAGTTTCACCATATTAATTTTTGGATGGCAGGATTGTGCAATAATGAGAAATGAATCAGTTTAGAAGAATGAGACGGGATTGCATTGAGACCTACAACGTCTTAAACCAAGTTAAATATTGGGATAATGCTTACCCTTGATGAGTTGCCTAGAACCAGGCATCACCATGTTTGTGGATGCCCATTTTGCATTAAGAAGAATCTTCTTCACCGGAAGAATTTGCAACTCTTTGTATCTTTGCATTTCTCTTGGTTATTGAACAGCAGATGAGAATAGTTAGGGCAGAGATTGATACATTTTACAGATCTATTAAGGGAATTGGGGGATGTGATGCATGTGCAAGAGACTTATTGATGGGCAGAACAAACATGTGGGGCTGAATGGCTGACTCCTTCAATTTCGTATGACTTCATGCTCTTACATAAGCGGTGACAAGCAATAACGTGGGGTTTGAGGATGAGTAAATAATTGACTAAATCCAAAGTAAAACAAAAAATGATAAAACACATTTAGAGATAATTTGTGCAAAAGAATTGAATGCCTTCTCATGAATTTTTTAAATCTAATTACCAAGGGAAAGGCAGTGTTCATACCTCAGATGGAAGAAGTTGTGAATAAATTATACTATAGACCATAAGTGCAACAAAAACTGGGTTTTACTAGAATACAAACCGGCATTGTACAATTGTATTTCTAAATAGATGTTATTACATTTCCCTTATGCTCAGAACTTGAATAGCTGGTGACACTAGGGCTTTTCTGGTGATACTTTAACTTACGCAATCCTTAGAGCTATACGCCTGTCATAAAAACACAAACTACATTTTAGTTTTGAAAACTAATCATCATAGGCTAGGTTTTCCACATCCTTGTACCAATTGTATCCTTTTTCCAACTTTTTGCAATTAGTTTCATTTATTACTAGTTGTTCCAAGTGATTCTAATTATTTTAATGCTGTGTTTTGTGCTTGCTTTCTGTCCTATTTACCTGGCCTTGACTGCTTGACAGTTGACACAGTGGCCCTTCAGCATGCTAACATGTTGAAGGACTTGGTTATGCAGTTCTTGGTTAAGCAGATACACTGCTTGTTATATTTCAAAACTCCATTCATTTTAGAACAGTCCTTACTGATGGAAGGTAGCAAATGTAACCTCTCTATTGAAGAGGGGAAGGAGAGAGAATACAGGAAACTATGGACAGTTAGCCTGATGTCAGTCGTAAGGAAAATTATTGATCTGAAATGCTGACTTTGTTTCTCTTCCCACAGATGCAGACTGGCCTGCTCATTATTCCCCTTTTATAGAACCCAGAACATAAAATAATACAGTACAGGAGGAGACGTTTCGGCCCACAATGTCTGGACTGGACAAGTTGGCGATATGCAGAGTACTGCCCTGCCGACTACAAATTCAGAAGGTTCAGAAGATAATGCCAAGTTAAACTAATCTCATCTGCCTGCATGTGATCCACATCCCTCTGTTCCCTGCATATCCATGTGCCTATCCAAAAACATCTCAAATGCCATCATGTACCTCCCCCCCCCCCCCCCCCCCACCCCCCGCAGTACATTCCACATATCCACCACTCACTGTGTAAAGAAGCTTTCCCCACACATCTCCTTTAAGCTTTCCCCTTCACATCTTATAGCTTCACCTCTCAACTTGTTGAGCAAATTGTTGATATTTATTAAACAAGTGGTAATAGGGCATTCAGAGTAATTGCTGGTATAAATATAGATCTATGAAATGGAAATCACAGTTGACAAATGTGATTGAGATTTGTAGATTATAAGCATCAGAATAGTTAAGAATGAATTAGAATAGGTCTTTGGTAAAATGAGGGTGCGCAAATGTTGAGTGTTAATGCAATTAATGATTGGAAATCGATTAATGAATAGGAAGTAGAGAGTGGTAATAGATTTATCATGTTTCTGGTAGTGAGACAAGTAGCTTGTGCAGGAATCAAAACTGTCACCCCAAGTGGTCATAATCTATTTCAATTCTTCGGGTGGAGGCGGGGGTGGGAGGTTTGCTCAAGCTATAGATCTGGGTGGCGGTATGTGTTATCAAGAGGATGTACTGAGACATCAGCTGATACAGAAGGTTAAATGGACAATCAAGGAAATGATAGATATAATATAATGTGACAAAATATGAGGTCATGAGATAAACAGCAATTATTTAATGGTGAGAGAGTGAAAGGTCAGGGATACCTAGGCTTCTTTGCACAAGCATACTACTATCCTGTAGGTACTGGAGGCAATTATGAAACCAGGTTGTATGTTGGCCATTATTGGAAAAAGTTCTGAGCACGAGTAAAATGTTTCAGTCCAATTATATACAAATCTGTTGAGATATGCATCAGGAATACTGTGTACATGTTTGATCATCTCATCTAAGGAACGATATACTAGTGATGTGGGGAGTGTAATGAAGGTTCGTCGTATTAACTTTCAAGATGACAGGTTTCCCAAATGTGGAGTGATTAAGTAGACTGAGCTCTTAAGTTTACAAGAATAATGTGCGAAGTGCAAATGCACAGTGAATTTTTTTTCATACAAAGTACAGCAGAGTATTGCCATACACAAGCATATCCCCGATTAGCAAATCGTACAGAAATAGTCTACTGATCCCGCATGCAAGCTCTGGTGACTTCTTCAAAGTCTAGTCTGAGCTCCAGTTGGTATGAACAGCACCTTTTCCAGGCTACCCCAGGCTGCTGTGAGACTTCAGCCATTGTCTTCCCCTGGACGTGTGGACCTACCATGAACCCGTCCACTTCTCGCCCGTCCTCCTTTGTCCCGGGGGACGCTGATCTTGAGGGGGCAGTAGGCCAGACCTTGGCAATAGACAATAGACCCTGGATCCTTCCCTTCTCCTACTGACCTTGCTCCTCGCCAGTCAAGTCTGTCATCATCCCAGGCTTCATCCTCCTGGTCTCTGATCTTTGGGGGATGAGCTCAAGTGGTCCTGGCAATAACTAAACTGTGCTTTGGTAAGGAGTGTGCAGCTTGATAGTACTGTGGATGCCTCCCCCCCCCCCCATAACCCCCCCTCCCCCCCCCCCCCCCATCATATGCACCTCCTCCATTAATGAATTGGGATGAGGACAGAAAGTTATTAGGCTTACACAGCATGGAAGCAAATGGCTTTGTAATACATTTAGATGAACATAGTTTATGGAAGTGCAATGGAAAATGGTGGAATCAACTGAATGGGCATGCAAATTATGTGTGTAGTTCCAGGATAGGAAGTATATAGCAAAAAGAGATTAGGGACTGGGAAGCATTAAAATAAATCCAGAGTGGAGTAAAGGCATTCTGGATAAAGCAGCTTTAGCCTCACACAAACATAACTGTGGGAGAATCTCAGCAGCAGGGGCGACAGTTGAGGGAAGACCCGTGAACATCCAGTAGATGTCATAAAGTTACTTTCAAAATGCAGACAAGCGATTTAAAGGTTGCAGTAAAATCTCTCATGGCCCAAATCATTTTGCATCCTGTGGCAACACACATACATTCACAAATCTGGCCAGTTCGACTTGTTTATCAGTCTGTAATCTATTTTTCTTCTCTGCAATCCATGGATTGATGAATCACGGAAAATAACAAAAGATTACAGGCTGCTGAGCAAGAATAAAGCAACATGTATCCCAAAGGTGGCTGCTGTGATAGATCTAATCAGCCGCGTATAGGGTTCAACAACAGTGTACGGAATTCCAGATAGCTTACATAGGTTTTAATCTGTTCTGATGAGAAAAGATGATCAGTATAAATGCAGCTTTGCCTTTTGGGATGGCAGTACATCTGGACATGCCTGCCACAAGGTTTCCATAATACCGCAGCCAATCTATATTCCATCAGCAAATGGCTAATTGCTTAGAAGGATTTTCCAGCAGGGACAAAGTGATTCATTATGTGGATGGTTTGTTACTATTTACAGACTATGCTGAGGAACATATGGTGTTGCTACTGAAGTTATTGTGGCTCCTAACACGGTGTGAGCTAAAAGTAAACTTTAAAAAGGCTCGGATAGGGCAAAGTACAGTTTTCGGGACTCATATTGAACTCAGAAAAGAGTTCATAAGTTATAAAGCAGAATTAGGCCATTTAGCCCATCATGTCTACTCTGCCATTCGATCATGGCCGATCTATCTTTCCCTGCCAGCCCCATTCTCCTGTCTTCTACCCTTAACTCCTGACACCCATAATAATCAAGGGGAAGCAAGAAGAGCATGGGTAAGGGAATGAATGAAGCAGTGCAGCAGCAAAACCAATGTCTGGAGATCATTTAAGGCTTACAGTATATGTCCATTGCGTTTCATCATAGGTACTGATCCACCATTGATGGGATCTACAGGAAGTTTTGCCTCAAGAAAGAAGCTACTATCATCAAAGATACATCACCCTGGCCACACTCTTTTATTGCTGCTACCAGCAGAAAGGAGGTTCAGGAGCTTCAGAACCGTTAACTCCAAGATCAAGAACAGTTCCCTCCTATCCGCCAGCAGATTCTTGAACCACCCTGCACAACCTTGAGTAGGAACCATATCTCAGCACCCATCTGCAACAGACATTGCACTACTATAGTTGCTTTACATACCTTGTGTTTTGAACTATTATGATCTAATTTATCCTTACAATAACTAATAATGTTGCATATTTACTTTTGTTGTTGTTGGAAAGAAAAACTTCTTGTTGTAGCAGCAGCAAGAAAGAATGCCATTGTTCCAGTTCATGGCTAGTGTATATGACAATCTCTTGACTTGTGTATATATAGACCATTGTATATGCTACGTGGAAGCCTGATTTTGTGTCCATCTTCGGTATAAACCAGCATCTGTAGTTTCTTCTTAGGGGAATCAAATAAATGTACAGTAGAAGGGGCCTGGGAAATAACAGGAAAGCCATTCACTTGCCGGTGAGATAGATCTGTGTAGATGGATCCAGTTATGTGCAAAAAGGGAGAAAGAGAGGGATGTGAAATTTGGAATTTCTGTAATAAAGTTACAGTGGCACTAAAATTACCAAGTCATCAGAGTGCACAGCAGGCAGAGTTGGCTGCTATTGCAGATTAAATGACTCACCCGACCGAGTTCCCGCCTCCATATACTATCTGTTCAGATTCTATGTTTGTCTGCAATTCATTGACAGACTTTTGGGTTGTTTGAAAGAAGATTTAAATCAGTAGCCGAGAAGCCGCTTTGAGGCACAAGGGCACACAGTGGCACAGCTGGGAGAACTGCCGCCACACAGCACCAGTGACCTGGCTTCAATTCTTAGCTCTATGTGGACCTGTCAGCTCCTTCTCACTGTGACTGTGTGGGTTCAGTGCAGGTGCTCCGGTTTCCTCCCACATCCTGAAGAGTGAGGATTACTAGGTTATTTATCAACCAGTGTGCAGGTGAGTCATAGAATCAGGGCCAGGAGGGAATTGAGAGGAACATGGAGATAATAATATGGACTCAATGGACTAAAGGGCCTGTTTCCATGCTGCATGACTCTGTAGCTTTAGGAAGATATTGGGAAGTAGAGAGATTGGCAAAGAAGATGGTATTGAGGAGCTGTTATGGGATTAATAACAGCATTGGCAACAGTTGGGTCAGTGAGAGAAATAGATCTCATCAACTTGCAAAAAACATATTTGGTCATTCAGAAAGAGTTAGACAAACAGATAAAATGTGAAATCATTGACCCCATCAAATATCTGAAGATAGTATAAAAGAAGGGTTATTTATGGATGATAAATGACATACACCCTCACTCCTGGGGGAGAATTTCATGTGACTGGTACATAGTGGAATGGGGAAAGGGATGTGTGGCACAGAGAAATTGGGAAAAAGAATCAATAAATGGAGTGAATGATATTTGTTGCAATTGCTTAATCAGTGCACCTTGTAATTGAAGGGCCTGTCCCACTTGGGTGTCACGCAAAGATTTTGTGAATCCCATAATCCTGGGGCGCCGTGCGCTACCGTGCGTCACTGCCTGCGCCACTGCGCCTCACCGCGCGCCATGCACGCGTAATGCACGACATGCGCGTCTTGCGTCGTGACAGCCACGTGGGACAGGCCCTTCAGACTCACAATGGGAAAGCTTTGCTGAGGCACACTCTGAAGATAGAGGGGACATGGTAGTGCGTGCAGGTAGGTTTTATTGGATTTCTCCCAATTTTCAGTATTATTAGTGGATAACATGACTAAATGTGTTAAGCCTTTTATATACAAAGCAGTTACTGTACTAATCACAGAGAAGATCAAGATGTGAGAGGTGTTCTCCAGATGTGAACGGCCGAGTATACTGGAATCAGATCAGGACTATCACTTTATCAGACAGGTAATGAGGGTGACCTGTTGAAGGGAAGTAACATGAAAGCCATAATCCACTGACTTCAGAAAACGTTGAATGTACAAATAGGATAATAAACGAAAGACTGGAGAGGATTCGATTAACAGAAGAAATAAAATGGGATGAAGTATCAATGAATAACAGGCAAAGTATCTCCCACATGGGATGCTCATCCCATGAGTTACTATAGAGTAACCCATGAAAACATCAGGATAATTGTTCACACATTCAATAGCTAAAAGGCAGGAGAATTAAGTAATTTAAGGCCAGTTTTGTAGAGGAGATAAAAAAAACACATTAGAGGAGTCGAAACAAGGAACTGCAGATGCTGGTCAATTTACAAAAGGACGCAAGTGCTGGAGTAACTCAGCATGTCAGGCAGCATCTCTGCAGAACATGGATCGGTGACGTTTTGGGCTGAACTGGAAGGAATGCTGGGGTTCCAGGATGGAGACTTCCCTCATCCAGGGACCCCAGCAGTCTTTCTAGACTGACCCGCTGAGTTACTCCGGCATTTTGTATATTTATTAATTCCAAGCATTATTGAACCACTAGATTAGGGGTCATACAATATTGTTAAAATGCCCTTGTTTTCCACAAGGAGGTAAATTCAATCTGATAAAGCTACATAAACACAACAGAAGCAAAAGAGAGAAAATGACTTACGGGTGGTGAAATGGTGGACCTTAGAGGATGTTTTTATTTGCCTACAACAGTACTGGCACATTCCCACCTTTTCAGGAAATGTGCACAGGATCTAATGTAAGGAGCCATACATATCAAGGACCCATTTGCAAAGTTTCTAAATAAGTAACTCTTCTCTGCATGTCCTGAATCATATAAACTGGGCCAAGACTGAGCAAACGTACATTTTTATTTCTATGGGGAGAAATAGAGACAATGATATAATGACAGCCAGACCAACTGTTAATCACCTGGGGAAAGCATCGAAAGTTGGCACATATTTAAAACAGCTGTATTACACATATTGTTTTAACAATAATATTAGTTCTGGGGAAGGGAAAACAGTATGTGAAGGTAATTTAGCTTTTCTACACATGGTAGAAGCAATTGAAGACCAACAAATTTGGGTAAAATGTGCTTTTGAATCATCCGGAGCTTTCCCTTGTGCATAGTACCCAAATGATACAAAATACCACATAGATAATACTACCCACATACACAACAGGGAAAACCCATGTCGGAAAGTTTAATGCAGAACTTGCAGCATCTGTGAGATTGCATGAAACCAGCCACTTTATAAGCATTAAAGTGAACTGTTGGCCAAACTAGAATAAACTATAAGAACACAGCTATTATTGTGAATACAATGTGCATTTGGGAACAAAAAAGGCCGGAATAATTGCAAGGGCGCATGAAGGAGCTATCAAACAATAATAATGTTATAGTGGTCAATGAAAACATCTAAATAAATAAATTATGTTCAGTGTCCAAATAAGATACCAAACTCCAGTAGATGGCCCAGTATTCATGTTATATCAAATTGCATCTTATCTGGCAATGAGAATTATTTTAACTTTTGACCAAGGTGGCATGGCTGAACCAGAATAAGAGACACTGGAAGATGTACGAGTCAAATCAAGTCAAATTGAGTTCATAATCATGTGCACCAGTATGGTGAGGTATGAGTACAATTAAAATATTGCTTGCAGCAGTCGCAGCTTGCAGCACAGATTCAGACAACACACTTATGGTGATACAGGAAACAGGGAACTAGTGATCTGTTAGCCTCTTGTCATTTAAATCACTTATCTTTCATAGCTATCTCTCTGCATTGAAATGAATAGTAATGCTTTTTAACTATACAAATCATGTTCAATTGCCAGATTCCCCAGTTTAATGCTGATGAATTCCAGCAAATTCATGATCCGCAAAGAGTCCAACTTTGGAGTGCAGTCAACAATGTTCTTCTGAAGAATAGCCAATTTGTGCATATGTACAGGCATCCTGAAATTGATGGCATTTGGAGTGAATGTAGTTTGAAAGCAGTCGTCCAACATCTTGCTACCTGTTGTACCTTCATAAAACTCTGAAAGAATATATTATTTTGTTCTGTACATCTTTCGTGAAATACATTTATAACAAGATATCTTTAGTCAAGCTGCATTTTAATATAAGCCACTTTCAAATGGGTTAATAAATGTGTTGAGCAAGCAAAATTACGTGTGAAAATTACCATAAAACAAATGCATCACTTCAAGATTCAAGATTCAAGAGAGTTTATTGTCATGTGTCCCAGATAGAACAATGAAATTCTTGCTTTGCTTCAGCACAACAGAATATAGTAAGCATAAATACAGATCAGTGTGTCCATATACCATTGAATAAATATATACACACACAAATAAATAAACAGATAAAGTGCAATGGGCTATTAATGTTTAGAGTTTTGCATGAGTTGAGTTTAGTAGCCTGATGGCTGTGGGGAAGTAGCTATTCCAGGACCTGGATGTTGCAGATTTCAGGTTTGTGTACCTTCTACCTGAGGGCAGCGGGGAGGTGAGTGAGTGGCCAGGATGGTGTGGGTCCTTGATGATGCTGCCAGCCTTTTTTAGGCCGCGGCTGCAGTAGAATCTCTCGATGGTAGGGAGGTTAGAGCCGATGGTGAACTGGGCAGTATGTACAACTTTTTGTAGTCTTTTCAGCACCTGGGGGCTCAAGTTGCCAAACCAAGCCACAATGCAACCGGTCAGCATGCTCTCCACTGTGCACTGTAGAAGTTCGAGAGAGTCCTCCTTGACATACTGACTCTCCATAATCTTCTCAGGAAGTAGAGGCGCTGATGTGCTTTTTTTATAATTGCATCCGTGTTCTCGGACCAGGAGAGATCTTCAGAGATATGCACGCCCAGGAATTTGAAGCTCTTGACCCTCTCCACCATCGACCCGTTGATATAAACGGGACTATGGGTCCCCATCCTACCCCTTCCAAAGACCACAATCAGTTCCTTGGTTTTGCTGGTGTTGAGAGCCAGGTTATTGTGCTGGCACCATTTTGTCAAATGGTCGATCACACTTCTATACTCTGACTCATCTCCATCAGTGATACATCCCACAACAGTGGTGTCGTTAGCAAACTTGATGATGGAGTTCGCAGTAATGAGTATAGAATGAGTAAAGCAGGGGGCTGAGCACGCAGCCTTGAGGTGTTCCCGTGCTGATTGTTATCGAGGCTGACACATTTCCACCAATACGGACAGACTGTGGTCTGTGAATGAAGAAGTTGAGGATCCAATTGCAGAGGGATGCGCAGAGACCCAGTTCTGAGAGTTTGGTAACCAGCTTGGAGGGGATGATTGTGTTAAATGTCGAGCTGTAGTCAATGAATAACAGCCTGACATATGAGTTTTTGTTGTCCAAGTGGTCCAGTACGGAGTGGAGAGCCAGTGAGTCCAGCTTTTTGTTGAGGTAGGAGTTGATTTGCGCCATGATCAACCTCTCAAAGCACTTCATCACCACCGACGTTTGTGCCACAGGTCGATAGTCATTGAGTCACGTCACCTTGCTCTTCTTGGGCACCGGTATAATTGATGCCCTTTTTAAAGCAGGTGGGAACCTCAGACCTCAGAAGTGAGAGGTTGAAAATGTCCGTATAAACTCCAGCCAGTTGGTCAGCACAGGTTTTTAGAAAACGACCTGGTATACCATCAGGTCCAGGCGCTTTCTGAGGGTTCACCCCTCTGAAGGATTTTCTGATGTCGACCTCAGTGACCGTGACCGAAATACCATCACAGTGAATGGGGGCTCGAGAAGGCACCTAAAGCGGCGTAAAACGCATTGAGCTCGTCACGGAGTGAAGTTTCACTGGCATGTGTGCTGCCTCCTGATTTCACCTTGTAGGAGGTGATTGCATTCAGGCCCCGCCACAGCTGCCAAACATCTGTCTCATCCTCCAGCTTGGAGCAGAAGTCCATTTTGGCTTTATTTATGGCCTTACTAAGGTCGTATCCGGCCTTCTTGTAGTTCTCGGTATCTTCAGACATGAATGCCCCGTGTCTGGACTTCAGAAGAGTGCGGATCTCATTGTTCATCCAAAGCTTCTGATTGGGAAACACTCGGAAGGTTTTGGTGGGGATGCAGTCCCCCACACAATTCTTTATGAAGTCTGTAATGACTGTGGCGTATTTGTTCAGGTCCATTGCCGAGTCCCTGAACACTGCCCAGTCTACAGATTCCAAACAGTCCTGGAGTTGCTCCTCTGCACCCCACCCCCCCCCTCCCCGACCAGCTCTGAACAGACCTTACCTCTGGGGGTGCGCTCTTTAATTGCTGCCTGTATGCAGGATGAAGCAGCACCATGGTATGGTCGGATTTACAGAAGCGAGGGCGAGGGATAGAGCGATAGGCATCCTTGATGGTGGTGTAGCAGTGGTCGAGGGTGTTTTGTCCTCTGGTGCAGCAGGAGACCTGTTGGTGGAAGTTAAGGGGGCGATTTCTTGAGGTTTGCTTTGTTGAAGACCCCAGCTATGGTGGTAAATGTCTCGGGGTAAGACGTCTGGTGTTTGTTGACCACGGCGTGCAGCTCCTCCAGTGCCAGACGGACGTCTGCTTGGGGTGGGATGTAGACCACGGTCAGGATCATGGAGGTGAATTTCCTCGGAAGGTAAAAGGGGCGGCACTTCACTGCCAGATGTTCGAGGTGTGGAGAGCAGGAGTTGGACAGGACTGCCACGTCTGAGCAGAATTGACCATGATGCAGACGCCCCCACCACTTTAACATGATTTGGATAAAAAGGTTTTCTAGATATTACTTTGATGCCAGTGTATTGATGATAAAGATAATACTGATGGGATATTTCTCTTTGCTTCAATGATAAAAATGCACCTACTTCAAGGACCAATTACATCTAAAAATAAGTGAATTAATTATGTCAAACTATGAAACAGTGGTATTTTGTAGGTGCTCTGCTTACCAGTGGTGTGGAATGCTGGACAATTACTTGGTTTGAAGGAAAAAAAAAGTCATCTTTATTACCTCTTTTTTAATCAATTCCAGCAAATGTTATTGTTCCAAAAGCTTCCCGAGACAATGCTCATTCAAATTTGCCCACCTCCTCAGAAGTTTTGGCTCCACTTGGCAATATCGATTTATTGCAAATGTATCACAAGGGCTTATAAGCCAGCTTTGCAACTAAAGTCTTTGATGCAGATAAGTATCCCACTATTTCAAAATCAGTCAGCATTATTAAAATCTTTTGTGTTGTGGAGTTCTGCAAACACCTTACACATCCACATTTTTAATAACTGCTGAAGATGCTGTCACCTGCGGAACAAAAATAACATTTTGCCCCTCACCTTTCTTTAATAGACTTACTTAAGGACTTTGCTTCGTGTTCATCCAGTGAAATGGTTCTGCTGACTGGTTGCTCATAAAGGAAGAACTGGTAGCGGTGGTAGCCTGTGCCAGATGGAGGGGTGGGAGGCCTGTACGCTGTGATACAATGAAACAAAATTAAAGTCATAAAAAACAACACTAAGGGTTCCTTCACCCAAAAAGCAATTGCGCAACTTATTTTGTAAATTAGATATATTTATCAAACACATCCCTTTTCTCAAATGTGTATGGCATTTACTCTGCACTATGGTAATCAGCAGAAAAGATAAAATGAAATGGTGCAGAATTTGTTCATATTTTAATGTGAAATCAATGCACATTGTGAATATAAACAACACAAAACTGTGTTTTAGTGATATGGGAGAAGACTGAGACCTTAAGTTTAGGAACAGAAAACAACATAAAAATTACTGAAATTGATAGCCATTCTATAAAACCCAGAGCAATTACAAATCATATTGTGCTAAAACCCGTCTTGCAATATATAAAGACAGTGGCCCTAGTCCACTGAATCTCTTCATTTGATATTTCTGAGAAGATTTCTTCTAAAATAACATTGCAAGCCATTTTGTTGGCATTCACATTTATGCGTTAACTCAATGCTAAACACATTTGTAGCATCTAACTTTTATTTTTCAAAACAATTCCATGCTTTATTTTTTGGAGATATCTGTACATTAATTTACTGCAAATGGTGCAATACAAAACGGTCATTCAATAAAACCAATCCTTGCCACTGACATCATTCACCCATCATCCGAGCCACAGCTTTTGTCATTCCAAATCTTAGACTCATAGTCATACAGCAGAGAAATAGGCTCTTCAGCCCTTCATAGCCATGCCAACCATCACATTTATCTTTATTTATTAATATTTGTGTATGTTGTATCCTTCTATGCCTTGGTGATTTAAGTGCTTAAACAGATACTTATTAAATATCATGGGCGTGACTACCTGTTTTTTTAAGAGTCAAGTCAAGAGAGTTTATTGTCATGTGTCCCTGATAGGACAATGAAATTCTTGCTTTGCTTCAGCACAACAGAATATAGTAGGCATGAATACAGAACAGATCAGTGAGTCCATATTATATAAATATATACGCACATCAATAAATAAGCAGATAAAGTGCAAATAAACAGATAATGGTCTATTAATGTTCAGAGATTTGTTTCAGTTCTGATGGCTGTGGGGAAGCGCCTATTTCTGAACCTGGACGTTGCAGTCTTCAGGCTCATGTACCTTCTACCTGAAGGTAGCGGGGAGATGAGTGTGTGGCCATGATGGTGTGGGTCTTGATGATGCTGCCAGCCTTTTTGAGGCAGCGATTGCGATAGATCCCCTCGATGGTAGGGAGGTCAGAGCTGATGATGGACTGGGCAGTGTTTACTACTTTTTGTAGTCTTTTCCACTCCTGGGCGCTCATGTTGCCGAACCAAGCCACGATGCAACCGGTCAGCAAGCTCTCTACGGTGCACCTGTAGAGGTTAGAGAGAGTCCTCCTTGACAGACCGACTCTCCTTAATCTTCTCAGGAAGTAGAGTCGCTGATGTGCTTTATTAATAATTGCATCCGTGTTCTCGGACCAGGAGAGATCTTCAGAAATATGCACGCCCAGGAATTTGAAGCTCTTGACCCTCTCCACCATTGACCTGTTGATATAAACGGGACTGTGGGTCCCCATCCTACCCCTTCCAAAGTCTACAATCAGTTCCTTGGTTTTGCTGGTGTTGAGGGCCAGGTTATTCTGCTGGCACCATTTGGTCAGTCGATCTCACTTCTATACTCTGACTCGTCCCCATCAGTGATACGTCCCACAACAGTGGTGTCGTCAGCGAACTTGATGATAGAGTTCGCACTATGACCGGCTACGCAGTCATGAGTATAGAGTGATCACCATCCATGTTTAGATCTATGGCCTCTGGTCTAAGAAACCTCTGAATTTCGAAAGGTTCCTATTTACCCAGTCAACGCTTTTTACAATTTTGCATATCTCAATCAAATGCCTTCTCAGAGTCCTCTGCTCCAAGGAAAACAATTCCAGCCTAACCAGTCTCTCTTCTTAATTGATCCACCACAGGCAACATCAAGGTAAATCTCCTCTCACCCTCTCCAGTACATTCACAAGTTTTATAATGTTGGATCAAAAACTCTGAAGCTTTTAAATTTGCTGCCAGCTAATGAGAACAAGCATCTTGTGTACCTTCTTCAGAGGTACACAAGATTCCACCTTTAGGGATCAGATGTCTAGTACACCATGGTTCTTTTGTTCCTTAGTACCCCGGCCCTTATTAGACCTTCTAAATTGTACCATCTCACACTTATTTGGATTAAATTCTATCTGCCATTAATCTGCCCAATTTACACCTGCTTTGAAACATGACAATCACCCTGGCTATCAAAAATAATGTTAACTTTCATGTAATCTGCACACTTAATCATCATGCCTCCCACATTTTCGACAATTTGAAGTGGTTTCACAAATGGACTATTCGAGACACCTTGAATGATAAATCAACATTTGTAACATGATGGAGACAGATGTACTTGGTGACCATCAAATTCTACTGTCCAGCACCTCTGGAAGACATGGATATGCGATGTTTTGGGTAAGACCCTTCATCAGACTATTTCTAGTAAGGGGACCAGAAAGCTGAGGGGAGAGCTGGGAGAAGAATAAGGTCATCAGTCAATAGTCTATCCCCACAGATGGAGACAGAGAGATCAAGAAAGGGGAGAAGGCATCAGAGATAGTCGGAGTGAATTTGAGGGCAGGGTGGAAGTTAGTGATGTGTCGTGGTTAGTGGAGGTTAGACCACATCTGTAATCATTTTGTGATCCTGCAAAGAAACGATCAGTTTAAAACTTTGTGATTTTGTCCAAATACTGCACAACAATATCACAATTGCTTGCTTTCAGTCGAACTGATTGTTGTTTAACTCTGAATTTCATTGCCAGCAGGCAGCAGATGCACTTTAAAAAACATGCTCACTGCGAGAAAAATGACTGCAATTTCCATGCAACATCACTTTTCATCCCACAGTTCATTAAACTCCATCTTGTATTAAAATGGCCAACTACATAAAGATAACAGCTTTACAGGACTATATAATGTACTGAAGTAAATCCAAGTACTGCATGTTTATTTAACATTGTTTGGAGTAACTTATTCCAAGTGTCTGAAACTTGATATAAAATCAATGAACATCCAGGAACGCTGAGGCCCTATACAAGAAGCGACAGAGTCGGCAGTACTTTTTGAGAAGGCTCCGCTCTTTCAACGTCTGCTGCAGACGTTCTTCCAATCGGTGGTAGCCAGTGCCATCTTCTTCGTTGCCGTGTGCTGGAGCAGCAGGGCGAAGACCTGTGGACGCCAATAGGATCAACAAACTCATCAGGAGGGCTGGCTCCGTCCTGGGGGTGGAGTTGGATTCATGGGAGGAGGTCTTGGCGGGGCGGATGCTCCTCAAACTGTGGAGCATCCTGGACAATACAGCTCACCCCCTCCATGACACATTGATCAACCTGAGGAGCACCTTCAGCAACAGACTGGTTCCACCGAGATGCAGGACAGAACGCCACGGGACATCCTCCTTCCCTGTGGCCATCAAACTGTACAACTCCTCCATTTTCTGTCATGTGGTAGACCGAGACTCCCCCACCCTCCCCCCCCAATCTTTGCACATCCCCCCAAGCCTTTCCACTCATCACTTTAATTTCCTGTTTCATGTATTTTGCGTTTTTGTGACTGTTGGCAGATCAATTTCGCTCCTGGGATAAATTTTCGAATGAACATATTCAGACAACAAGACAGTGCTGGGCCTATTCCATGGACAGAATATAGAGGTTTGACCCCTCATTTGCTCTGCGTGCTCTTTGAGACTTAGAGTTGCCGCTCATTGCATGGACGTGACGTTAATGCTGAATCTACACTGTGTATGAAAAAAAAGTTTTGGTTGCTAGACAAGTTATTGTTCACATTTGTGCAATTTCTTTTTAACTGCAATTCATTGTAAGCTTTGTGCGATTTCTCTGCCAACTATTTGTATTTTCCAAACATACAAAAATATCAGTATTTCATCAGGGTGCTCTTACATTGCTTACATAGCAATTTGTGTGCCAAATGGACTATTTAATATGCCATGCCAGGACCACAAAGCACATCACCAAAACAAAGCACTCGAATGCTTGCTGTTTGTAAACCTGCGTGAAAAAAAAAACAGCAACAAAATTCTAACCACTTCCACATCACATTCGATGGCAATCCCATCACAGTATCCCTGTTGTCAAATCCTGGGTGATGACACTGATTCTTGTCAAATCCTGGGTGATGACATAAGGGGTCCAGTTCTAAAATTCTATGGCTATAAACATATCACAGGGGCCAAGCCTTCTGCGACATACCTTCCCACTGCCAAAGGTCTGCTGCCATTAACGAGGTATGTTTTTGACCCTGCCAGGAGAGGGGAGCTCTAATATAACCCAGGAAGACTGGTACTATGCAGTGACTTTGCTTAATAAATGATCCATCTCCATGAGCACTTCCATTTTGTGTCAATGATGTAGCAAGGCTGGAACAAGCTGGCGCTGCAAGGCAGCAATGCTACCGCTGTGTCACTGTATCACCCTATCTTGCATTGGTATTCTGCACACCTTTGCTTCTCCATATTATCAGTGGCTCAGGAACCATAAAGGTCAGATTCAGAAAGCACCACATCACATTGAGCAGTGGCAATCTGAGCTGTTTGGCTGAATGGGAACAATAAGATTACCAAAGCTGGAGTCAGAGTGAGGGGAGATGATTTACTTTCCGTTATTGTGACTTTTCCAGTGGAGCAACTCTGAGCAAATGTGCAAAGGGATAAAATGGCTGCTGTGCCTTGCCACCTGAAAAGCCCATTTAAATAATTGCATGCTGAACTAACGCACCATTGATTTGTCATGTCCATTGTCTGTTGTGTCCGTTGTCTGTTCCCCTTTTCCGCATTCCACTTCAAAATGAATTCTATTGTTGCTCCAATGGAAGCTCAGACCTTGAACACCAGCCACCATCAAATGATTCAGTCTGAAAGTACTGAAGTAGAACTCGCTGTCAGTTTCACAGAAAATATTGGCTTCAGTTAAAGCGTCTAGCATAGTTGGGACTGGTTCGACTGAGGGAGAACAAAAATGTCATCATGACACATGCCATGACAGGCTTCGACAACTGGGCTGACCACTGCCTTAATCACGTTCTTCATTTCAACAACATGGCCCAGAATATCGACATAATCAGGTGGTGCTGGAAGAAGATCAATGCCGAAGCTCTCAAGGACACCACAAAAGCAGCTCCGTTTAGACAGAGCCTCACAAACTCATCAACTCCCTGTCCCTCCTCAAAAACTCCATCAAATTACTGAGACAGGATCTCCCCCACAAAATGTGTCCTATGACACTTAACACCTTAATACTGACAAGTTCCAGATTATCCACATATTCCTCCCTGAAATCACTATTTTCCATATCCTTCTCCTTGATGAATACAGATGAGAAGTCTTCATTTAGGATGCTGCTTACATCCGTGGGTCTACACACAGATTACTCCCTTGGTTCTGAAGGGGACCCACTCTTTTCCACGTATTTTTGAATCTACTTTCTAGTGCAGTGTAATTTGTGTGGATTGCCTGTTGGAACTTCACATTAGGTGTTAAGGTTTGACCTACAGAATCAACAATGGAGGCAAGCTTTTCTATTAAAGCATTGCATTTTCCTGTCATCTCTTTCAGAGACCACTTGCATGAGTAAAATCTGCACATAATTTTTTGCTGGAAACACAGAATAAAGTTTTCTGTCCAGTGTAATGCAAGCTTGTATGCTACCATCCGATTACTTCAACTATCCGTGCCTACCACTCATAAGAATGTTTTTATCTTAGAACTCCAGTCTATTATTATCTACATCTAACTTTTCTAAGTCAAATGAAACCCCCTGAACATGTGCTTCTTCTAAAAAGTATTACTTCAGGGGAAGGCCCCTGCATAAGGGGAAGAAATTCACTGACTCGGATGACCACATAAGGTTGAAACTCACTGCCCCCAATCACTTTATGCACATCAGTCAGAAAACATTTCACCCTGTACCAGTTTCATCTCATTGTTGAAGGAGAATGCCGATGTCCTTTTGACCTCTGCACATATTGAACAAAATAGTCGACAGTATGCCCATTCTTACGTGCATAAAATAAATGAAAACTGAAGGTTACACAGTCTATCGCAACAAGCAGTATTGTATTTTTTTGAAATGCCCCTCATCACTACATCTAAGCAATTTACTGAAGTGTTTCAGCGAGAATGATTTTGAGAAAAGGTTTTAATTAACATACAGTAAATCCCAGAACATTAAAGTGAAGGAAAACTTAACAACTGTAGAATGTTATGAGCTATTCAACATGTTCTGTCTTATTGGCAATTTTACAACTTGTCCTGCTGGTCTTTTAAATAATCAATTTATCCCCTTTAGCTGCAGTCAGAAAAGCGTCATGGATGGTACAGTAGTGAAGCAGGAGAGTTGCTGCCTAACAGTGCCAGAGACCCAGGTTCGATCCTGGCTACGGGGAGCTGTCTGTACGGAGTTTGTACGTTCTACCTGCGACCATGTGATTTTCTCCAGTTACTCCAGTTTCCGTTCACATTTCAGGAACGTGCAGGTTTGTAGGTTAATTGGTTTCTTTTAACTGTCCTTACCGTGTAAGAAACAATTAGTGTACAGCTGATCATTTAGCATCTGAATGTGTAGGCAGGTGTGCAGTTCATGAATGAATGAATGGTGATTAAACTATGAAACTAGGTGTTGTGCACTCAAAATATGTGCAGATTGAATAGAAAATGATATCAGTGTGAAATGGCAAGAGTTAAACGTGAATTATTGGTTTTGTGCACATATCAATGTAAATTAATTTTCAAGCCAACATTTGAAACATTAAAATCCATCTCCATGCCTTTTCTATGAGAGTTCCTCAACACCCTGCGATAACCCTTTCTCCCATCTCCAACGGTCTTCCTGCTCTTGAACTCCCCCAGATGGCCTTCTATCTACCCTCTTGAGACCTTTTCTATAACCAGTCTGAAGAAGGATCTCAACCAGAAACATCACCCATCCATTTTCTCCAGAGATGCTGCCTGTCCCGTCGTGTTACTCCAGCACTTTGTGTCTATCTTCGGTACACTAGCATCTGGAGTTCCTTTCTACACATTTAAAACATTTCTGCAGGACAGATTTGTTTTCGTATTATCTGAAGATTTATACATGTTTGGTGAGCAAATAGCTTTCTCTCCATATTTTTGAAATGCCTTTTTCTCTTCAGCTATCCCTCATTACCCATTTTCAATCTTGCCGCTGGTTTGTTTCTTCCTTCCGGGGCCAGGTAGGTGTACAATACTGCTGTCATGATGAAACCATTTCTCATCTCATTAAATGAGAATTTGTTCCCAGCCAATAGTTTAGAGAGGCTAATAACATCAACAAAACCATGGCAGTTGTCTGCTCAGTTAACTCATTTACAGGCAAACGATGATCTGCTGATTTCTCCCCTTAATTCCTATAGAGTGAAATGCAAGCTTCTTGTCAATGACGGAGCATCGTTAGCAAGTTTCGTTATGATGTAGTTTCGTACTGCGGTATCATGTGGTCTGAGCGCTGCTGAATGGAGCAAAGAAATTTAGTGGTGCTTGTGAAATACCAGGAACTAATCTGGATCTTATCGGTAACACTATATCCTTCCACAGTCTGTAAGCCTGTTGACATCTTTGTTCATCTCTAGCTGCCAGCATCTTAAAACATGCCTTTAAAATCCACACGCTCCGGTGGAATCCATTTGAGCTGAAACAATAAAAATTAGTAAATAGTGTACGAGAAGCTTCTGTTGAGGCTCAATGAAAATGGATGGAGGGAGATGGGTGGATTGTAAATAGTATCATGATCTGTTGTGTAAAATACAGCATTTCAGGGTCGGTATTTTTTTATATTTATTCATTGTCCAATAGTCTGCTTTTGTTTCTTCCATCACACTGCAAGAGCTATGACCAAAGTAATGATCAGAGGTTTTTTATCTACAGATGCACATAATGCAACCTGCTGGTTTTGGGAACATGAGAATGTTGAAATGGATTTTCGTGCAAATTGTCTTGAAAATAATCTAAAATAATGAGGTTAATAAACTCTCCAACATTTCAAGATACGCATTTTGTATTTTCGATAATCCATCAAATGCTAGTTCACTGACTTACTTTCCACATTCTCAATTCTTTCCTGCAGTTCCCTGCTCAACATCCGACACTTGTTGTCAGATTGTGTGTTACTATAAGACTTTTACATACAGAATTCACGCGTACACGTGCTTTTGCTTTGTTCTTTACTGACATGATGCAGAGGCAAACATCAGCAGCTCCTTTGAAAATGGATACTTAATCAGCCACATCATAACATCAAAACAATCATTGACAAAACTACAACTTATTTCACAGTAGGCTAATTTTGCAATAGCTCATCTTGAAATAAAATCCAGTATGAATTGTGTTCAGTTTTTGTGAATAATAAAGCATCACAATTGTCAGTGCAAATGTCTGCGCTCAATAAGTGTAGGGGTCTGAAAAGAAAGGAAGGCTGTTGAGACATTGGAAAACAAAGACAAGGATTTTGAAATCAATGCAATGAAAGTAGAGAGCGGGTCAGGTAGCATCTCTGAAGAGAAGGAATGGGTGACTTTTCGGGTCGAGACCCTTCTTCAGACTGAAGGGTCTTGACCCGAAACGTCACCCATTCCTTCTCTCCAGAGATGCCTCCTGACCCGCTGAGTTAGTCCAGCATTTTGTGTCGAAAAACCAGCATCTGCAGTTCTTTCCTACACAATGAAAGTAGAGGATTTGTTATGGAAAGATAGATGAGCAGGAATCTTGCCAAGTTAAAGGAGCATTATAAATGCAATATTTGGTTCATATGTTACATTGTGGGTAACAGTGCATGAGTTAGTATGGTTGTAAAAGTTCAGAACAATTGAGGCACAAATTGGAATTAAGATGAGCTGGATTTTTCTTCATTCAAGCTTTCTAGTAGAAATAGCACCCATGTGGCCATTCATGGAGCTAACTAATGCCACTTGAAACTGAAATAGAATACACTTAAAAGAAGAAAGTATTTAAATGAATGAGAGGAGATTTTAAGTATAAGAAAAGAGCTTGGAAATCAGATGGATTTACTCTTACAGATAAAATTCAAGAATACGGTTGCTTTTCGTAACATTTACCTCAATTTTTTCCCCTGCTGCAATTGGTATAATTATCCATTTCTTCAATGTTTAAGAAAGGTAAAATGTCTTATAATTCAATCTAACCATACTATTAAAATTTGGAGAAGGTTGATACATTATCCTATCAAATAGGTTTAGGTTTATTAGTGTCACATGTACCGAGGTACAGTGAAAAGCTTTGCTTTGCATGCTATCCAATCAAATCCGATATTACTATAGATAAATATAATCAAGCTAAACGTAAATAGGCAGAGTGAAGGGAGCTACAGTGTGAAGAATATCGTTCTGTGTCCACAATGAAAGTCCACTCATTATTTTGTTATAGAATTTTTTTGACAGGATGTGACAGTCACTGGTAATGCTAGCATTTATTGTTTATTCCTATTTGTTGGGTGAACTGAGGAGGCAGATTACAATTACATTGGTACACACTGGCAGGGTCAACAAGGAAAATATTTTTCCTGTCAAAAAGTAATACAAGGAACCAAAATTCTACTGATCAATGTTTAACCCTACCTCAATAAATAAAATGTTATTTATTATATCCCTCAGCAAATGTTAAAAGGAATATCTTGCCCTCCTATTATTGCAGTGAGCAGCTGCATTACATGTATTATTTTACCATTCATTTATGGTATGTGGGCCTCACTGACTAGGCCATTATTTATTAACTATTTCTAACTGCCTTTGAGCAATGTGGTAGAGAGACAAGTAGAGGGGTCCCAAATTCAGAAAATGCATTGTGCTGTTAGCTCATCAGAGATGCTTAAGGCAATGCTGGAAAGATTTAACAGGAATCTGAGGGGCAACTTTGTCACACAAAGGGTGGTGGGTGTATGGAACGACCTGCTAGAGGAGGTAGTTGAGGCAGGAACTATCACAACGTTTAAGAAACAATTAGACAGGTACATGGATGGGGCAGGGTTGGAGGGGTATGTGTCAAATGCAGGCAATTGGCACTAGTATAGATGGGACAGGTTGCTCTGTGCGAGCAAGTTGGGCTGAAGGGACTGTTCCCACACTGTATGACTCTATGCTTGTGAAACAAATCAAACTAGCTTCCCCCCAAACACTGTTAGCCTCATCACAGACACATTCTCTCTATAAGAATGGAAATCTCTCATTATGATTTAAAAATGAAATCTACTTTTGTGAATACTACTCTGAAAAATAAACATCGCTCCATATGTTTAAGTGGGTTACAATCTGTGTCAGTCTTACTGTTTGGAAATGTTACCAGTAACAGCTCGCTGCTGGAGTTACATTGTGAACAGCACAATTCAAGTTGCCATAGACTACAGGACAAGATAGGCTGTGTTGTGCATGATGAAATACATTACAGAAGTTAATTTCTGGTGTTGAGGCAAGTGAGCACAATGCAATCTCATTATAAATGTATATATAGAAATTTGGAGCAGGAAAACTTGGTACATGTGATAATGGAAGTAGATATGGATGAATAGAAAACTACACAGAGATTTGTGTTTTAATAAGATACAGTCAGTATTTGCAGTATTTTGCAAGGTGTTTTGCTATAGAAGGCACTGTTCTATTGGAAGTGATAGGAAACTGGTTTGTAACTGACTCGATGTTGGGGTGGAATGAAGACGTGGAGAGATTGGGTCGAGGGAATAAATGTTTCCTCAGCTTCTTGTGGCAGCTGGAATGAAACTTGAAGATGCCAAGGAAGCACCGTCAGTATATGTAGATCATGAGGGGATGAGTTGAAGACAGGGAGGAGCTTTGGAAGAGAAATAATAGCTAGAAGTGCATTACATTTTGCCTGAGATTGTATTCAACATGAATATGTTGGTGCAGATGTTTAAATTCTTATACTTTTGTTGCAATAAGTGGGTTAATTATTTTCAAAAATTGCAATCGAAACGAACTTTATACAAATTAATTCCAACAGTTTATAATATGATTTATTCTCCATTCTTCGTCCATGTTTTGCTTAAATCAAATGTGGCTATTTTAACACGGAGACACAAGAGACTGCAGATGCTGGAATCTGGAGCAACAAACCTTCTTGCTGGAGGAACACGGCAGGTTGAGCAGCATCTGTGGAGGGAAAGGGATGGTTGACGTTTTGGGCCCGCAGATGCTGCTCAACTTAGCTAAGTTCCTCCTGCGGATTGTTTGTTGCTCCTAATTTAACATAATTAGTATTTGCCTTTATACAAAGCTTGCTGTCAGCATCATTAACAGAAGTGTGATAACTGTAAATATGATCATTACACCGCTTGCCTATGGCCATTAAGGGTACTGGTACACAAAAGATTTGTGCAGGTTTGGTGTAATTGCAAGATGTTAGCAGCAATTAAAATATATATTTATGTTTCAATTAAATCAAGTCATAGTAATTCGCCAAACACACCCTGTGGCATCTTGTGGTGATTTCCAATGGGAGGAAACAGATAGTCACACTGCAGTGATGATTACTCCATTACATTGCATGAATAATACCGAGTTACACTCAAATCTGTCTTGTCATTTGTGAATGCATGTCAGACAACACAGAGTGTTCAAAACCAGATCTTTGTGTAAACGAGGTGATACTGGCCTTTGATGAATATTATCCTGTAACATATTAAGATGCTTATGGTGGGGGGGTCCAGCAACTAACGGCATTGAATTTATCAGGCTCAGCCGTGCTCATTGCCAGACATATTTGTTGGGCGAATGTTATTTTCCACATATCTGCTCTGTATAGGTCTTGCGGAATATAGTTGCTTTAGTTACGGAGGAAGGACAATTACATTGAGCAGTGTTCAATCATCAGCGAACATTCGCACCCTTTATGAAATCGTTAATGAAGCAGCTGAAGATGGATATGTCAAGATCAGTGTCCTGAGGAACTCACACTAAAGTCCTGGGCCAGGAATGATTGACCTCCAATGGACACAACCTTCCTTCTTTTGTGAGGTATGACTCCAACCAATGAAGTGCTTTCCCCTTGATACCCACTGACTTTAGTTTTATTGGTGTTGTCCAATGGCACACTCAATCAAAAGCTGCTTTTGAGGTTGAGAGCAGCCAGCCTCACCTCCTGACTGCAATTTAGTTCTATCATCCATATGTGGATCCAGGCTGTGAAGAGGCATGGCCAATACTGGAGCTTACATATTCATTACTGGGCTGGGATACTATTTAGTCCCATAGCCTTTGCCATATTGAGTGCTGCCACCCATTTTTTAGCTATTACTTGGGATTGGCTGAAGACTGGTTTACTTGTTTGGAAGGCTCTCAGGAAGAAGTCAAGTTGAATCATCTCTCTACATCACCGTCTATATCTCTCGTTTCCCTTTACCCCCCCCCACCCCCCTCCCCCCCGACTCGCAGTCTGAAGAAGGGTCTCGATCCGAAACGTCACTCATTCCATGTCTCCAGAGATGCTGCCTGTCCCGCTAAGTTACTCCAGCATTTTGTGTCTATCTTTGGTTTAAATCAGCATCTGCAGTTCCTTCTGGGAGTGGCGGCGCTGCCCTGGCAGCAGCGGCTCGCCTGCAGTCCGTCTGTTTTTCTTTTTATTTGTTGTTTTCTTGTCTTGTTTTTAGCGTTAGTTTGAGTTATTATGTAGTGTATGTGTATGGGAGGGTTGGGAGAAACGTTCTTAGTCTCTTCCTTTTGGGGGGACGTGACTTTTCTTGTCGTATCCCCCGTCTCCGTCTCAGTCTGCGCTGAGGCCTATCGCGGAGCTGGCGGCCTCCAACTTTAACTGCGACCGACCCGAGGCTCCGGAGACAGAGCCAGCCAGGACTTACCAGCGTGGGGCTGGCCGACTTCGGGGCTGCGGCGGGTTCAGGCGTTCCGGCGGCCCGACTCGGAGCTGTGGCGGCTTTCTGGTGGCGGTGGCAGCGGCAGCGACTTCGGAGGCCCGGCCGCGGGCCCAGTGGACGACATCGTCGGGAGCTCACAGGTCATAGGTTGGTGACCTGTTTTTCCGGAGCTCCCGCGGCAACAGCTGCGTCCGCTGGACTGGAGGGCGGCAGCTTCGGCAGCTTTGACCGCCCTGGGCCGCGGAGTTGAACCGGCCAGCTCGCGGAGCGCGGTTCACCCGCGGGACTTATTCACATCACCCGGTGAGGTCACAACATCGGAGGCCCGGGTCGCCTCAGCGCAGAGGAAGAGGAAGAGGAAGAAGGGAAGAGACAAAGACAAGATTTTTGCCTTCCATCAGTGAGGAGGTGTCTGGTGAACTCACTGTGGTGGATGTTAAATATGTGTTTAATGTGTGTTTTTGTTATTTACTATATGTATGATTGCAGGCAACGAAATTTCAATGACAATAAAGTTTTCCAAGTTCTAAGTTCTTACACATCAATCATCTTTTCAGCATTTTTGAACAAATACAGTTGCGCTGCTTTAGCTGGACATTCGCAATGTGCTGGGCACTGCCATCATTCAGGATGCAATATACTTGGCACCTGCTCCTCAAGAGTCACTTTGTCAAGAGTGTTTTATTGTCATATGTCCAAAAACAGAACGATTAAATTCTTATTTGCAGTAGCCCAGCAGATATGTAAACATGTTCAAGAAGGAACTTCAGATGCTGGAAAATCGAAGGTAGACAAAAGTGCTGGAGAAACTCAGCGGGTGCGGCAGCACATAGTACTCAGTAGACACCATGGTAACCACAAAATAAAGTTTAATATATAAACAGAAACAAATAATAATGCAAGGACACAAACAAGTCCCTGGTACAATCAAGGCAGTTTGTCGTTTGTAGTTTATTTGGAGTTTGTCGTATTTATTCACCTGATGGTTGTTGGGACGAAGCTGCTCCTGAACCTTGATGTTACAGTTTACGAGCTCCTATACTTTCTTCCCGATGGCAGGAGTGAAATGAGATTGTGGCTAGGGCGGTGTGGGTCCCTGGTGATGCTGCTGCATTTTTGAGGCAGCGCTTCCTGCAGACCCCTTCGATGCTGGACAGATCAGTAACTGTGACAGACTCCCATTAGCTCATGGATGCATCCTGGTTGGCATGGATGAATTTGTCCAAAAATTCTGGTTCTGTGACCCTAGCTATTTAATTGTCCGCCACCAATTATGACTGCAAGTGTAAGCAACTCTGCAGAGTTTTGATCAGATCAGTGAGTTGTGAATCCCCTTAGTTCTATCATTTAAAATTCTACAACATGTATAGTAAATTGCACTTATTCTTGTTCACTCTCGTCAATTTTTGAATGCTTACCCTTATTTCTAAACTGTCCACAAGTCTGTCCTTCCTTGTTTCCATATTCTTCCTCCACCCCGACAAAATCTTGACCCCTAATTTTAATCAGCCTTCCTAAGTGGAGGACGTAGGTATGAGGTGAGGGGCAATCATGATTCAATCGGAACCTGAGGGGTAACTTTTAATACAAAGGGTGGTGGGTATATGGAATGAGCTGCCGGTAAGGAGGTAGTTGAGGCAGGTAGTTGAGACATTTGGACAGGTACATGCCATTTGACAAGGTCCCAAGTAGGAGATTAGTGGGCAAAATTAGGGCACATGGTATTGGGGGGTAGCGTGCTGACATGGATAGAAAATTGGTTGGCAGACAGGAAACAAAGAGTAGGGATTAACGGGTCCCTTTCAGATTGGCAGGCAGTGACTGTGGCAGGTAAGACGGTGCTGGGACCGCAGCTATTTACAATATACATCAATGATTTGGATGAAGGAATTCAAAGTAACATTAGCAAATTTGCAGATGACACAAAGCTGGGTGGCAGTGTGAACTGTAAGGAGAATGCTATGAGAATGCAGGGTGACTAGGAACAAAGAGGTCCTTCAGCAGTTGTACAGAGCCCTAGTGAGACCACACCTGTATTGTGTGCAGTTTTGGTCCCCTAATTTGAGGAAGGACATTCTTGCTATTGAGGGAGTGCAGCGTAGGTTTACAAGGTTAATTCCCGGGATGGCGGGACTGTCATATGCTGAGAGAATGGAGCGGCTGGGCTTATACACTCTGGAGTTTAGAAGGATGAGAGGGATTCTTATTGAAACATATAAGATTGTTAAGGATTGTTAAGGGTTTGGACACGCTAGCGGCAGGAAACATGTTCCCAATGTTGGGGGAGTACAGAACCAGGGGCCACAGTTTAAGAATATTGTTTATTCTCTATTGACAGGATTGGTTTAAAGGGGTTTGGGCCAAGCACAGGCAGGTGGGACTAGTGTAGATGGGGCATATCGGTCAGCATGGGCAAGTTGAGCCGAAGGGCCTGTTTCCACACCGTATGACTATGACTGTAAGCAATTATGTTCCCACATCTCCCTGCCTTTTACCTCAGTTTTCTCCTTATTAAAATCTAATTTTTGACCAGTTGGTTCCCAACCTGAAACATCATCTGTCCATTCCGCAGATAAATGTAGTCTGACCCACTCGGTTCCTCCAGCACTTTGTTTTTGCTTTCGACCAGCACACCCTCTGTTTGTGGGCTGGAGAGAAAGTTTGGCTGTTAGTGTTTCTGTTCAGTGGCTTGGGATGCTTTGTTACCTTCAAATTGCTGGTTCCGGAATACAAATAAGCAGAGTGCTGTGGGACTTTTGTTGCTTTGGAAAAAGGTAGGTCAATGTCCTTAATTTCACCTTTTCAGTTACACTCACTGCATGAGTCACTGAAGTTTTTGTGTTTTACTTTATTCTTCTGTTCAGGGTGGTATTTAGAAACTGGCGAGGGAAGTAGAGCTAACAACATTTATCAGTGGGAGAATATACCTTTAAGATTACCATAAACAGCTTTAGTTATTTTCCTTATTCTGAGAGAATTAATAAGCACACCTCCTCTTCTGGCTAAATCACTGAGCAATCCTTGTGTCATAGGAGTGGAGGAGTATTGTGCCAGCCCAGTATTTCTTAGCTATAGGTGGCTGTGGAGGGGTTGTTGTCTGTGACGTGGGTGGCACATTAAGGGGATGGTGAGCAAACATTGCTTACCTGTGAGAACTGTGCCTCTAACTTCTCCAAGCTGGAGTTCTCTACCCTGTCAGGGTGAAATAAGAGGAACAGTGATATAGCAAAAAACATTTTTAGAACTTCATATTAAGAATACAGCTTCTAATATTACATATCCTATATACATTTAGACTTTCCCCAGAATTTAGCATTGCATTCATTCAAAATGTATCAGACTTACGGAGTAAAGGCTTCATTTGTTATCCTTTGATAGCATTAACCATTCTTCATATAGAGAACAATAACGGAAGAAAACTCACATTTCTCTGGCTCAACAATGAGCCTAAATTAAACATAGATTACTAATAAAGCAATAATCATCTTATGGAAAGTATATTTACAGAATATATGCCTATTGCTCCATCCCTGGATATACCTTGTTCCATTTTCAGTGCATCTACCAAGGAGGGCATTGCAATGGTGAGCAGACTAAAGATAGTAGCACTGGGCATCCCCAACATTGAGCTAGCAATGATGGGGCATCTTGGTCAGTGTGGGCAAGTTGGGCTGAAGGGTCTGTTTCTGTGCTGTATGCCTTTATGAGAAGTATCGGCAGTCTTGAGGTGCACAAGGTATACACCCCCTGGAGCTCGACCAATTATATCCTAGGACATTCTGGAAAGTAACGGAGGCATGGCAGTTTTCTTGCAGTTAAGACCTCAGCCATCTCCCGTAGCTCCACACATAGGGGACCGATTCTATCCCTAGTTACTCGTTTTCTCTTAATATACTTAAAGAATCTCTTGAAGCTCACCTTTATTTGCCAAAGATATCTCACGTCAGGGGACAGGGGATCTAGGGTGATGGAGGAACTGAGGGAAATTCACATTAGTCAGGAAATGGTGTTGGGTAGACTGATTGGACTGAAGGCTGATAAATCCCCAGGGACTGTTGGTCTGCATCCCAGGGTACTCAAGGTGGTGGCTCTAGTAATCGTGGATGCATTGGTGATCATTTTCCAAAGTTCTATAGATTCTGGATCAGTTCCAGTGGATGGGAGGAGAGCTGATGTTATCCCACATTGTAAGAAAAAAGGGAGAGAGAAAACAGGGAATTATAGCCCAATTAGACTGATCGGTGGTGGGGAAGATGCTGGAGTCAATTATTAAAGATGTAATAGCGGCACATTTTGATAGGATCTAAGTCAGCATGGATTTATGAAGGGGAAATTTTGCTTGAATAATCTGGAATTTTTTGAGGATGTAACAAATAAAATGGATAATGGATGTAGTGTATCTGGACTTTCAGAAAACCTTTGATAAGGTCCCACACAGGAGATTAGTGGGCAACATTAGAGCACATGGTATTGGGGTAGGGTATTGATATGGATAGAAAATTGTTTGGCAGACAGGAAACAACGAGTAGGAATTAACTGGTCCCTTTCAGAATAGCAGGCAGTGACTGGTGGGTTCCACAAGGCTCAGTGTTGGGACCGCAGCTATTTACAATATATATTAATGATTTAGATGAAGGAACATTATCATAAAAGTAACATTAGCGAATTTGCAGATGACACAAAGCTGGGTGGCAGTGTGAACTTTGAAGAGGATGCTACGAGGATGCAGGGTGACTTGGATAGGTTGGGTGAGTGGGCAGATGCATGACAGATGCAGTATAATGCGGATAAATGTGAGATTATCCAGGTTGGTGGCAAGAGCAAGAACACAAAGGCAGATTACTATCTGAATGGTGTCAGATTAGGAAAAGGGTAAGTGCAATGAGACCTGGGTGTGCTTGTACATCAGTCACTAAAAGTAAGCATGCAGGTACAGCAGGCAGTGAAGAAAGCTAATGGCCTTCATAACAAGAGGATTTGACTATAGGAACAAAGAGGTCCTTCTGCAGTTGTACAGGGCCCTGTTGAGACCACACCTGGAGTATTGTGTGCAGTTTTGGTCCCCTAATTTGATGAAGGACATTGTTGCTATTGCGGGAGTGCAGCGTAGCCTCACAAAGTTAATTCCTGGGATGGCGGACTGTCATATGATGAAAGAATCGAATGAATGGGCTTGTATTCACTGGAATTTAGAAGGATGAGAGGTTATCATATAGAAACATATAAAATTATTAAGGGATTGGACAAGCTAGATGCAGGCAACATGTTCCCGATGTTGAGGGAGTCAAGAACTAGGGGCCACAGTTTAAGAATAAGGGGTAGGGCATTTAGAACTGAGATGAGGAAAACATTTTTCACCCATAGAGTTGTGAATTTGCAGAATTCCCTGCCTCAGAAGGCAGCGGAGACCGATTCATTGGATGCATTCAAAAGAGAGTTAGATAGAGCTCTTAGAGCAAGCGGAATTAAGGGATATGGGGGGAGGGCAGGAACGGGGTACTGGTTGTGGATGATCAGCCATGATCACATTGAATGGCGGCACTAGCTCGAAGGGCCGAATGTCCTACTCCTGCACCTTTTTCCTATGTTTCTTTGTTTCACTGATAAATCATTTTACCATGCAAGTCTTTGTTGAAAACAATAATTCAAATCCCTTTTCTCTTTCTCAGTGTTCAACACAGAAGACCAAGTCAGGAAAACATTTCATTGAGAGCTACTGCCCATGCAATTAATCATCTACATGTGTAAAATAATTTTCTGCCAACCCTGTATAAATTAGCATTGTATTTTACTGTTGAAAAGAAACAGCTCAGGAAATATTTACTGGGTAATAGATAAATCGAGTAACGCCTCACAATAAAGTGGAGTATATTTAACCAAGAAAAGTATTTTCCCAAGTCATTATATCACTGAGAACATCAAAAACTGTCAATTTGATGTTTCGCATCAGTTTAATATGGTTGCAGAAATATTCTGAAGATGACTAATGTGTCGTGGAGCACTAGTACATTTTTTTCATGACAAGGCTTCCCGTGATGCCACATTTCTTTGCCTTAAGGATGGCAAATGCACTCCAACAAAACACAGGCATCAATGATTATCAAAAAAAGGTTCAAATGAATAAATATAATTTTCTCATATATATCCATTAAAATGTTGTCATTTTAAGACAGTTTATTTTGCCGATATTGGCTCCTGGTGGAAGATATTACACTCCAGAAACAGCAAAATATACAAAAAAAAACTAAGATAAGAAGGTGGAGCAATGGAAGGGTTGCTGCCTTACAGCGCTAGAGACCCGGGTTCGATCCTGATTATGGGTACTGTCTGCGTGGAGTTTGTACATTCTTCAGGAGCTCCGGTTTCCTTCCACACTACAAAGATATACAGGTTTGTAGGTTAATTGGCTTGGTAAAATTGTAAGTTGTCCCAAGTGTGTGTAGGATAGCGTTAGTGGACGCGGATCGCCGGTCGGCGTGAACTCGATGGGCCGAAGTGCCTGTTTCTGCACTGTATCTCTAAACTAAATTAAACTAGAATCATTGCTAAAAGAGAATTGCCAAACTCCATGCAAGGGCTTTATATTCTTTAGGCCTGCTTCAGATTTCCTCTCCTTTCCTTGCATGTTGACAGATGTTTCGAGGTATGTAGTTAGTCAATACATGCATGAATGCAAGAACAAGCATCAAGTAGCAATAGCAGTGAATCTGCTTCCTGCCAAATTCACCATCATATCAGCAAATGTATTAAATGTGGTTTACAGTAAATTGGCAGCATCTTCAATGATACTTTGCAACTAGATGAGAGATTTTTAGTTGCAGATTTATTCTTTTACTGTTCCCATCAGATTTTGGCTGGAATTCATGGGTAAAACCAAACTACATTAAAAAAAAAGCATGTTACTTTTGAAAAATATCTCGTTAATTTTTCCATCCGAGTTCAAGTTCAACTGAGATAATGGAAAATTAAAGTACCATGAAACCTCTCACAGTAAAATGGAGTATGCTTCACCCAGAATTTCTTTTTTCCAAGTCATCCAATCTTTCTTCTAACAGTGTACCTCAGTACTTTAAAAGCTTACAGGGATAAAAGTACAAAGTTAAAAGCCAGAGAATGTCAAGATGAATAGCTTTAATCATATCCATTTGATTTTCCCTCAGCAAATATATAAAGTGCTGCATCAACCAAGCAGATTTTACCAGTGTTATTTATCATTCCAACCATCCTATAGATCCCCAGCTAATGCGCAGTACAGTTTCAGCCTGGAACTGGTCAATAATCAAGGCTAAAGTTTGTGAAGTCAAGCTTTTGACAGAGTGTGCATATTGCAGTTATGGCCCTGTCTCACAGTGCGAGTTGACCCACGAGGTACCCCGAGTGAAAGACTCGTGGTTGTGTACGAGACTTCAAGTTTATGTTCAAGTGTTTAACCGAGTTCCCACGGCTATGTCATTTATGCGATGTTCCAAGTTCCTCCTCTGAGTTACCAAGTTCCTCTCCCGTTACTCTTGAGATAACCGTGAATTAAGGTATGTTTTAATAAAGCAACAATGTTAAAATACATCTCCATCCTGTGGCTTTGAGTTATTTCAGCGCAGCCGCATCTATTAATACGACCTACAAAGGGAAAATGCGCACCCTCCACCAACCAATAACGTGGTAAGTGCATTTCTTGGTGCTTTATGTTTTTAAATACTGTATTTCCCGGGATGGGGGGAGAGCTCAGTTCATAGTATTTGGGGAGTCTGGCGTTGTGAAGGAGGAGATTGGGGTCAGTAACCCACTTGCCACGCTCCAGTCTGAGTGCAGGTAGATGGGACTAGGTGACAGTAAACGGCACGGAGTAAAAGGGCAGAGATGGCCTGTTTCCGTGCTGTCATTGCTATATGGTTTTATTGTGGCCGAGGAGTGAATTAGCTTGGGTGGCTGCCGCAGCGCTCCGGGCACGGACAGCAGAACTGGCCGCCACTTCCGAGGAAGGAAGCAGCTCGGGTGACTGACTTTGAGCGACCGCCGGGACCCGACAGCAGACACACACACAGATACACAGATACACAGATACACATACATACACCACAGATACAGACACAGAACTGGCCGCCACACACACTGACACACACACACACACAGACACACACACATACACACAGATACACACAGACAGCAGAACTGGCCGCCACTTCCGAGGAAGGAAGCAGCTCGGGTGACTGACTTTGAGCGGCCGCCGGGACCCGACAGCAGACGCACACACAGATACAGACAGACAGACAGACAGACAGACAGACAGACAGACAGACAGACACACACACAAACAGCAGAACTGGCCGCCACTTCCGAGGAAGGAAGCAGCTCGGGTGACTGTCTTTGAGCGGCCGCCAGGACCCGACAGCAGACACACACACACAGATACACACAGACAGACAGAGACACACACACACACAAATACACACACATATGTGAAAGATTTAGATTTGAAATGCAGGGGGACGATATTTCGCGGAGTTACCCAGCAGTAGGCAACCCAGGAACCACGCGAAGTATATATACAGCACATGGACATGTGTGTGTATATATATATATATTTATATATTTTTATATATATATATATATATATATATATATATATATATACACACACATATATATATATATATATATATATATATATATATACACACACATATATATATATATACACATGTCCATGTGCTGTATATATACTTTGCGTGGTTCCTGGGTTGCCTACTGCTATATATATATATATATATATATATATATATATATATATATATATATATATATATAATATGTATAAAAATATATATATCAGTAGGCACCCCAGGAACCACTCAAAGTATATATACATTTACACATACACATATACATATACAAATACACAGGTCTGGGGAAGACAGAGAGGGGAACAATGAGGACACGGAAGTTTAGTGGGGAATCTCATTGGTTATTATGTGGGAAGGAAGTCCAGATGCTGGTTTAACTCAGCGGGACAGGCAGCATCTCTGGGTAGTGGTCTAAGGAAGGGTCTCGACCCGAGACATCATCATTCCTTCTCTCCGGAGATGCTGCCTGTCCCGCTGAGTTACTCCAGAATTGTGTGTGTGCGAGAGTTACTCCAGCATTGTTTGTGTGTGTGAGTTACTCCAGCATTGAGTGTGTGTGTGTGTGTGTGCGTGTGTGTTACTCCAGCATTGTGTGTGTGTGTGTGTGTGTGTGTGTGTGTGTGTGAGTTACCCCTACATTGTGTGTGTGTGTGTGTGTGTGTGTGTGTGAGTTACCCCAGCATTGTGTGTGTGTGAATCATGAATTGCCAAGACACAAGGCACTGTAAATACAAATAATGTCATACACAAGAAAGGGCAGATGCTAATTGAAAAAAGTGAACACATGGGGCTGGAGAAATTTGGAAATGTCATCCCGTCACCCATTCCTTCTCTCCAGAGATGCTGCCTGCCCGCTGTGTTAAAAGAGTTCCCACGGTAGACTCACGAATCACTTAAGGTAAACGCACGGGCCACCACGTTAGAAACGAGTTTAAAATGTTTCAATTTTTAACTTGAACTGTAAATTTGACTCGAGGAAAAAATCAAACATGTTTGATTTTTTTCACGAGTTACCAAGTTTCACGGGTACCTGCCGTTAGCGCCACAAGTCGCTAAGTTGCTCGCAAGAGTTCTGACGTTCCCGCTACGTTTAGTGTACGTGATTACCGCGAGTGACAACTCTGGGTCACACGTGGGTCAACTCGCACCGTGAGACAGGGGTTTACGTATTTTCCTTTAGTTCAACTGCTCTTCCTCTTTTTTCCAAAATTCCCTTCACATACATGACTGGGTAACAACCCCCAACCTTGTAACTCAAGTCACAATAATAGCAGTCGCAACTGAAATGCAAGGCTGTGGTTTAAAACCCCCTCGGAAAACCATCGCATAATTCCCTCTATTCACCATCACCACTGTTTTTTGTTCCTGAGCCAACATTTAGTATCAATGCCGCTACTGTCATTTAAAATCATTGCATATTAATTCTATCAATTAAGTGGCAAGAGTCTATCTGTTAGTCAATGTTGCTTGCCTTGGGGGAGAAGGTATGAGCAACATACCTTCTCATTGTAGCTACATACCCATTGCGCAAGCGGATGCGGCAGCAGACCCTGCTTCCTAGTTCACCACTGATTCTCTACTTAGTGTTTCTGATGGCTCTTCACGATAACGGCACCAAACCTTGACCTGGCTTCTCCAGACTAAATGGATGTGGACTGGGTTCTCCCAGATGTCAATGTGAATGCCGAGTTTCTTGATATTTTGCTCACCCAGTCATTATTTCAGAGGTGGACACAAAATGCTGGAATAACTCAGCGGGGCAGGCAGCATCTGTCCATTCCGCAGACTGGTGTCAGGGGAGTGGGTGGGACAGAGATAGAATGTAGTCAGAGACAGTAAGACTGGTGGGAGGGGGAAAGGACAGAGAGAGGGAAAGCAAGGGCTATTTGAAGTTAGAGAAGTTAATGTTCATACCGCTGAGATGTAAGCTACCCAAGCGAAATATGAGGTGCTGTTCCTCCAATTTGCGCTGGGCCTCTCTCTGAGAATGGAGGAAGACCAGGACAGAAAGTTCAGATTAAAAACCTCAAATGGCAACTCAAATTTCACTGCACCAATTGGTGTTTGTGACAATAAATGTCCTTTGTCCTTTGATTGGGAATGGGAGGGGGAGTTAAAGTGCTGAGCAATCGGGAGATCAGATAGGTTCAGGTGGACTGAGCAGAGGCGATGAGCGAAACGATCAGTGAGCCTGCTCTTGGTGTCGCCAATGTACAGGAGTTGACACCTGGGGATGAGGTTGGAGAAGGTGCAAGTGAACCTCTGCCTCACCTGGAAAGACTGTCGGGGTCCTTGGTTGGAGTCGAGAGGGGACGTAAAGGGACAGGTGTTGCAGCTCCTGCGATTGCTGGGGAAAGGACCTGGGGAGGGGTTGGTTTGGGTGGGAAGGGACGAGTTGACCAGGGAATTGCGGAGGGAATGGTCTCTGCGGAAAGCAGAAAGGGGTGGAGGTGGGAAGATGTGGCCAGTAGTCCGGTCCTGTTGGAGGTGGCGAAAATGTTGAAGCATTATATGCTGTATGTGACAGCTGATGGGGTGGAAGGTGAGGACAAGGGGGGCTTGGTCCTTGTACGAATAGGGGGAGGGGGAGCAAGAGCTGAGCTGTGGGATATCGAGGAGACATTAGTGAGAGCCACATCTATAATGGAAGAGGGGAACCCCCGTTTCCTAAAGAACGAGGACATCTCCGATGACCTGGTAAAAGAAGAGCTTTGGCCTTTCTCCACATCTATGGTGTTTCGCTCAGTTGTTGATTTGTACACTGAACGTTAGAATTCCTAAGTCTATGCTCATATCCTGCCACAGGATCCCATCATTAATAAGTACCAAAAATATAGTTAGGAATGGCATCCTGACAGGAAAAGGTGCATTTTATTACCTTGGTTAGATGTCCTTTTCCCCAACCATCAGAATTGAGAGGTTATTTCATCTAGTGATCAAGTTCCCAAAAGTTTCATTTTGTCAAGGGCTAAAATAAATCAATGCCCAATTAATGGAGTTCTCCATCAATTATGCTATTATGTGAAATTCATGGTCTTTCAGTTCGTCCAATTAATAAAGTACAAATATTCCAATAAACAATAATTAGAGCCAGGAAGCAGGATATTCAAACTAATATTTTTTGAGCCTACATTTTTATGCTTTCCAGAATTGAGGCAAAGACACAATCCCCACATGGGGTTTGCTTGGGCATTTAGGGCAGTACCAAATGACATTCCCAACAGGACAAGGTCATAATAGTTTTTTGAGGGCTTGTGACTAAGCAGGCTGTCTCGATGCCAACCCTCCATATCCCCAATATTCTTTCTTCCACCCTCCACAACACAACCTTTGCTACTTGCCAAGACAATAAACCTCCAATGACAAGACAAAAATCAAGATGACATCTCACCAGAAAACCACTGCACATTGAAGGAAATGCCAAGAAAAAAAAATGTTTCAGGGTGTTGTGATTCCTGTAGTGTTGGCACCAATGTCAACAGACTACAGTAATAATCTGACAAAACATTGTACAACAGTCATCTTCTTTCAGCAACAGACTGACAATCTTCATATAATTTGTGGTGATGAATGTGCTTTCATGGAAGCTGCAATTTAAACAATTGCTCGCACTGATTACATTATAAATTATCTATATTGTATTGGTTAAGGTTTTCATAGTCACTCTTAGATACTGAAATTCTGGGTACAGTGGCACTGTAGTTAATCACTGTACTTGACCTGAGGTGAAATCCCATAACATAGATGAAGAATTAAAATTCAATTATTTTTGTAAATTCAAATATGATATTAGTTATTAATAATGGTGATGATGGAAAGACAGGGTAACTATAATAATTCACTGTGTTCACAAATATTTTTTTGGGAAGGAAACAACATATGCCTGCTTGCTCTGGCCTGTATGCAATTCCAGATCTACAGTGATACGCCTTAAATGGCACGATCATATTAGCCTCCACCCCATCCCCAGCAGTACATTCCAGGCACCCTCTGTAAGAAACATACTCAGTCCAAGTGCAATGAGAAATCATGGGGCGTGAAGAAGATAATGGGATTCACATTGGTGTGTTGCCAGAGTACAGCAAAGCAAACCTATTTATCATGTGAGTGCCTTATAAAAAGCATTCCTGTGACAATGTGGTCTAAATTTCCCTCACAATGCTCCAAAAACAGCGCTGCCTAGAGATTGATATACAATGTTTACTCATAAGATACGGTCGAACAACTTACAATGTGAAAGGAAAGATGACTCCAAGACAAACTTCACTGCAATAGTATTTCATTATGAAATGCTTCATAATATGAGCCATTACTGAGTTTAGTTTCTTCTTGTTTTACAACAGTCAGAACAGAATTAAAACAATTTATTACCATACTATTACAAGGCAATGCAATACTCTAGCATTGAGTTGTGTCCTTTATAAAGACCAGGGCCTAGAAATTATTCAGCTTCTCACAAGGCTTGTTAAATTGTCACTTGATTTAGTTGAGATCAGGCTGTGTTTGCTGCAGCAATTTTGTGCAGTCTACATGCACAGTAATATTTGCTCATGCACACAAAAGACCTTGCATCAGGAAACTCGCAATTAAGCGATTTTTCTTGCAGCTACA